>WEIV01021094.1:5456-36708 GCA_013390005.1 Calyptomena viridis
AGAATGGTGCAGCTTGAATGGTGCAGAGGAAGGGACCTCTGGAGGTTATCTTGTCTGGAAGACAAACTATGTATGTATAATACATATGTATGTATAATACCTTAATTTAGTTGATGACATATGAGATAATATACTTCGTATTTAATTGGGTATGTCCCAGACACAATTCTAACCCCCGTTAAAATTATTAATTTATGAATGTGATTAAGAGATCTGAGTATGGAACAATTGTTCCTTGAGCCTTGTTTTTTCAGTTTCTCTATTAAGAAATCAATTATTTAAAAAAAAATATTTCTGGTTGTTTTCCACTTTGATGCCATTAGTGCAGAGCAAGAAAATCTGTAACTGATTAAAACTGAAGGGAGTAATATCCCTGGAATGTCCTTAGAAATGACAACCATTAGGATTATATTTCTCTTCTCAAATTTTTCAAATATTTTTCAAATACTCTTTCCTATGTTTAGGTAGTCATGGAATGCATGAAAATTGCCATGATCTCTTTCTTGGAAAAAAAAAAGACTAAAAAATGAATTTGTTTCTTTTCTCATCTGACATGTTTCCCATAATGCAAGACATTACTGCAGCTCTTTACTATCTTTTTAAATTGCTTAGACAGCTTCTAAAGAAATTCATTATAGAAAAGCTATTATTTTTATGAGAACAGATACATGGAGTAAAGACTATCGTCATGTGTTCTGTGAGCTGGGAGCAAATTTCAGTGTGAAATAAGAGTGGCATTTCAGAAATATTCTCAGGAGCCGGAGTTTAAAATAGTTTGTTTTTTTACATGATATTTGAAAGATTCTGTATTTTAAAATTGTTCTAACTATCAAACAAAAAGCAAAAAAAGGCAAAAAAAGAAAAAAAAAGAAAACAACCTTGTCAGGTAATTTATACGATATTGAAGGTACAATATCTGTAAGCACTTTCTGTCAGCTGTTAGAGGATTCAGATGAGAACATTTTTGTCTTTTTCAGCAAAGAGTTATTTTGTCAAGAAAAGCAGCAAGTTAGAGAGAGGGAAAAAGAAAATATGGAGATACTACATAAATTAGTATCTACTAGATTAACTATAAGAAAGCAGAGTTTTGTTTTTAACTGTTACTGTCCATTGTCTTTCCCTTCTGCACATACCCTGACGACAGACATCAAAACCAGGGCAATTACAAGGTTCGAAAAAAATCAGGTCTCTCTTGGTTAAAACCCCAAACATCACCAGATAAGCTGTGTAATATATCTCCCATGGCAGAAAATAACCCATATTTATCAAACTCTTTCCCCTTTCAGAATTAGTTTCCCACTTTAGAGATAGAAAAGCTGAGTTTGAGTGAATTGTTCAACAATACGTAATGGGTTTATAGTACAGTATCATTTCAGTGCTATTAAAAATGTATGTAGCAGAACACTATTAGTTAGGTCCAACTCTTCTGTCCCACCTAGTTTTATTAGTGCCAAACATTGCAAGGATTTGATGCACTACAGAGTTCTTTCCACTGAGAATTTCTGTAATGAATGTATTAATTTCTAGGGCAGAATAACCAGGAAAACCCTAGAAGTATACTTGAAAAATAAAAATAAAATTATACAGTAGCACAATTCCACTTTCTATATTAATAAAATGTGTTTCTTATATTCTTTTGGGAAAGGTGTCATTTTAATGAACATTTATTTCTTAATATATGCCTGATGCTTTCACTGCTTTGCACCTGGCATAAAAATTCATACTTGAAACATACAAATGGATATAAAATAATCACATTCTAATTTGTCTTGTACCTTCATAAATTCTTACAGTCCTCAGAGTGCATGAAAATTAGGGAAGAATCATGCCCAATATGCTTCAAGTATTATTTCCTTTTCCATAATTAAGTCTAACAAACATGCTGTTTCCATTAAAACAGGCTATTCAAGAGCAGAATTTGTTTCATATTGCACCACATTTACAAAAATTCTGCTGGGAAAAAGGGCAGAAGGAAAAATCTGTTACTAGAACAAAGAAAAGAGGCATACAGAATAGCAAATAAAGTGGAAAGAAGCTAGATAGCAAAGTAACCATGAAAATATATCTAATACTTCATTGACAAGGTATCTTGTCTGATGTTTGTCTTTCACCACCTAGTATTTCAGCTGTTCCTGTGTCAGTTTTCAGCTGTTGTGGGTACCTTAAATACATTTTTAAACTTTTGATTCAGTAAACAGTTGTATGAAAACAATTTTTTGCTTCAAATACTCATCCAAATTCACATAGTAAATACAAATTATAATCCTTCCTCAAAGGTCAAGATATCTTCCACTTAGGTCAAGATATCTTTTCCAAGTAGCAACCTCAGTACCAGAGAACAATTCAAAGCTTTTTCCAGTTTAAAAAAATCCAGGAAAGTATTAAAAAAAATCTACTAAATGCATCTAATTCTGCTCGATAAGCCCCTTATTAATAAATAAACCTTAGCTCTTATTTTAAATACAGAGGATATTTTGCCTTTTTTAATTAACATAACATTGGAAAAAGGCATTTAATATAAGGAGAAACTTGTTTTTATAGTTTATGCCTTCATCATAGCCCTACCTCACCTTGTCAAATAATAAAAATTCTTTTTATACACATAAATCACAGTTGAAAACACTGACTGCAAACATATACTAAATCTAACATATTTAAAGCTAAGGATTTTGCAAGTTCTTGAAAATGCAGTTTGGATTGACTTGATTTAAATACTTAAAAATCATCAATTCTGCCCACATATGCCCATTATTTGCCAGTATGATAAGCAAATTTTCATAAGAGAAGCAGCTGTTGTCTTCTTCAAGGTTATTTACAATGCTCAACATTTTGAATTTTATAAATATGAGAAGAATTCTGTATAGAACTTGAACCAGATAAAAGAATTCTTTATCTTTATCCTTATTCAGGAATTCTTTAGTAGTATTCCTCGCTAACGAAGCTCATACACAGGAAACAAATTCACTGTTCACCTTAGGATTTCTCTGTATAACACTGCAATATTTTCATTCTTGCACTAGTCTTACATTGCCATTTTCCATTCTATCTGCAAAAAAAGATTTACAGCCCTATACCTTTGGAGATATTAAATCAAAATATGACCTCAGCTGCAAAATTGTGACCTTGGAAATTTCTTTTTAGTCTCCTTTCTTATGAACCCAGAAAGTTGGAAGAAAGAAGTATTCCCTTTGGGTGGTACTCAAATGAAGTAAATTTTTATGTCTTCTAATCCTCTGAATTACCTATCACGGCAGACAAATCCCATTCTTTCACCATAATTAGTACTCCAAGGTGAGTACGTGTTTCATGTACTACCACATGAGGAATTAGACAGAGGAGGAGAAAGAAAATTCTCCCAGCAGAACTTAACATGACAGACTGCACAAATCAATTTTAATTAATTCTGTCTCTTTAAATCTGCCTGCTCTTTTGGAAAGATTGCATCAGGCACTATGGCAAGATAATTAACAAAAGCACTGCAGGGCGCTGATAGTGCTAGCAGCCAATTTACTTGGTAACATCTTGGTTTTATGAGAGTGCCATGTTAGAAGGCCCATTGTATTAAGAGTGGAATATCTTCATGGAAAAAATATTCATCTTTTACCAAGGAACACCTTGTAAGGTTTTAATTATGTGGCTTTAAGCAAGAATGAATGAGAACTTCTGCAAAACAACTTCAGTATTATGAGACAGAGACTGTTTTAATGTAAGATTACTGACAATGAAAACTGAGGTTGTCAGAGCTATAAAGTTCATACTGGAAAGCATAAGCTTATAAAGAGTAGTTTTGTTCTGTTTTGTTTTTCCATCCTACTTGGTGCATGTTTCAAGCCACCTACTGTAGAGAACTGACTTTTCTGAAAAAATATTTCTGTTACATTACACTGCTTCATTTCCTTGTAAGGCACTTGATGGAGTGGTAAAATAATAATTAACACCAATAATAAAATGTCGATAGACTTTACCAACAGTAAACTTATCTATCCTTGAATATTTTTAGTGCAAACATCTCAAAATAGTGCCCTTCTTTCAGAAATGGTAAAGCAATCAAATGCAATATAACAAACAAGAAATTCATAACATTGTCTAAATGTGTCATTACAAATCAGATTACTGGTCTGCTGTTTGTGTGTAGATAAAGATATATCTGTGTATGTGTGTGTGCATATATATATAGATACAGACACATAATGTTTGTATTTTGCAGTAGCATTTCATGATAACTAAGGGATAAATTGGCATATAGCTTTTGGAAGAATCAGGATAGTAGTTCTGTATTATTTAGTTTTAGTATAAAGTAAAAAGTGTGGATCATATTATACAAAGCATTTATTTGGTATAAGGTCAGTTTACTATTTAAATAATTTCGAAAAAATTATATCATCAACTCAGGTATCATCTGTTTTCTACAGCTGACATGAAAGGCTAAATTAAAATAAATAAAAATTGAAATTTGTATTCTGATTAAGTTGATGGAAATGTGACTGCATGTTCATGGATAATTCAGGTCAAACTTCTGCTGATGTGTTTACTGTGGGCACAGAGAGTGGTCATACAAACATGGTATTAGAACACAAAGTCTTTGCAACATGTTTCTTTCCACTTATATAACAATAGAATATTACATTTAATTTCAAGTGGCTTCATTCACATCTCTTGCAAAATGCTATAAGTGCTTTGACATACAAGTAGTGCCATTTAGAACGAAATGGATAACATGTTTTATTTTGCTAAATGAGGTATCTTTATGTACTGGGTATAGATGCCGAGGATTTGGTACTGAGGGCGACAACAGGATGGCTCCAGCAGGAAGGGCCTGGGGCTGCCCTGTGCTGGAAGCAGCTGGTTTCAGTGTGCTAGAGTAGTTTTATTCAGAAAGACTGCAGCCTGTGGAGACAAGCCCCTCTGGAAAAGGGGAAAAGAGTGAAAACAAAGAAGAAGCAGAGAGAAAACTGCTATGTTGTAACAACCTGGTTTCGAAGCCATATAAGCTTAACCGGGAAAATTACTTTCTTTAAGGCTTTAAAAGATTTTAAAGCCTTTGGTTCATTATTATCTATGAATTTGTGTCTGGAGAAAATGGCGCCATGCTCGTATATATATGAAGGTAACACTCCTCCTTCACCCATGCCTCCCTGTGCTGCTTGGGAGTGAAGGAGTGAAGTTGGGCATGTGAAATGGGAGAGCAAAGATAGTTGCTTTAATGTTTGTCTTTTGTTTCTCACCACTTAAATCTATTTCAATTGACAGTAATTTAAATTATTTTCTCCTATATAGATGCTTTTTTTTCTTGTAACAATAACTGTAAGCAATCTCCCTGTCTTTATCCATCTCAATCCGTAAGATTTCTCATTTTATTGTCTCACTTTATACTGCAAAGAAAAAGGAATAAGCCAGCAACTGAGTGGGCATTTGGCTGTTAGCCAAGACTAACCCACCACACTCTTTCACAAGAACTTGGATAAACTTCATATATATCTGCTTACATTTATCTTTACAGCTACATCTAACAAAAAAGCAAGCTCCACTGTTTTCTTATACCCCAGTGGGACAACATTTTATTTTGATGAATTGTATTTTATTTTTATTAACAAACTACTGTGTTGCTAGATCATTCAGCTCTTTCATTAAAATTATTCACTTCTGTAGGTGAAAGTATGAATTCAGAATCTTTTCAGTTCCCTAGGAAATCCTACAGTTCTGTTTACAGGGATGATGTACAGAAAAAACCTGGACTGACACAAGAAACTACTCCTATATCAGCAATTACCACAGTGAACCATGTATATCTCCATAAGAGAAGCAGTCAACCACAATTCTCTGTCATGAAACACTGCATACAAAACCTAAACACGGGAAGAAAACAAAGTGCAATATTTGACTCATGCTGTAGCAAAAGGATCAGGCTTATAGCACATTTTGTTTATTTCTTTTCTCTAGGTTTCTTTACCTACAAAACTGGCATACTTAGAATTAAAAACCAAACAAAATACTGCATATGTGCAAATAAAATGCAATTTAAAAATTTCTATTAAAAAATCTAATTAATTTTTTTTCCTAAGGAATCTTTCAGAGTAATTCTGAGGCCAAAGAATGCAACTCTTCTGTCCTACATGTAACAATAAAATTCAAAAGCACTTAGGCTAAGACTAAAATGTTTGTGTAAATTAAGATTAAGAGCATTAAGTCAAACCAATTAAAACCTGAACCACCTATGTAGGAAAATATGATCAAGAATGACAGAGATTACAGGGATTCATAACTGATGTTGGAGACTGCAAAAATTTAGCACAGCTATTAGTCTTTCCTTGTCACTGTAGAACACAATTTAGTTCTATTTCATTTCAATATTTGAAATATGCTGCTACTGTTTTGGCTTTGTATCATATTAATCTTGAAAGAAGAGGTGAGACTTGGGGCTGCACCATTCTACATCTTTATTTGCAAATGTATGTGTCAGCATTTTAGCTTTCTCTCCAGACCTATTGAAGTCAATGAGAGTTTCCTATTGATGTTCCTAAATGCTACAGCACGTGCTCAAATTACTCCTAACATCCCTCCATGAAGTTAATTGAAAATGGTCAATTGTGAAAGACTTTATGTAATTTTACAGCTCATCTACTCTATACAAAACCCTTAGATATTTCAAGGATGTAAGTCTGTTCCTTGTAAGTGTAGATTATAACTGCTTAATCATGGGAGAAAAACGTTCTAAAGATAATTCATGAAGTCTTGAAGACACAAGTGCTCTCTCCATCATTACAATTGGTGTTCACCCTTCCAAATTTCAAAAGGAAAAGTGTGGAGCTTATAAGCAGCATCACTTAAGCTTTCTCTAAACGGAAATATTCCAGATAGTTGTATTAATGACAAACTCCTCTTTCTCCAACTACCTTGGTGTATTATTGGGGTAGGTCAGACCACCTGCAGTTATGATAGTTTTACTGCTCCATGGAAACCAGCTGAAAAGAACGTGGATATTACACTTGACACCAAACTGTAATCCAGCAGTGTTCTCTCACCACAAATAAGGCAATCAGCAGGTTAAACTGCATTATGAGGACTATGACCAGCAAACCACTTATCCTGCTTTGCTCAGTGACAGAGAACCCAAACCTGGAATACTGTGACCAGTTTTGAACCCTCCAGTTGAAAAAGGTGGAGGGTTACCAAGACAGTCAGCCTAGAGCTCAAGAATTCCAAGAGAGGTTGAGGGAGATGGACTTGTTTCATTTGGAGAAGACAAGGTCAAAGGGTCTAAGAGAAAACTAAAGTACTTGAAGGGAAGTTACAAAGATGACCAAGTCTAGCTCTTCCTAGAGGTGGCAGACAATCAAGATAAAGAAGAAATGCCTAAAATTAGCTGCCTAAGAGGTTCAGAATAGATAGCTGGAGGCTATTTTAGCAGTAGAACAGGTCACCTAGGAAAGCAGCGCAGTCTCCATCAAGAGGCAACTTCCAAGACTTAGGCCAAATCACAGCTGATACAATCTGTTGGTGACAATCTTACTGAGAGCAGGAGTGTGGATGGCTTCTATAGGTGCTTCTAGCCGCCATTTCTATTACAAGCTCCTAAATGGTAACATGTAAAAGTTAAACCTGATGCATTGGATGTGGGGATTTCTGTGACACATATGTAAATAAAATTAAATGCTAGTAAGAGAAATCATCATCTTGATATTTTCTCTCCTTCTTACCCATTCTTTGAACTTCTTTTAAAAATCCTGTAAATTATAGAGTAAAAATCTGTAGCAGCTCTTCCTAATCACTATTCAGTTTACCCTATCACAGAGAAACTAATCTGAAACTTCAATTTAATATGTATACAGAAATATTGTTGCAATACTGAAAAAAAAAGAATGTTTTTTTCCCCTACCACACAAAGAGCAGCTGTGACTCATTTACTACTGAGTACAACATCCAAAAAGAAGAGAAACAATATTTCTCTTTGAAGTTCAGTACCCTGAGAAAGAAGTGCTAGTGGCCAAACTTCAAAGAGAAATTGCCCTTCCTACCTTGCTGTAGCACTTCAGAGAGTTAATTTACCTCTGTGGTGAAAGGCAGGCCTTTCAGCAGCCTTTCAGGTGCCTGAGAAAAGATGTAACTGGTGGACTCCAGAATTAGGTGACAAATTTCTTTGAAGTTTGGCTGCTCATCTCATCAGCATTTCAGACATACTGAAATGATTTACTTTCCATTTTGATTTCATATAGAAAGATAAATGGAAGCTCCCAACTTTGCTCTTAAAGTTGTAGCTGGACTTTAAAGGGCTTTAACATTCTTAGATGGCATCACGGAGTTTTCTGATATACATGGTAGAGGCACACAATTCTTGCATTTTCACAATAGCTGGATTGTCATCCACAAGTGGCAGCAGTACTGGTCTAACAGTAGTTGGCAGAAACTATTTGTAAAAAGTGGAGTGTTTTAATTCTATTAACAATTATTCTATGGAGACGATGAAAAAAATCCAGCACTTTTTTGAAGTATACCAGGATTAAAATTTGCCCGGTATCATCACTTTGTTTAAAGTAGCTGGCAGTCTGCACTTCATTATATTGGTATGTGACATCTACACAACTAAGGAAAAGGTCAGACATGCTAGAACTCTGCTGCATAACAATTTCCTAAGTGGAATATTTTTTCCTGGATGCATTATACATTTTTACAACTGACTTTCACAGAACTTAAAGGACACAGCTCATAGGGACTGCAAGGGCTTAAAATAATCAGCATATCTCTTCAACCCATGAGGGATCTGGCAATCCAGAAGTAAAACAGTTGTCTATATAAGATTCAGCATCAGTTTTTGTCTTCTATAAGTACCATTTTTATTTAGAGCATTTTTATGAAGTGTCTCTACATGTTCTGGAAAGCTTAAGATAGTTCTTAAAGGACATCTTTAAGAAAAGAGCTTTGAAGAGTTAAGTGAAGTGTTCATACATTCAATGAATAAATGACTATCTTGGACATTTCATCTTGCTGACTGAGACTTCCATCCCTTCAATCATCAGAACTGTAATCTTATAAACTAACAGCTTGGAACAAGATGCACAGCTATATGACACATATACACTGACTTCAATCTATCTCTTACAAATATTTGCAGGAATGGACTTTAGAGGAATGCAAGGGAAAAGGGAAAGGAAAAGAGAAGACCAAAAACATTGAAAACCCGGCTGTCAAAGCAATTAAGTGGCTTCAAATGTAAGAATAATTGCAGTTGATGGTAAAAATAAAAAACCAGGGAAATTCGTGCATCAGATGGAGAACATTTGCTTTAATGTGAAAGAAAAAATATGTGAAGAACTGGAAGACTAATGAAAGCAGAAAGCAGAGCTAAGCTGCAGAGAAAGGAAAAAGATAGATTCAAATATAATACAGGAAAAGGAATACAAATGAAAATATTTTGCAAAATAACATGAATGAAAAAAAATACTATGGCAATAAAATATTATTTTTCCCATTTTAGTCTTTTACCGAGAAGATGAATTTATGTAGTAAAAAGTAATCTTTAGAGAAAAAATGTTTTAAAAATATAGTTTAAATAAATTAATTGATGCCTAAAAAGGCATATAGTAATAATATTAAGACACTCTAGGGCATTTTTTATTAGGCTATTGATACAAACTTCAGGTGATAAAAGCACTTGGCCACACATGAATTGTACATTAATTGGCATATAAAACACATTTTGCTGAGTTTCAGCACTTTACTATTGTTGAAAGTACATGTAGCCAAATGTACAACAGGCGCAATTTTGTTTACAAAACTCCTCTGAACACTACAGCAACACTGTTCAACAAGAGGAAAAATAATAGCAAAAAACTATGTTTCCACTTCTAGAAAGAAGGATACGTAAAGAATTTTTTTAATCTTTCTCATGTTCTCACAAGCCAGGTCACAAAGCTGATAAAGTTACTTCATACTTTGTTATTTGGTCTCAAAGACATGGGCAAGGGTAGCTTTTTTATGATGAACTATGCCAGATTAGCTGCGGGTTCCAGGTCACAGAATATCATGATCTAACCATAACATTTACTATTGTTAAAAAAAGTTAAGGTTGAGATTTCATGAACTAACTTTGATTTGTGTTATTGTTGCATAGAATGTATCACTGCCATGGGAAAGGCAATCCAACTCATCACTATCATATCATAAAAATAAGGACAGTATGTGAAATTAGTGGCTTTCTGCCAATATTTTTAAAAAGGCTCTTAAGTTAGACTGTCCCTGTCACTTTCCTCTGTCTCTACCCATCAAAAGTCCCAAAAGGAATGTTCTCTCATAGGGTATAATTCCAACCCCCTGAAGTCAAATTCAAAATATTTCAGTAATAATGTGAAATTCAATAGTATAGCATCAGGGTCACAGTCACAAGTGTATTTCTTTTTTTAAACAAGAATCAATGAAGGAGCCAGACTTCTATAAAAAAGTATAGTATTAGTGTGTTTCTGAAAAATGCTCACTGATTAAACAAAAAGCTGTAAAAAAAGTGGGTCATAGAGTAATTTTTTCAGATATTTTTTAAAACCTAGAAAAATTATCACCGTTCTATAATCATGTTTAGAGTTGTATTTTTTTACTATCACTTTGTTTTTTATGTCCTTGGCAAAACTTTAAAAAGAGGTCCCACAAGCCCTCACAGTCATCTGTATTTATTATAGATGATTATATACTTCCTACACTCTTCAAAGTGTTCATGTACTATTTCCCCTCAAAAAATTCAAGTAAGAAAGGGAAGTAAATTCCCAGATTCCAAAGAGCAAAATAACAGTTAAAGAGGCACTTCAATCAATTTTTAAAATCCTGATAAACTTAATTCTACCTAGACAGTTTAGTTGAAATTTGATCTCCAAAATTATTTGGCCAACAAACTGTTTTACTGTCTGTTGTCAGTCTCTTGGAAAAAGCATCAGCTAAACACAAACCAAGTTATTGCATAATTATGGAATTATATTTTTTTCTGATTTTCAGAGGCAATTTTCTTCATAACTGATATATTAAAAATGTGAATCTTATAAAAGTTTTGTGCAATCATTTCAAAAAAGCTAACAATTAAACAGGACTCATAAACTAGTACAGTAGTTGCTATTTGTGACAGTATTTCTCAAAAGATATCCCACAGTATCTAAACTCTCACATTGTCACTTTATAAATAGAAACTGTAATATATTTACAAACTGTAACTATGTGAAGTCTGTCACTAAATAAACTGAAAAAGTTCAATAACCAAGTGGCTCCTAGAAAAAATAACAATGACCTTTGGGAATTGAAAGCACCATAACCACCCTCCTGTGGTTTTGTGTTGATAGGTCTAAAATCCTGACCATCACTGAAATCTAGGCAAGTTACCTCTGCTAGCAAGTGCCTTGCCTAAAAGAGGTGAGGCAAAGTTCATGACAGGGAAAGTCATACATACAGAACTAATAAATTTATAGAAAGCACTTATCCCTCAGGAAGTCAGTGAGCTGAACACTGAGGATGGAGCACCATGTGCCCCAGGGGCTGATTCCAGGACAAAAACTGTCTATCATCTCTTCAGCAATGACTGGACAATGCAGGCAGGTTTAGAGAAGATACATAAGTGGGAGGAGTGGGCTGATACACCATAGCATCCTGCCATTCAGATGGACTTCAACAGGCTGAAGACATGGGCTGACAGAAAGTTTATGAAGTTCAGTAGTGGAAATTGCTAAATCCTGCATGTAGGGGGAATAATGCCCTACATCAGTGCACACTATGTGGAATGCAGTCTTTTCTGACCTGGGGGCTCTGGTGGACAACCAGTTGACCATGAGCCAGCAATTGTATGCTTGAAGTAAAGAATATGAACAATATTGGGCAGTATATAGAAGAACTTTGCTAGAGGGTCAAGGGAGGTGATCCTTCTGCTCTGCTCAGCCCTGCTGAGACAGATCTAGAGTATTGTGTCCAGGTCTGGGCTCCCCATTACAAGACAGATATGGATTTTCTGAAGGAAGTCCAGCGAAGGCCATGAAGATGATTAAGAGACTGGAGCATGTGACACAGAAGATGCCAAGAGAGAACTGGGACTGTTCAGCCTGGAGAAGAGAAGGCTCAGGAGGATCTCAGGTGTATACCTGATGGGAGAACACAAGAAGAACAAGCTAGACTCTTTTCAGTAGTATCCAGTGATAGGGCAAGAGGCAATGGACATAGAATGAATTGTAAAAAATCCCATTCAAACCTTAACAAGAAAACAAAACCAACCTACTCCACAAAACAAAAACAAAAAAACATGTGCTTTTATACTATGAGGATGGTCAAAAACTGAATCAGTTTGCACAGAGAGTTTTTTAAGTCTCCATTCTCGGAGACATCCAAAACCAATGCGACACAGTCCTGAGCAACTTTCTTCAGCTGACCCTGCTGTGAGTAGAGATTGGACCATATTTCTCCAGAAGTGTCTTCCAGCCTCAATCACCCTCTTTGATTCTATGTGTTGCCCTCATTTATACTATTTTAGACTTCAACTTTCGACCATTGTTAGAGATAACATACCATGTTTGATCAATGTTTAATCTTCCCAGACATGGCTGCTCTGAAAAGAAGCTGTGTCTACACACAAAGTTTTTCTCCTTTAATCTATGTAACATTAGAGCAGAGCAGAATATCCAGTGACTGTTGGCTGCCTGTAGCTCAAGTAGCCCAGTTGTATGACAAGGCTACACTATCAATCAAGAAAGGTGGTGTATGGGCAGCCTTAGGAAACCACAGTTACCTTCTTTCTCTGAAATATTCACATATTTCTCTTCTATCTACGTACATGATACGAAATATTTCTTGTGGCTCTTGGTACGACAAAAACTTCAATATGCTGCTCATGGGGTTAGGAGAAATAGCTAACGAGGGACTGACAAAACTGAAGTAACTCAAAGCCACTAACACTTCCCTCTTATCTCCCAGCAGACAATAAAAGATCACAAAGATGGAAGGATTTTTTAAAGTTCTAGAGGAGTAAAGAGATAACCGGTAAATTTGACACTCAAGCATAGGTCAAGTAAATTCATGCATAAACTGACAAGTTAAGACTCTTGGCTATAAATTTTACCTAAGGTAGGAAACTGGCACATCACTGAGGAAAAAAGAAACAAACAACAAACCTTTTTGTAAGTTTGGAATATTAGAATAATTTAACTACCAGGAAGATACTTTAATGTCTAAATGCTAACATTTTGTAAACAAATTCATAGCCTTAATTGCTCAATTTACTCATCTACAGTTACTGCACTTGAAGGTATACAAGTAAAATATGGAAATACATATCTATGTCCAAATTCAAATAGTACGTACAAATACGTATACCATATACTATACACGTGTAAGTTCTGCCTACATGTATATGTGCATAGCCTTAATACTTTTTCTATCAGGCTTTTTCCTTTCCTTCATGCAGCCAGATAACAGTCGCATGAAATATCTTCATTTTGAAAACAAATTAAATAAATGAACTACATTCAGTTCCTGGAACAGAACACAATAAACAACTGATAAGCATCAGTAAGAAAGCAAAACTATTTGTATATTGAATTTATCAGAAACTGATGAAATTATAAGTTATTCACTAAAGCTGAATATACTAAGTATTGCCACTTAGTTTCCTAATAAATTATATATTGAAATTATATCTATATCTCAGGTGTTTGCATTTTCACTGAATGTGTACAGCTACAGCCTTGAGTCTAAATCCAGTGCTTCCTGGAACTGTATGTTTCAGTATTCTGTCTTGGCTTGCAGTCATATCCCTTTTATCCTTGTTGACAGATAAGGAACTCCTGATGAGGAAATACTTGAATGAGGACATATCCTTGGAACATCCAGCAAATTGTGCTGGTAAGTCAGCTGAGAGAACATCTTGTAAACTGCATTGTACTTCCAAAAGCTGAGTATCGGAAGCACCATGCAAATAACAACCTTTAGATAACCTTTTATCAATTTTATCCAGAAAAGCTTGCAGGGCACTTTTGTTGATTAATAAACCAGAATGCCTTGGACAAAATTCCACTCGGAATAAATATTATTTCTCTTAATTTAAAGATCAAATCCCTTTTATAATTTTAAAGAGACAAATCATTTTTGTCAGACTATTTTAAGTGCTGAAAAATCATAAGGTTTCCACATAGTCAGAGTTTATGTTACTTGATCGAATGCACTCATAATGCAACTTGTGAAGCTCTGAGATTCTTTGATTGGAAGGAAGAAAATTCAACATAAGATTACACTGTCATTGATTCTGTTAAAACAGATTTTGGTGGGGTTTTTTTGTTTGTTTGTATGCAGAAATTTTAATCTCATTTAGAAACTAGATGTGGAATGTTTTCCCCATACCCATCCCTGCAAATCTTGAAATCCATTTTTAACACAAATCTGAAATGTCAGATATGTAAAACTCCTAACCACAATAATTAACAAAATAATTTAGGTATCATTTAATTTTTATTGGCTCTAGTTTCCTGTTTGCAGTACTGTTTTGTATTCCTTTCAGTATGTCTGCTTAATTCATATAGATTATGTGAAATATTTGAAATCTTTTTAAAGAAAGAATACAGCTATTCTGTAAAGCAAAAGTAATGATCTGAAATTCTTCTGTGAATCATGATGTAAGGATTTTTAGCACACTTCTCCTGAATTCTTCTTTGTGTCAGTAATACTGTATAACTGACTTTTTATATAGGAAAAAATGCAGCTCTTTTTATCTATATGAAATCCCTGTATTTTAAAGAAATGGAAGTCTGTTTCACTCCACCAAGCAGAGCTCTCCCACCCTTACAAGAAAAGAGTCAAAACTTCTAGGTTAAATCTTGATTCAGATTTAACTAAGATTTTAGTCTAGAGCCAGAAACTCTTAATTGTCCTTTGAAAAATTCTACTTTGAGGAGCAGCAGGCCTTCAGCATTTTTTTAAAGATTAGTGGAGGATTCCGCAGTTCCTTCTTGCCTACACTTTCACTCTGCTTTAGGCAACAGAGAAAAGCAGAGATGTCAGAAAAATATAAAGTGTACTACTACTGGCCGTCTTCTCAAATGCAGTGGAAGATTCAGAAAAATAAGAACGTTTTGCTCCAGGCTAACCTATGAATCTATTTTTTTCTGTCAATATATATTTCTTCTTAGTTAAAAGGGACAGAACACTGAGACAAATACGAAATATTACGTGGTTCTTGGCTAGGGCACTTTAATACTATTTTTCCTTCCCATTCTTTTGTTAAAATTTATTGTCCTTCATTCTGTCCATTCTTTTCAATGAGACAAATTGTAAAATGGTCAGTCCCATCTCAGCTGGAAATCACATTATGTGTGAATATATAAGAACATGATTTTAAATGTCTCAAATGATATGAGTGCAAACTTGCATTCAAATATTTAGTGTATTTTGGCAATGAGGGAAGAGAGGCCCTGCAGAGAGGTCCCAACAAATTAGAGAGATGAGCAATCACCAACCATATGAAGTTTAACAAGGGCAAGTGTTGGATTCTGCACCTGAGATGGGGCAACATGGTTATGTGTACAGAGTGGGAAATGAGATGCTGGAAACCAGTGCCATGGAAAGAGACCTGGGGGTCCTGGTTGATGACAAGCTGAATATGAGTCAGCAGTGGCCTGGCAGCCAGGAGGGCCAACTGTGTCCTGGGAGGTGATTGTCCTGCTCTGCTCTGCACTGGTGCAGCCTCACCTTTAATATTGTGTGCAATTTTGGGCACCACAACGTAGGAAAGATACTAACCTGTCGGAAAGTGTCCAAAGGAGGGCAACAAAGACGGTGAAGGGCCTTGAGGGGAAGCCATAGCAGCAGCTGAGATCACTTGGTTTTTTCATCCTAGAGGAGACTGAGGGGAGACCTCATCACAGTCATCAACATCCTTATGAGAGGAAGCAGAGTGGCAGGTACCGATCTCATCACCGTCATGCCCAGGGACAAGACTCAAGGAAACAGCATGAGGCTGAGTCAAGGGAAGTTTAGGTTGGATATCAGGAAAAGCTTTTTCACCCAGAGTGTGGTTGAGCACTGGAACAGGTTCCCCAGGGAAGTGGTCACAGTGCCAAGCCCACCTGATTTCAAGAAGCATTTGAACAACGCTTTCAGGCGCATGGTGTGGTTCTTGGGGTATCCCCTGCAGGGCCAGGATTTGGACTCGATGACCCTGATGGATCCCTATTAACTCAGTATATTCTGCAATTCTATGATATAAGTTACATGTAGTTTAGGTAGAGGTTTATCAAACCTATAACCCAAGACTGGAGTCTGAAAGTTCACATCAGGCTTCCAACTGCAGCCTGAGCTCATCACAAATGTTTCAACAATTCTGCACCACACAGAGACTGAATTCACATTCTCCTGGATCATCAGACCTTAAAGGTTCTCAGTACGAGGCTAAACAAGTACAAGTCTCAGTTGTGACTAACCTGGCTCATATTCATCAGTCCTGTAATCAGTACTCTGAGATCCTGAAATTATACAGTTGTATTCTTGAGAAAGGACAAAACATTAAATGGATGAAATCTCAATAGCACTCACTCTCTTAACTACTGCTGTCTAACAGAACTATGCTACCATCCTGGACTGGTGTTGTAATTTTCTGACCAATTCCCACTTTAAAGGCTAGTCAATTTACAGTCTGCTGGTGTTTCAGGTGTCTTGTTTTCGAAATTATTGAGATATAGCTGTATTTTGGAGTTGTTATTATTATTATCATCATTATTATTTTATTGTTGTTATTATTATAATGTTTTTATCATTACAGAATTTGCTTATATATATATATTTTTTAGGTATTTTAAACCTTTGCTACTGAATCCAATGTCATCTTAGATCCCTGTTTCCTCTTCGCAGTTTCACATTTTACTATTTTAATTTGCTCTCATACATTTTATTCCAGTTTGGAAACACACAATTCTGCCAATTCTACAATGACAGTAATGGTCCTACAAACATTAATATCTTAGTGACATTATTATCCTCCACAGAAATGATTCTTAATGTTAAAACTAGATTTTTTAAAACTGAGTAAAAGGCAATAAGTAAGATAGCTGTTTTACTCACCTCTTTTGAGATCTAAATTTAGCAAAACACTTCAGTGCTTGCTTTAAATGAATGGCAGATAGTTAAATTCTGAAACTGTCTTGATGACATGAACTATATAAGCAGATTGCTAGGCTTGGTGGCATTAGTTTTCCTATCTCCTTTCTTTTTTTTTCTCAATTAGTTGACTTCTCCACATAGATTCAGTGTTTTTAGCAGTAGCTATAATGTCTGTGTAGATAAATACACACACATGAACATGAAAGAGAACGCCTCATTTCAGGAAAGATATATCCATCTGCTTTATCTACTAGTAGCTCATGAACCAGCCTGACCTCTAGCAGAGTTTGGGTTCTCATCCAGCAGCTTGAGAAAAGATAAACCATTGAAAATGCAAGAAGGAAAAAGATACTGATTAAGTATTAAAAATAGCATCGCAATGCTTCATTTATATTAACTCCACCAAATGCAAGACCTTGAAATTGAACTGTATTCAGAACAATCTGAAATTTTTCTGTTTTTCCTAAACACACCAAATAGACCCTTAATATTTCCTTCAACAACCCTGATCATTGCCTTTATATTGAACAATTAAACAAAAACCACTCCTCATATAAAATAAAATTTAATTCATATAAAGGATAGAACAACCTCTACAGGGAAACAGATATGTCTGGCTAAACTAATGCTACACTTCATAAGTTATGTATGAATCTGATAATTTCTTTGCAATATTTGATAATTTAAGAAAAGTGTTGGCCTAATTGCAAGGATAGAACCTTTAAAATCCAATTTTAAGTGTTCTCTCACAACTACAGTAAGAGTCATGAAGAGAAACTGAATACATGTGAACCCTTGTAATTACTCAAAAATAAAAAACATGATCCTCAGTCTTAGTGAAAAGGGGGCTATAACTCTTAAACCAGCCTTGGCAATTTTCATGCTTTCCCTACAAGACACACTCGATTCTCATCTCTCCCCATTAGCAGTCATTTCACTCTGACTTCTGCCTATATCTGAAAGACATCCAGATTTCTCTAAGGCATTTGAACAAATATTTTTTACCCTCTCTTATTCTTGCTAGAAATTAATTAACCATAGTCAGAATGGAAGTCAGATGTCACAAATTATAAAAAACCAAACTAGAGTACATAGTACCATGTAAAGGATAAACTGAGGATATAAAAAGGCGTCTATAATGCAAATCCCTTTCTGAAAAATTTTTCCCCATAAAAGATCTTCAGTGTTAAGATTAATTAATGAAATCATATGAATTAAAAACTAACAAGTTAAAATTTAACCAAATAAGGGCATTAATAAAAATCCTGGATATAAATTCACTTTCTTCAAAGCAACAAATGCAAAACCCATAAGATTTGTCATTCATTCAAATCCAACTTCAAATTTTCTTTTTTTTACAAGAAAGAGGATATATAAAGTATGTAAAAGAAACAGATTCTCACAGCAGAAGTATTTTAAACTATATATATATATATTCCCATTTACACACAATTTTTTATTAAATTCTTTCTAATTCACCTTAATTCACACTTGATACGTAATGTTAGGAAAACTGGAGTGTGAAATTAAGGAGAAAATATAGACATATATTTTAGAACCTCATCAGAGACTCAAAACAGTTCATCTTGTAAGAGTTCTCTTCTTGCAATAAAAAACAAATGGATACACTGGTAGTTGTGAATCCATACACAGCATTACAGGTAGGGATGCATAAAATGGGAAAAAGACAAAGTCTTGGTGGCCAATCTGAAATATGACAGAACTCTCCTATTTGATCTTGGGAAAGATACTTGTTCCCAGAGAGTTAAAAACATTTAAATGTTCAACTATGCAAAATTTAAGAGATTTAGTAAAACATCTCTTCAACAGTATAAAAGAAATTCTGGCTATAGCCCACTGCACCATTAAAGAGCCAAATCTCAGTCCATCAAGAGAATGAAGATCTAAATATGAAAGAGGAATCTGTAAGGAAATACACAGGCTAGAAAGTTATTATTTAAAGTTAAGGCATCTCAAGCCTTGATGTTCTTGACAAATAGGAAGTTCTCTCTACTGATGACTCACATTTGCTCCAAGGCAGGGAGTCACTGTGACAGACTGATGAGGAAAGAGCTGAAGTAATCAAGACTACAAATGTTTACCAACCCAGCTGAGGCCAGCAGCCACATAAGTTTTTCTGTTACACAACTTCCCAGTCAGTCACTAAGGATCAATCATAATTAGTAGGGTTTAATTTGAATCTTGACTTCAGAGATCTAAGTGTTGAAAGTCAAACAGTCAACAAAGCAAAAGAAAAAAAAATATTTTTCAAAAGGCATCACAGGTCTTTTGTGATGCTTCAACACCCACCTATAAAATGTGAAGAGCAGTACATCCTTTGTCTCTTGAAGGAATGTTGTATGAATTCATTAGAGTGCAAACAGATAAAATTATAATAACCAGGGTTGTATGAATACCTAAGCCTGAGAGTGAGAGACTAGAGTGAAAACCTTCTGTCCCTGGCTTATGCATGAGGCCACTTGGATATGCCAGATGTTCTAGCTGCAAAGCAAAGTGCGGCACTGTCACTGACGGCTTTATCAATTTAAGATTACAGAAATCTTAGACAGGAGGACAGCAGCACAGAGAGTTTACATGTGAGTTCACAGGCAGAAAAATTACTCTGCAACTAATGGGGGAGATTGGGGAGGGAAGGGTAAAGGAATAATGTAGCAACAAAAAGTATAGATGACTTATATGGTGACTATTGTGAAGTTAAGTTCAACTTTACAAAAGAGGGTGAATTTTATATTTGGCAAACAAAAACTAATGAAAATTTATTTTAAAAATTAAAAATATTCTGAGAATTTAATGTCATGCTTGACACAACATTTCATGAGTTTGATTTTATGATATCCCTGATTTATGTAAGACTGTAAGTCACATCAGACAAGAAAACAAAATATTGTTAATATTTTACATGCTATAAGAAGATTTTTACATAAGACGTAACTTCACAACTTGATGGTTTCTAATATAAATGTTGCTTATATTCCTAAGGACCAGCCAATATTAAGGCACTCAATCCTATGCTTCTGGAGAAGTGGAAGGGGAAAGCGATGCTACAAGTCCAAAGTGTCTCTTTTGGCTCAGCTTCTTTAAAAATGTCATCTTTACATGTTCTATTTTGACTGTTCTAATCTATGACTGACAAGGATAAAATGCAACTAAAATTATATTCCCCAAATCCAAAACAAAATCTGTTAATCTAGTTTGGTTTTTCAATTTCATTTTTATTTTCAGTCATTTTACACAATTGTTTAACCCTCCTTTGCCCTTCTCATTAAAATATTTTATAAATTTAGATAATATTGGCATATTTATAGCTGCAGTATTAAAATGTGCACAGAACTAAAGAAGATTCAGAGAGGAAACAATCTTAAATAAATGGTACCACAGATAGATAACATTAAAATCTGGACCAAATTTTATTGTCTTATTTACTGTTTTATTTTTCTGTTGACTTGGGTCTCTGACACCATTAGAACCTTCTGTTCCCCCTTTAACAATGCAAGAATATTCATTCTACCAGGCAAAATTATTAGAAGATAAAAAAACAACAATAGCAAAGCAACTCATGTCTCAAATCTGATGTTAGCTGAATGTATCATGCAAATGAAGCGCATGCTTGTTTCCATAATGGCAGTAATTAGCCATTGGATCCACTGGCCAAGCATTGCAGAGAACTACCCAAACCAGGAATTTATAAGTCAAGAATGATGCTTGACTGGAAGTAATAATTAAGCTGAAGAAGTCCTTCATTGCAGTTGGCTTATGAACTTAGATCAGACCATCCAATTGGAACAGTTCCTTCTGTCCTTCGTGTCTAAAAAATCTGTTCTCTATAACCAAAGGGTGATTTGCCATTGGAATGGGCTGCCAGGGGAGTCACCGTCCCTGGAGGTATTTAAGAGAAAGCTTTATGAGGCATTTAGTGTCATAGTTTAGATGAAGGGTTGATGTTGATGCTGGGTTATAGGCTGGACTAGATGATCTCAAGGGTCTTTTCCAACCCTGATAATTTTATGATTCTATGATAAGAGATTTCTTAGTTACCTCCTCACTGTCCCTAAGGCTGTGCCACTGCCATGCTGTGGTATCAGTACGGTATGCTGTGGTGTGATGGTATCAATAGCCATTGGAAGACCTCTCTTATTTTTGATGACAACTTTTAAAAAGACAGTTGCAGCCCTGGGGAGCAGGCTTCCACACACTACTTTGGGGTTTTCACATGCTACTTTGAGGAAACTCCTGTCTCTGCATTGGTATATTAGCAAGTAGCAAGAAGGAAGAGATAGTATTTGTGAGCACACTATCTCTAGGCTTTGCCCAGCCTGAGGCTGATTTTTATTTGTGGTGAAGTTTTCCCTTGTTTCATTCTTTCTCATCAGGCTTTCTACTGAAGGCTATCTGAAAATCTTAGGTGAGGCAGAAACTCATATTTTCTATGCTAAGGAGTTTCTGTGCTGCACCATTGCCTCTGGAATGCTCCTTCCTGATGGGGGATCTAGTTGAATGTAGCACTAATTTTACTACATGAACGTGCTTTTTCCTGGAAGACACACAGCGTGTACACAGAGCGTACACAAATGAAAATACATAAATGGAAGATATTAGTGAAACCAGCTGTACTATTTATGACTGGTATTGATAAGAGTAAGGAAGTGATGACAAGAAAGTGAACATGATAGTATATTTGTTATAAATACCTCACAATATTTATTGAAAAGAGAAGATACATAGCTACTATTTCTGAACAATGTGGAGGTTTTTTTAAAACATTTAAATAGCTGGAAGAAACAAAGAAAGACAACTGGAAAAATGTAAACAACAGTCACCCTGTTCCAGAAAAAAAATGCTTGAGATTTTGTAAACCACTAAAAGGCAGATATTTTTGGTGATTAACAATCAGTGGAGTAATAAGGATTCCTAAAATGTACCAGCTATTCTACCAGCATCTCACACTCCATGTTTCTGTCGCAATGAGTATGAACCAAGTTGTTCAAAACAACATTTCTCTCTCCATCTAGTTTTTGACAGGCAGGGCAGAAAATGACACAAATTCTATAGCTTTTTCTCACTTAAGAGAGAACCAGATTTTGGTCATTTAAGGTGTATGAGAACCTGCCTTCCTCACAGATTTATCATGTACTCAGAAAGTTTTTGTAACAGAATTGATTCATACACTCATCCTGCTCAAAAAAATGCTTTTAATAAGCTAGCAAAAACTATGCAATTTGACAGACCTGTGGTTTAATACTTCTGTCAATAGACTCAGTATTCTCTACATGTGAAGACAGCACAAACTGTACATTAAGATAGGGAGTGTCGCTGGAGAAGACAGTAATTAATGAAGTAAAAAAAAAAGAAGATATGGTAACCAGAGTATTACAGGATTGTGTCATGTTACATGAGAATGTCTTTGTGGCCTTCCAGCATTGTCATTTACAGCATATATTCTAGGCAGTAAAATAACCAAAACCATATAAAACCAGTAAATGTTAGCAGAAAAAACAACAAAAATAGTCACTGAAAAATACAGACTTCTAACCAAGCAGCCCTCAGAAACTAGAAGTTAAAACAAAATGTGAATTTCTGAAAAAAAAAAAAAAAATCTAAAATTAGCTGTATGTCTAATAATGAAAAAGTTATACCAGCTCTCAGGAGATTTCATATTCATATTCAAAATATTATATACTAAATCAAACTGGCAAATGTAGATCTAGTTATAAAATTACTGTCCACATACTGGTTTTCCACAGTTACCAGAGAAAGAAATATGAAAATGGCAAAATAATCCTTCCACACAATAGTTTTAATTCAAAAGGAAAAAAAACTTACTACTTTGATTCTCTTGATTCCTCTTTAATGAACACTTGAATCTAATAACTTGTCTTCTGAAGGCACTAAACAAATACTACTTTTAGGGATTTTATGATTTTCCCAGAATCCTTGGGGAGAAAAGATGATTACAATTATAATTATTATAAAGGACACAAATTCAATTTCTGTAGCAGGTAAATATGCTAAAATACGATATAACAATATTAGTCCAGATAGTTCTGTTTGTTGAAGAAACCATCTTCACACAATTCTGTCTGACTGCAATATATGAAATGGATTGTGGACCAGACAAGATGTCAGAGAATTAACTGTGTTTGTTCCTTTAAAATCTAAATTTCAGTCTAACATAACCTATTTTTAAGTGCAAGGGGGTTAACAAATGGTTCAGTGTAAGAATGGACAGGACACCTTAATGACAGTCTGTTCACTTGATTTTTAAGACAGAACATCTCTGTCCAGATACAAATTTCAGCACTTTAATCCATGGTTCAGTTCAGATATTGCTGAACTTTCATGCCATATGCCCTAGTTCAACTAGGTGCTATAAAAGAACAAGCATAATTGACTCACTAATAACACTATCCACTGTTAAGCTTGATCTTTTAAGGAAGAAGCTACAAGAGGAGCTGGAATTTAGATTACAAAAGAAATAAATAAGTTAAATAGTGTATCATAAACATAAGTGATCCAGAAAAGACCGAGATAAAACAAAACAATGAATCAGATAACATAACATCTCCCAAAACTAGATTGACTATGATTCAAACAGAACTTTGCCTTGGAGGAAGTCATGCTATTTATTATCTTTGAAAACAAGGCTAAAGTGAGGCTTATCTCCTCTTGTTAATCAAGTGTAAATTACATCCACTTTACTGTGCTGTGTCCCTTCCTAATGGTCCTTGTTTAAGGGATAATATTCTAGTGCTTCAGAAAACTTTGGTACTTCTTCATATACACAAGTGGTCACAGGTTTATTTGTTTTACCAGCAGACCTATACAGAACATGTTACTGTCTAGCAGTCTAGCAGCACTTCCATGATACGCTTTTAAGTGAATAATTCAGTAATCAGAAATAGTGTCCCTTAATATAAGTTCACATTATGTATAATTCCTTTTGAAACTATTATAAAAGCTCAGTGTGTAACCTCGTATTAAGAGGACGGGAGTAGATTTTATATTCATTTTAGTGTCAAAAAATAGAAGGAAAAAAGTTATTGTTCCTTGCAGTTTTTCCCTGTCTAAATGCCTATAAATATCTTTGTCAATCTTACATTCAACACAGTTGCAGAAAAACTTCCATTACTGAACTCTGACACTATGATTCCAGTATAATCTGTATTTGTTGCACTTCGTGTGAAGGCCATACAAACTAAGTATAATTCTACAGAATCATAGAATGTGAAGGGCTTGGAAGGGATCTTAAAGACTATCTAGTCCCAACTCCCCCTGCCACTGGGAGGGACACCTCCCATTTGACGAGGTCACTCAAGGCCCTGTCTAACCCGGCCTTGAACATAAGGTGTAGTAGTTTCATAAGGTGTAGTCCCTCAAGTGAATGCTAAAGTCCAAGAAAACCCCTACTGGATTAACAAAATACAGCAAATATTAAGACCACAGTAAAAATGCTTCTTTTATGCAAGTTTCAGGTTTTTCCATAACAGGACACATATACTTCATGTGTGGCTAGAACTGAAAATGTATCTATCTATCTATCTATCTATCTATCTATCTATCTATCTATCTATCTATCTATCTATCAATCAGATAGTTTATTTTTCTAGCTCAAAATAGTTCTATAACCCTATTAGAGGGCACTGTACCTCAACCATTATCTGTGGAATACCTATGATCGAGATGTCATTAGAGGGAAGACAGAGAGGAAAGTCACATTATGTTTGTAAGCAATGAACCAAATAAAATTAAAGTAATAAATATTAGAAAGATAAACTTATTTTTATTGTATGCCAATGAAACCTTAACCATGCATAAGTTAATCCTAACTTTAAAAATGTCTTCCTTGGGTGTTAAAAGTAAAAATGCCCTTACTCTAAAAAGGGAGTTTTATAGTTTTTATTTCCAGTTCTTTTGTTCTATTGTTGGTATACACTAAATCGTATTTTTGGTTCAATAGGACAGATTTGCAGCACTTGAAAAGATGTAAATTTACACTGCACAACACATATCTAAGGATGAATTAGGAGTACTGCCAACTTAATCCATTGGCATTATCCATGCCACATATCTGAGAAATTGGATAAAAATTGATAATCTTTTATTACAAAACTCATACTCTGAACATTTTTAATATTAAATATTTCAGTGCACTCCATCTCCAGCTCTGGTTAACCAGGAAGTCATCACTGGCAACAGGAACATTTCTTTTGTATTATGTATTACTTCAAAATAAAAGAATTTAGCAAGCCTACTTTGAACAGATGATTCCTGTTAATTTATGATGGTGCATACAGAAGAAATAGGTAAAGATGAAGACAGAAAAGCAGCAAACCTAACAAGGTAAAATACTTCCAAATACTTCTCACAGGAATCCCAATAAACATCCAACAGTTTGTTTTCTTAGGATAATCTCTCCAAATTTTAGATATCTTCAACCTCCAACAACATACAAGCTATTTTCAGTACACATAGGATGGGCATGTTGATTTGGACTGGTTGAATATAAAGCCCCAAAGTATTACCATTGCCAAAATATTTATTGAAGAAGAAATTACTTTAAGAAGGCTTGAAGAACAAGCTGCTAAGAATTTTGCAGAGTTTTGTGTTTTCATTCAAGTCAAAATGCTGTCAGTGATAATGATCCAAACTACCACAACAGAAACCAAATAGCAATTAAAATTTTTTTTTTCTGCAGCCAGAAAGGACAGAAGTTCTAAATTTTTGCATTAAATTTTTCTAATTTTCAGGTGACCTTGTTTTTGTATGAAGATCAATTTTACTTTTTAGGTCAGTTTTAATTTTATTCGTACTTTATTCCAAAAGGTTTGTGCATTCCCTAGATTCTTCTGATCTGATAGCATGTTTCATTCATAAGGAATTTTTAAACGAATCTTATGAAAACATGCAAGCATTATAAGTTTTGAAAAGGTGTGCCTGGGGGAAGTAGAAGAACATGGCAAGCATCTAATGTTTTTTAACCAGTAATATTGTCTCACCCTTCAACAATCTGTGCATCAGGCATTTTCTGAGAAAGAGACGAGATTTTGCTATCAATAAACTTTGATATTTTGTTTCTGCCACAAAGGGAAAACATTTGGAAAATTGCTCCTTAAAAAACTTTTGCACAGGTCAGGATACGATTTGTTTTCCTTATATTTACAATGAGTGCTACATGAAATGCATGAAGAATGACAGTAGTTCTGGCCAAAACCTGTGAATAATGAGCTCATACACCTAAAAACTAAAGAATTTATTGATTTTTTTCCTATTTTTCTCCCTAAATCACTTCTGTTCCCTATCTAGGAAGCTGAAGCAGTGTCTCCTGATTTATGTATGCATCAAACACGACATGCAGTAAATAGCAAAAGTGAAAAAATAACTCAATCTTCCAAAGATAACCAAATGAAAAACATTGGGTTTTGTCCAAGTTCTCAGTAGGTTCTTTTATTCTCCCACGTATGTTAGACAGCTAATACAGATGTAGAATTAATGACTGTCCCAAAATACACAGAGTAAAAATTGAAGCTGAATGTAGCTTTATTAGTAATGCAGTAATTAAACAAGATTCATGGGATAAGAAGGATTGTACACAGAGTAATTATTGAAAATTTCTTTTTGGGTTGCATTTGCTTACTAATTATAAAGATTTTTTTAAATTTGGATATGTCACTATAGTGTATTAATATATTTACTTATATATCTGGGTAAGTTTTTTTCTGTGTTACAAATTTATGTCCTAATATATCACAGTGGCATCTCTAAGCAGGATACCTCATTGACTTCAATGGAATTTGGCACAGATATGCAACCCACCAATGACTAAGATCAGAACAAAACCAATTTTAGCTTCTTTTTTGCTTTGTCTTTTTTTTTTTTAAATAGAGGAAAATTATTTTAATCTGGAACAGCTGTTTCACATCAATACTTGGAGAAGAGAAATAAAAACTGTTGAGTACAACTGACCAAACTGATGGTTTCATAGGAACTGTAAGATTTTACAATAATTTTGGAATAAAACAGAAAATGTTGTTGAAAATGTTAAGAGAAGAAGAATGAAAAAAACATTGGATCAAAAGAACTTTCATTCACAATATGTTGCTTCAGAACCACTAAATCCCTACAAACAGCTCTAAGCATGTATAATTGCTGTTTGTTTCCTTCCCTTGCTCAACACAAGCAGCAGGCAGTATGTTCCACACTCATGCTTACTCTCTCCCAACAATACAACACAGTAAAATGTTTCCTGTGCTTCCTTCTCCCTGTGTGGCTAAGGCCAAAGTGATTAGACTTGTCACCTGGGCCACAGAAGACACAGGTGAGTGTCTGCTGTTTTCAACTAGAAGGTTTAATTATTTTATACACTATAAGCTCTGTGGCCACAGAGCTTGAAAGTAAATGCCTTGTTTAATATTTTATGGTTTTCCACATTTTAAAAATAATTAAATGCTACTTCTTGTAAAGAAATGCTCTCTGTTTTTATGATGTTTGTGGTTTTCCTATGCAAGTCTCCTATTTCAAGATTTTCATGTAAATGGAAATTCCCGATCTGTCGACTGGAACTGAAATTTCACCCTGAGACGTTTTTGTCAGAGGTGAACATTTTGGTTCCTGTATACGGTTCTATTCCCACAAAGATCCACACACAGCCTGTACCGTAACACTTACAGGCTATATTAAAGCTGACAACGCTTACTGAGAAAATCCTTGTTGAAATATAATCGGGTTTTTGGAGGAAAAAAAAAAATTAAACCCCCAAAGCATATCAGCATTTTCTGACCAGCTAGGTAGTTTAGCTTCTAAAGCATGGAAGAAAAGCATTTTTGCAATGCCTTTGTATTTTTCTAATAAAATATCTCCTTGGTTTGGCCATTCTGTCAAAAGTTTTGATACTATTCATACTTTAAACATCCATGAAACAAATCCCCTCATTTTAGTTATTTTCCATTCTATTTCACAGTAATTTCACTTGTGATTGTAACAGATAACAGGAGATTAATGTTTTTTCAAGACTGCCTTTTCCTTGACATTTATAGGATTCTCTTTAAATGTCATTGCTCTAATAAGATGATTCCTTTTAAACCAATATTTATATATGCAATTAGAGAGTTCCTACATAAGGCAAACACCATTCTGCTAAAGAGCTTTCTTTCCAATACTACATAAACCTCAACTCTGCAATTAGGTGTAGAGTTACAGAAAAGTCTTTGGGACAATTCACTGTTGAGATGTACATATTTCTCCTGAATAACTTTATGATAAAGCAATCCGAGTGCAAGAACTTAAAACAGCCAACAAGGCTTTTGCTAGAGTAGACCAAATCAGTGAGATTCTTTAGTTGAGCAAACTGCTCACCCGAGTGAATGCCTCAACTGGCAAAGTCTACTGAAAAGTCCACTTCAAAATTTGGTATCACTATCCCTTGTAACAGAAGTATTTACACAAGCACAAACAAAATACCAGCTGTCAAAGGTGTCATATATTAATCTTTTACTCACACTTGTACAAAAAAACTAAATTTTTGAAAAAAAAAATCACAAAAACACCTGTCAATTAGATCACTTTTTGAAACAATTTCAAAACATAGGGGCTTTTGGAAAGTTGTACTTTTGATAAAAATATAAACAATTCACTATAGTTGTAAAATCGGTGAATTTGTTTTTACTATAAAAGAAAAAATATGTCTTTGATTGAAATTCCTGTATGTTGCATGAATTTTGCAAACTAGTCTTTGTCATCTGTTCTCCTCTGTTTCCCAAAATGTTCCAACCAACTTTATTCATGATGTGATAGTCTCAATGTTGGCATATTTATTAAAACTGCAAACACCCATTTTTACTGTTTCTACTCTCAAATGTTGCAATTAAAGTGAAAATTTTTATTAATTTTTAATATAAGTCAGTAAAGTTCACTAGTGTTATTGCTGTTTATCTGAAAATTAATTTAGTACTAACTTTTATGCTTGTCCTTACTGCGTCAGAAAAATAATGCAGTTTGATCTGAGAAGGAAAGAGAATCCTTTAGTTGCCCTTCAGCTAAAATCCAAATACATTCTCTGACACTGAAAAACTCTGTTTTGAAGTTTATATTACTCATGGTCAGATATTTCAGATATAACTACTAAGTCTATTACATTTCAAATCTGTTTACTTCTATCAAATTTATTGCAGTTTTCATTGAAGTAAGAATGAATGCTTTGCTACACAGTGAAGTGCCTTTCATATATCATACCTTCTAGCACCATGAAACTGTCTGAAATGTTGGAGATTTAAAGTGATAAGATAAAGTGTCACCTGGTCTTCAAAATATATAAAAATAATAGGTCTGGTTTCAAATCAGACAGCCTGGAATTAGATACTTAAACATCTATTTCAGAGCTCTAGATTTTGAAGCAGTTAGGAACGATCTGAACTCAATATTTCTGTTTGCTGATACCAGAGCATAATTTCACATCAGCTGTAAATTCAGACACTTCATGCTGCTTGAAATCAGGACAGCTACTGCCAAGAATCTGTGACAGTGAAAACTTAGTGCAGTTGCCCCAAAACCATCTCCAACAATTTCTTCGGTTGAAGAAACCATTTGTTCTGATTCCGTCACTCATTTTCTTACTCATTACTTGATAAACCCTCCTTAGTTTCTTTCCCTGAGGTCTCCCAGTTCATTTGGTCCCTGTCCTATATATATGAATAAATCTTGAATTATATACACCACATCAAAAATTAGGAAGTGGTGCTATATGTAGTGGAGGAAACTAATAGACAACTTTGGGAAAGCATGGAAAAGACTGCTTAATTTGAAGAAAAAACTGAGGGAAATTTCTACAGGATAGATCAACTGAGGGAAATACAAGAAACCGAAAGTACTACTAAACAATTAGCATTTATATTAAGTATGTTCTCAGCATCTGTGTATCACAAATGAGCAATCTGTACACAGAAAAAAGGTGCAATTCAGAGATGTGTATATAAAACCAGCAGCAGTTTCACTGCTGATTTCAAAGTTCCACATTTAATAAGCCAAAATCCAGCGGACTAAGATTGATCCATTGACATACCAAGTACTAGCTGCCACTTGAAATTCTTTTGCGTCTTAGTGATGGATTTGTGGATATCAGTTAATAGAGACATATTGTTCCATGAAAAATTGTATGCCAACTGTTTTGGACAGTTTTGTAGGGTAATTATTCCTGTTCTTCAGTAACTTTCTAAGGAGAACCCAGGCAAGTGAGATGTGTAACTGGGACACAGGCATTCAGATGTTTTAAGACCTTAATGAAAGTGTAGATAGACATTGTATCTCACCTTTGTTATCTCTGTAGGAAAGACAGGTTTAAACTGAGCTAAAAAAACCTCTTTATATGTCCTCTTCCAAGAAAGCTTCCCTGCTTTGTGGATTCACATAGTTATTATGGGCTTTACTGTAGGGCTAGTGGATGATCTATCATAAGAGAGATAACTTCTTACGCAGGGAACTACAAGCACAGTAAAACACATCCCCTGTTTGCTTGTTTGATGATTTATATTTTTTCATTTTTAACCAGTTAGATGCAAAGTAAGAACAACTTCACATTTATTTTGCTGCCATTTGCACTGCCTAAACTTGAAAGGTTTTACTTTCTTAAAACCTTCAGGCAACTCTACTGAAAAACTAATGGAAACAAATACAGACTCGAAAGTTTTATTTTCACTCATCTAAAAGCTTTCAAAGCCAACTGTCTCCGTTTGAGGGGGAAGACAGTTGAAACAAATTAAAAGTGAATCCAATATCAAATTGTTCGAGACGTTAACGATAGAAAGGATTTTATTAACAACAAACAAACTATATATATGTATATATATATATGTATATAATGTATCGAAAGCCAAAACATTCTTATCCCCGGGACTTCCCGGGGCAGAGGAGGGAGAAAAAAGGAAAGGAGTTGATTTGGGAACCGGTGGGAGACGGGGCTAGGCTTTGGGGACCCCGAGACAACCCGGTGGAGATGGGAAGAGGGTCTCCCTCCCACCCCTAGGATTCTTAGGGGCTCGCGGGGGTTTTTGGAGCTCCCGTGGCTCAGATGAGGATGGGAGAAGAGAGCTCAAACCCGGAATCTTGCAATGAGAGAAAGAGAGAGATCCAAGTCGGCACC
>WEIV01021094.1:36829-70659 GCA_013390005.1 Calyptomena viridis
CACGCGTCCAAAAAGCCGAGCGGCATCTCCCCCTCCCCGTCTTTTCATCCAGTAATCCTTGTGTTCTCCCACCCCCTGGGGGGAGTGGCCTTGTGCTCTGGTTGGTCCATTTTCGCCCAACCCCTTTCCAGTTCCGAGCCCGCGGCAGGTTCCCCTGCACGCTTCCCATGTGCTGCGGGAATGGCCGCCGCCCCCTCCCTCAGCAGGCAGCGCCTGTGAGCGCCGGGGGGGGAGTGAGCCGTGAGGGACAGCAAACACAGGCGGCACTGGCACCGGCCGGTACCAGCGGCCGCAAAGGGCGGCCGCGCCTGGTGCACGGCCGGTGCAAGCAGCCAAGCTGCACCCTGTGGGGCACTGGGCCTCTGCCACACCACTCCCGGCTCCACAGCAGCGGCCTCTGCTGCTCCTGCTTGCGAACAGAAAGGGAGAAAAGTTTGTTTTTTGTTTTTTGGTTTTTTTTCTCATTGAAATAGAACCATAACACCAATAAAGCTACGTTTCAGTGGTCATTTAGCAGCAATTTCAAGGTAAAGTGATATAATGAATTTTAAAATAACACTCAGTGGTTCTATGGCAAACTGTGAACCAGTTCTATTACTTCAGTTTAGCAATCCACTAATTCTAAACTCTGAAATGCTAAACAACGGACTAAGCACATATCAACAACACAGAGCCTGACAAAACCCCCAGATATTTAACCCGCAAATTAACTGCATTTTGAGCACTCTAAAGTGTGTGAAAAAGACAATCTTGGATGTGTAAAGCCATGCAACAAATTTCATGTGCTTGTAGAGATGTGTAGTAGTTAATTATACAGTGTAAGAATTTTATCTAATATATATATGCCCAGTAGTAAACAGCAGCTACCAGTTTCTTTTATGTGTCTCTGCCTTCTGACCTGACAATTTTTAGAAAGCATTACTCCAGAAATGGGAGGAATACTTGACGATTTTGTGGTAAATTGACTTAAAATATATTTATTCTAACAGGTTTACTGGTTTTTCTTGGTAAAACTTGTTGGTTTTGTTAGAAACAATTGCACTGAGTGAATGTTTGCAGAGGCTAATGTTCAAAGGAGTAAAGCGCATCTTAGTCCTCCCTATAACTATTTCCCTAAGAAATGAGAATTAAAACCCAAATAGTCAACATTGTAGCTATAAAACCCCTAGCAAGGTAATTTAAACATTAAGACAGCTTGAACACAAATGATATAGATTGAGAAAGACAAGAAAATACTGACAATTTTCTCCTCTTTTCTTTTACTCTGCTCACCAAGGCTTGCACACCCACATGAGCCAAGGGAACAGGAACTTTTGTAGAAGTAGCATTTTCGCTGTGGGTTCATTATCATCTCTGACTGTCTTTATTCTACTGCCGCCCTTTCACGTGTAATGTTTCAAGGGACACAGAGTCACACACTCTTTTGATGATAGCTGTGTACAGTATTTGCTAACTGAGAAATTATGCCTGCAGAAGCACCCTCCCAGTTACTCTCTAGCAGCCACATTGTTTGCCCTGTTTCACTGCTACCTCTTTTTTTCTCAGCACTTGGCCCCTCATAGAAAGAAGAATACTATACCAAATATGATAACAGGTACCAAAGACAGAATTTCAGTTTTCCTAGTGATGATAAAAAACATTCTGGAGCAAGTTATTTTAACAACCTGCACATTCACATGGTAATACAGACTTAATCACAAAACCACAAAATACAGTGAGTTGAAAGGGATCCAGAAGAATCACCAAGTCCAACTGTTGGCCCTGCACAGGACCATCCCCAAGAGTCACACCATGTGCCCCAGAGAATTGTCCAGACACTTCTGGAACTCTGGCAGGCTTAATGACCAATGACTTGACAATGCTGGTACTTAATGGTCTATGAAAGCCTCTGTTGCAGAGAGGGTAACTCTACCACCTATAAGATGAACAAGTCAATTAGGGGGGAATAAGGAAGGTGATCATAAATTCATTCCTTACAAAAGAAAGTGATAATGCTTTTTTTAGGAGTTATGATGATCTAATTAAATCCAACACGTAATAAATGAAGTGAATGTAAAATGGAAACAGAAACCCATTAGCACAGGGAAAAGTGCTCTAGTAAGCAAGGAAAGCTGAAAATAACTATTATATGTAAAAAAGGTATCAAGAAATAAGTTCTCAAAACTTTGAGGAAATCATGAATACAGGTCTCCTCAAAGCTAATGGAAGACATTAATTTCTGAAAGAATACTTGGAACAACACACTTTTTAGTCCCAGAGGATAAAAGCAATACTCTTTCCATTCATGAAAACCAAAAAAAAAGCCACCACGGAGACATGTTAAAGACTATGATTTTTTTTTTTTTCTTATTGTCCAAAGACAGTGGGCTGAGCTGAAGTTGCTAAAAAGGGAAATTATTTCAGGAGCTATAAAGGGCAAGTTGTTTAAGGATTCTTCTCTACGTGTCAAATCTAATATTAACACATTCTTTAGCTTTGAGGAAACTATGAGACCTATGTGGCTTTTCTTTTTCCTCTTCAAATCAGTCTGTCTTTTCTTGGGCTTCTCATCAAAAAAGGGATTCATAATTTTAACCTGCACACACAGGTGCACAGAAAATTAGACAAAAAAAAACTAGATAAAAGTACTCGCTGACACAACTCTAGATAAGGCCAACACTCTTTGTCTTTTCATTCTTAAGGCACCAAAATAAGAGAAATATAATTTAAGCGGATAACTGCTTGGAGATGAACAAATAATTTTATAAAATACACCGCAGACCATACTCTAAGTTAAGGTGTCCATATAGCAAATAAAATATCAGGGAAGGAGTCAGAAACAAGACATCTTGAAACAATAATTTGCTGTTTTCTGAAGCAAAGATTATGTAATAATAAATGACAAAATAGACATATCTGCTTGTTCTATTGAGGGTAGTGTATTTCTCTATTAATGAGTATAATGAGAGTCCTCTGAGACACTGCTCCTCCTCCCTCAAACCCTCCGGTTTCACAAAGGCTCTCACCTGCAGGAACAGAGATGTCACAAATCCTGTTTTAGGATGTTGCCAACTATGCCACTTTTCAGGACAAAGTATAGATATATGACATGATGTATAATCCCTAGTAGGCAAAGCACTTGCTAATGTTATCAATGTTACAGTTTTCTACCCTTTTAGCTTTCTATTTTAGATACTGTGTATATAATACCTGTATCCACCCATGCTCATGACATCTTGTCTGTATTGCTTTACTCTTACTCTCTGCTGTGCGTAAATAAGATTTTAAACAAAATTACCCCGTATAAAGAACACGAAGGACCTATTTTCTTTGTCATTATGCACATCTATATGGTATGATCACCCTGTTCCACAGCTTTATCATCCCTAAGTGTGTACATGTCTAAGGCTTACACCTCAGATTAAGAAGGAGCATTTTCAGAATAAGCCAGTGTATAGGAAGAAATGGTAAGTGGCAGCTGATCAAGAGTTATTTTTTGTTTGGTGTCATGGGGACTCCATTATGGAAGAACTTAAACAATAGGAAATTAATCAGCTGTAGCTTTTTGATTAAACTGAAACTGGACAAAACTTGATTTTCAGCATATGGAAAAATGATAAGATTAGTTATGCCAAAAGTAATTATGCCAGGTGGAACTATTAGATGCAGTTTTACACATTTCTTTTAATTCAATATAGAATTGTCGGAGTCCAGGATTTTGAGACTACACCTCTGATCGCCCTGGAGGGTCTGGGACCCTTACAGAGACCCCAGGAGGATACAGTTTTTGATCTGTGTCCCTGGGAAGGGCTTCCAAAACTGATGGAAGCAAGAACAGCAGAAAAATAATTTGGATTANATCAGAAGTATTTTGGAAAATACTTTCCAGCTTTTTTTAAGGTATCACCAGTAAAATTATGCTCCTTCTTTGGCTACGACTTACATTTGAAATTGTGTCTATAGGTTTTAGGCATATAACCCAACAAAATATTATACAGGTCAAAATACTAACATATTCTATATGATGATCAAGTCACATTATGAAAACAGGATTTGGGGAAAAAATAAAGTGAGGATAATTTTCTTTGGAAAAAAAAATTAATTGAAGTATCTGCTGGAACACTCAATTAGCAATTTTAAACTTGCAACTAACTTCTGTGCATTCTCCATTCTCTGTCTCCATTCACAGAGCTAAGTGTTCAAAACCTTCTCCACCTTCCCTTTAGAACCTTCTTGCCCCGTCCTCTTTGGCCATATGGGAACAGCATTTATTTATTCACCTGTACAAAGCCTCCCTAAACTATGAAACAATGAACCATTCAATCTACCAAAGCCATTTTTTAGTGATGCACTATTTGGTCCAGATTTTCTTGGCTGAAAAGGCCACAGACCTCCTTGGAACCCACCTGCTGTGACAGTCCCAGTCCCAGTGACACAACAGAGAAGGCCTCGTGTGGCTCTGTAGCCCCACTTCAGAGAGAGTTTTTACAGTATTAAGGGTACAACTGCAGAAAATATGGTCAGCACTGAAACAGTTAATCCTTTTCCAAGGCTGCTTGTTTTCAGTTAACATATTTCAAAGGATGCAGGCAGATGGCATCACTTGCAAAGCTATTCTTCAACTTTGTCAAGAGACAGAGCAGTACCTGGAAAGCATTTAAAAGTTACCATCAAACAGGACAAATTCAGTCTGTATGTTTGACATAAAGAAATCAAATTCTTCAACAAGTAAAATATTGGGGTTTTTTTAAAGATTGCTGAGATGTCTGAATCTGTGTGGAAATTTCAAACACATCAGTTTAACTTAAAATCGTATTGTAAAAGCCCTCACTTTAAGTCTTGCCAAGGTCAGACAGGAGGTGTCTGAAGAAAATGAACATAATAAAAAAAAAATTCTGTGCCATTTAAAAATTGTAAGAGTCTAGGCTTAGCCTAAAGAGGCTCTTATTTCTCCTGTGCTGGTTTCCTAATTATTCAAGTGCCTCAACAACAACAAAAAGTATTAGCAAAGTATTTGTTCTAATACGTAATGCTTTAATAATCATCTGAATTAAGATTCAGCTTTGCACAATAAAATGCTGTTGGAATTTTTGGAGAAACACATTTGTATTGTTTGCATATATCTAGGAGTTTCCAGCTTGTTCCTTTAAATAATTTTCTCACAGATCAGTCCATAATATATATGTCCATATTAAGGTCCATTTTATATATGGACATTTTTTTGTCTTTAAAGACAAATATTTGGAGAGATTAGGTAGATGTGTCTTCACACCCTGATGGTGTAATCCATGATGCAATTTTGTATTGCTACAAAGTACAGAAGTGAAAATAGAGATGCAATCAAATAGGAGACATCTACTAAGGTACAAATATGATGCAAATGCAGATCACTACAAAAATATTCCAGGTCTTTTTGTGCTACATAAAGCCTTAGGCTTCTTTCTCTGTAGCTGATGCATTTGAGAACTATTGTTTGCTGCAGATGTGACCCAGCTTTCTTGGCATGAAGCAGAAGGTTCCTTAAATCTAATACAGTAGCATTACTGAGCTACATAACCTCTTTTGAATTAGAGAAGGGAAAATGCAGAAAGACCAGAAGAAGCAGAAATTATTAGAAGAAAATAAATATGCAAAAGAAAGAAAAAAACCCCAATTTTAAAAGATAAACAAAAGCTTAGAAGAAAAAAAAATCTAATAAGGACACTAGTGGGATGCTGAAATCACACTTGTGCACATGTATATAGAAAAGATGCTTTACACATCATGGACAAAAACTTCTAGAAACAGAGACAAGTGTCACAGGTAGGCACGCAATTCTGCATGCCTGGAGAGGGAAACGCAGCTGAGATGACCAGAGGGCAAGTGCTGTACCTTTAGCCAATGGTGAAGTAGCTAGATAACTCTCTACCAATTATGTTAGACTATGCAAACCTTCTGATGTGTATAAATACCTATTCTGTAAACAATTAATTGTTACATATTCGGCACCCCTGAACACGCAGCACACACGTGATTAATGTCGCTCTGGCCGTCCCAACCGCGACGGACAAGAAATAATCTTACTGCAGAAATCGAGACAAGTGCAGAGTTTTCTGTCATTTTCAGTGATTCCTTGCCAATGATACACTAGTGAATTGATCATTTTTATGTGCTATATGAAGCAATTAGAACCAATGATTGGCTGTACATGAGTCAGTCTTTTGCATTGCACCTAGTTAAAGACAAGTCATAGAATCAAAGGAAATAAAAATGACCCTGTGACTTGTTGCTTGATCCTCCAATGAGTCACATAAGCTGTTTTTGTGTGCAACTGTATTACAAGGAGATAAGCATTTTCAATGAATTGGTTATACTTTAGCCAGGACTATGAGAGTTTTTGCATTCTGAGATTAGATTACAAGATTACAGATCTTCAGATTACTATTCCTGTCTGCCCTTTTTTCTTGAAGCATGTTTGGTCTACACTAATAGAAGAGCAAATACATGCAGCAAAATCACATGCCTTAGATTAGAACTCATTAAAAAAGTTAAAAATAGAAATAAAATAAATAAAATAGTTGTCTGAAGAAGTAGGCAAAATATATCTTTTGTTGATTACAAGCTTTATCAGATTTGAAGTGGGAACACCCCTCACAGGCAATATTGAATTGTCTGTAAAGAGCCTGAAGCTGAATTTTAGACTAACAAATATTGCAGAAGGTAACTCAGATGAGATTTAGGGAGACCAAGGTTTGAAGTCTGCTTGGCTTAATTCAGAACAGAAACCCAACCTTTCTCTGAAAGAGTGGTTAAATATTCCTCCAACTATGCTACTGAGTCCTTTACAATTCCTGACTCTACCAATGATCTTTTAATTTTTAATAAAAATTTAAATAGCTTCCTTGGAGAAAGTCAGCCTGTAAAATACGGAGGTAAAGTTACTTAAAATGAGAGCTGGGTTAAAGCCAAGGCAAATAGGTGTTTAAAATTTATTTTCTTTCATCCCGAAAGTATTCTTTAACCACTAAACACTGTGTTAATTTCTGCTTTGACATCCTTCTTCCTATCTCTCTTTTCCTCTACCCGGGCATACAAAACATGTTGAAGAAATGACAGTACTTCAGAAGAACTAACTGACTAATGAGAATTTTCCACCTGGCTGTTTACCTGTATAGTTATCAGATTCCCATAAACAAGCAAATGTACTCTTTTCATATGCATGTATCATGGAGATATAAGTAAAATTGATGCCACCCATGCAAGAACATTACATGAATGAGATCATAAGGAGAATTTACTCTCTCTTCATGTCCTGTCTTCTTCCCCTAATATACACACATTAAAACATAGACCAGCACGTAGTGGAAGCACACGACAGATATCACAAGACAACCAGACCAGTAAAATATAGCTGACTTAGGAAAAAAAATCCACCTAAATAAAACTTTGCACTCTTCATTTAGACTGCAATGAAACTGTAACAGCATCAGAACCATGTTATTATCACCACTCATTTGGCCCACTTGACATCTTTTGAACTTAAGTAAAGTATTCAAAATGCTTTTACACCAGCAGAAACTAAAATGAATGCACTGGTCTCAGGTGCAATACTGATCTACTCTGGTACTAAAAAATACACATAAATATTGCATATTGAAAAAAATGTACACTACCATTTCACAAAAGAAGCATTTCATTTGTTGCAATAAATTACTAATCTGACAGATTGCAGACAGACCCATGTTTACAGTATTTCAAGGTTCATCTTGTTTCCCTGTTCTGTGCTGTTTTGACAATGAGAGAGAATTTGTACTTTTCTTTTTATCTGTCTGTAATGACAGTGCAGTATATTAAATCTGAGGTTATTTTAGCCAATCAGAAATCCTGATTAGTTGTAGTCTAATTAAGGAATAATAAATGGGGAAGTAGCAAATTTCCTCTACCTCATTTATTTTTGTAATTAAAATGCATACTGCACATCAATCAAGTAATCTACATTATCAAAAATTGCACACTTTCTTTGGAACTCACATGTTGCTTTGTTGGCAGGAGCATTTATCAGGTTTTATGGCCAGCTGTCAAGAAATCATAAGGTACTGACATTAAGCTATCTATTTGATAAATACCCTCAAGGAAAGATGGAAAATAATCAGCCGTAGCCATTACAGGAACACTGAAAGAGCATGCAACGGTTCCATTAAGTGCGGAAGAGGGTCAGGCCTTGACGTTAAGGTAATTATTTAGGTTGTCAGACAACAACTAAGGCCTAATAATTCTTCCAAGTTCTTAAACATCTAAAATTTAGTCTGTGGTGTCACTTGTACTCCTGTAAGTCTTGATCTAAAGTGAAGTGATAGAATAAACTAAGTGCTGAATAAACTAGAGGCGAAAACCTTTATAAAGAAGATGGATAAACACAACTTTCCACATTATTACATTCACAAGCAACAGATAAAACTTACTTTGGGGGCTTAAATCTTATGCACAAAATGTGAAGCAAGTAATTATTAAATACGACAGTTTAGGAAAGTTCAAAATACAGGAATTTCCTTTTGAAAATTTTCAGCTTTTTAGAGAAAAAAATAGCCAAAATACAAAACATAATTTTAACCAAAATGCCTAGTTGGAATGTTTCCTTGATGTTATATGATTAAGGGAATTCAGATTTGTAGGCTTGCTCTTTTTTTAATGGAACTGCTCCTATTCACTGTATTCCCCATGCTATTCCACAGACAAACACCTTCCTTAGTGAGTGAGACTGACAAGACCATGAAGCATTATGTGGGGGAATATGCAAACAGTGTTTCTGCTTTTCAGTGAGAAGGATCACAAGGCAACAACGACAACTTTAACATCATGCAATGTTTTACGTTTATGTTTAAAGGTTTTCCATGTTAAATGTTTTCATGTGTTTGTTTGTGGAATATTTTGTTTCAACTATTTATTTATTTTTTACCTTTTAATTTTCCTCCAGGAAAGCAAATTCTGTTTGTAAAATGATTTATTCAGCTGAAAACCAGATTCCCGCCAGAAAAATATTTCCCTAAGGAAGGTTTCAACCAGGGATTCTACATCTCATCCTAAGGTTGGCAAAGTTGACTCATTCTCAGGAATTCACAAAGTAATTCCCTTTTCAGTTCCACATGTATGAAAGCTGGACCACTACACCTAAACACTTACTTAGTATTATTGGGTCACATTCAAACCACCCTGGTTTTATGATTCCATTTTCTTAATTCCCTTTTTTTAAAATAAGTATCTCATCATCTCAACAGTTACTGCTGCAGTTGGGTGACTGAACTTTGACAGGGGGTAAAAATTTCAAATTAAGAAATTGTCACATTGCCTAGTGTCAAAAATAAGATGATACACATAAATTAATTTATATTACCTACAGCACTAGTGCTGACTAGGTTCACATATGACAAAAACAAATTAGTACATTGAAGTGAAATGATACATCAGAAAACCACTACTGTCGCCAAAATAAGGCCATTTTTTCTCTCTTATCCATTCCCTTTACCAACATACCATGATGACAAGTTTTTCTTGGAATTGTTAAATTTTATCTGCAGCAGAAATGAACATTTTCCTTCTAATCTGAAATTAATTGAACTAGAAAGCCCCATGTTATAATTCTAAACTAAATCCATGAAAGTTTGAAAAGTCTGTTTTTCACAAAGGAAAAAGCACATGATATGAAGCAAACTCCAAGAGAAGCTGTAAGAGGAAGACTTTTTTCTGTCAGGTGTTCTGTCTTACATGGGAGCTAATGAGCTTCTCATAAATCATGACAGGGTAAATCTATGTTATGGGTATTTAGGTAAAACAGAGGCAAGAGATATTTGCTAGCTTCTAAAGAATAAGTTTTTCACTTTGCACTTGGCATAAAAAACATCATTTCTTGCTTTGCATTGCTTCTCATCTGGGTTCAGTCTCTATAAAATGTTTTAATTTAAACCCTCAAAAATCTGGGCACTTGGCTCCTACTTGAGAGTTAGAATGCAACAGAAGTAAGTAATGGCCCCAAATTCCTCTAAAGATCTTCCTTTTCCATTTAAAATATCAAGACATGAAAACAAGAACCCAAATTCTATTGTCTTAAGGATGATATAAATACTAATGGCTTAAGTATGTACATATTTTCACATGGTAAATAGATAAGCAACTTCACAAATTTTTATATAGATCCTTCGTAGTGGTGACATTTACAATTTCTTCTTTCTAGGGATGGATTCCACTGGCCTACATGAAAAATAACACTAGAATCAACATTTGTTTCAGGCCATGTTTTTCACTGCACTGTTTTCAATGTAAAGAAAGGAAGAATCTAGTCATACAGATATGCCACATTATATTTACATATTGAAGATAAAGATAAAAATTAAAACAAAATGGAAAAATCCCATGTTTCTGCATTATACCCGACAGCCAGGTTAACCTACAATTATCAGCATTAACATAAACTTTGAAATCTTGAAGTGTCTTTATGTTTCATTATGAAAATCACTCTGTTGTAAAATTAGTAGGTAATAGTTACAACTATGCTTATGATTTGAATGACAATCTCTGCTTTGCTTGCAAAAAATGTCCATAGGTCACATGTTCCCTGGCATTAGTCTGTTGAGCTTGAAAGATGGGTCATTTTATTCAGATTGCAATGTTTCTTGGATATGATTGAAACACCAGAATTTTTTTTCATATATTTATCACCGGAAAAGGGAGTTGGGAAGGAGGGAGTATGGTCTTGGATTTTAGTCATTGGAAATGGTGAGTCTGAATATTCTTTCAAATTTCAATAACCCCAACATGCTTAAAAAGGAAAAACAACTGAGAGAAAAAAGTCTGCATGAGTTTAAGTTTCCAAACACAGGAATACAATATTGATCCTCAAAAATCATTATATTGTTGATGCAAGGGGAGGGGAAAGGAAGAAAATCTCTTTCTATTAATGTTTCAGGCAACTATCACAAGGGACTTTCAAGTTCTAAATTTGCTGCAACTCAGCAAATTAAAACACATAAAACTTTTCCGAGTTCTAATGTAGTACACATTTCAAAAGCTATTTTCCGCTATTTGATTGTGAGTATATGCCACCAAGCAGCTGGGAAATCTAAATTAGGTTTGAAGTCTGCTTACAGTTTTGAGATCCTTGGCACTATTTCTAGGGAGGTCCTTGTATAATACTTTTAAAGCAGAAAAAAAAAGGTTATATGAGAGCCAAATATATTAAATGGCTTTACACATTTATTGTAAGTGCCCATCTTTTTACCTTATTCCATGCCCAAAAGGACAACACATCAATACTATTTCAACCACAATTCCATGTCTAATGTCTGCTTTAAACAACAAACTCACTGAATAGGAGTTCTCTCTAGGAAATATTTTTATGGGTGGGTGAGATGTCGGAAGGGTTAAAAAAAAGCATATTTTATAATATTTAATCACTTCTTGACACTGCTGAGTGTGGCTGTGTTTGTCACTGTCTAGAAGCAGAGAAAGTTGGAAAAAAGCAGTATTAACCGGTGCTGTCAATTCAGATTTTTTTCACTATCAGTGACTTACCTTAGAAAAGCATTCTTTAACTGAGTGAAACTATTATCTCTACTTAGTGATAGAAGCTGTGAAGGATTTTTAAATTCAGATATAACAAAACTAATTCACTTGAAGAACAGCACTATTTCTTATGGCAATTTCTTCCGTATCTAGGTTGCATGTACAGTTGATAGCCAACAAAGAAATTCATTTTTTTCTATTTCCACAGGTCTTATGTCTTTGTGTAAGAAAATATAAGGAAACTATTCTTCTACCCATTCATGCTTTAGCTGTACTATATATTAACTAGAAATGGTTTATGTTTAGGAATGTTTAGTACTAGTGAGGTTTATTGGAAACATTTAACAAGATTCAGTGCTTGCCAGCAGCTGGACCAGTGAGCAGCTTGATGGCCACTCCGCAAAAACACAGTGGTAGGTGAGAAAATCCAGATCATTCCAAAAAAAGAGAAATAAAATAAATCCTAAGAGAATTGTACAAACATTTACAATCAGTCAAAATTTCACTTCTTATCCTATCATTGAGTCTGCTTTGATTGACTGTACTTAAGTGATGACAGTCCCTCAGTGTAAATGATAATGTGGCAGCACTGAAAAAAGAAATTATGGTATTTGCAATGTATTTACAACTAGAAAACATATCCTTGTTTTCCCTTCTCAATGTGGCTTCCAGTCTGAGTCTCTCCTGCATGATAACTACAGGACGACAAAAGTATTGATGTCTTCTTCCTTGGAAATTGCTCCATCTTCATGTTAGATACTCAAGCTGTTAGAGGAAAAAAAAAGTCATAAGGCACTTGACTTGCAAATAATCTGTCTTAGCAGGTCAAGACAAGCTAACTTTCCTCACTAAAAGAAAGAAAAACGCAAGAAGCAAAAGATGGGGAGAGACAGATCTGATTTCTGCAAATGTCCAGTCCATCTGCTCAGCCAGATGGCCAATTGAATCATAAGAGGAAGGTGTCGCAGTCACAGAGAAACCTGAGACTTTCCTGCTTTATCATGCTCTAACCAAAAATAATAATTCAACGGCAGCCAACAGAACCCTAAAGGCTTTGTGTACTAGCATGCTGAGCTTTCCTGTAATCACTGTGATATCTTCAGGAACAAGGGGTGGCATGGATCATTATTTGGATGTGATAACATGACCCATACAAACATTAGGGGATAATGGGCAGGTCTGCACTCTGCAAATCGAATCACACCATGATCCATCATTAACCTAAGTGAGCTATTGCTTTATTGAAGTAGCCTTGTAAATTAATAGGTCACAGTCTATTTAAAGGCTGAGAGATTTGTTAACGCTTCAAGGTCTTATATACTATTACAGCACACAGCCCAAGTACAACTGAGATTCTAAAGTGTGCTCTTAAAGGATGGGTAGCAAAGAAAGGAAAACCTCAAATTTAGATAAGAATAATTTTAAAACGCTCCACTGAAACACAGTTATTTGCACATATATAGAAAGATATTTTTATGTGTCTCAATTTTAGTTTTGTCTTAAAGAAGGAAGAAAACAACTACTAACTTCAATTTTTTTTATTTCTCATAAAGTTTTATAGTGTAGGAAATTAAGACTTTGGGACTGTGAAAATTAATGCACTTCCAGTTAATCTGAAGCATCACTACATGACAAAGTAACGTTGCCCTTCAGAATTCAGCGTAGGGGGTTTTCAACGTTAAGCCAATTAATTTCTCCTTTAGGAACTCTGGATTTTGTAGTACAGGTCTTAATACCAGTTCTTCACTGTTTAGTTTAGATAACAGAATGGTGCTCCAAAACCATTTAGGACAAATTCTTTCAAAGAGTCCCACCTCCCTCCTTTTCTTACTGCATTCTGGCAGCTTTATTCAATTATACATGCAACAAGGAATTATGGACATCATCCTTTGAGACTGCTGAATCATAAATGAAGAAGGAGTTATTTTCTTCCTAAATATTCCCAAAATAAAGTTTAAACCAAGAATTATATGTTAAAAGAAAATCTTTTTATCTTTACAGCTATAAAGCTTAGAGCAATTCTTTGCAAAACAGTGGAGTAAATAAGAGAACCTATTAAGAGAACCATTATATGCTAGCAAAACCGTTTTGCCTCAAAAAAAGGTTAGAATGGGCTCAACAGTTGAGGGGAAGAGATCTTCTCCAGGAACTGCATGAGTAATTTGGGAGGAACACATGCACAAGAACTTGCTAAATAGTGAGAAACTGGTAATCATCTGAAAACACTTTTATTTCTTTCTAGGAAGAAGAGATAATTAGCTTCTACTTCCTTCACTTTCACATGGAAAAACTGAAAAATAACTGTGACTACTTCCCATATGATTCTGTTAAATAGCTGTCCTGAGAATACCCAAGGTGTTTTAGGGCTTGTGTCTTGTGCTTTCTATGAATTTCAAGGCATCCACATAGCATAATTTTGGTTACATTTCTATAGGTTTAGCAGAAAAAGTTACTAAATATTACTATACGCACTGTTTTGCTAATTTCTTTGTTGGGACAAACTTTGCTCTTGATACTCAAATTAAAAACTAATTCCCTTTATACTTCCTCAAGGCCATCTGACACTTTCACCTGCTGGACTGGAATTCACTAGGGCATACTGCTTTTACTGACAAGAGTCAAGTATAAGGGTATTCAATTTTTTTCCTCCAGTCACGGCTTCAAGAAGGACATTCGTATTCACTTTTAAACAATTCAGTTCACTCTACAGCTTTGGGAACCAAATTCAGTGAAATACCTTTCCTGTGCATAATAACAAAGTCCCCATGAACTACATACAGCTTTTGAAGAATGCTAGACACTTGAATAAGCTACTGTACCAGATCCTTCTCTAACTTTAAAGTCTGACTTACACTTGTATTTCTGGAACCTCCCTGATGATATCTAGGATTGCCTATAAAATTTAAATAGCATACCAACTTTTATAGGTACAAGTTGTTTACCCTTAAACTGTAAATATTGTATGCAAGCAACTGATGAGTTGTTCTTGATTTTTCTTTGATCCAGTAATTGAATAAAAATTCATTCTCTCAGTGTAAAAGTGAACCTAATAAATTAGGGAAGAGCATATAGAAATTAACACAATTGCTTATAACAAGACTTCGGAACACAAGACAAAAAAGCTGCGATCTATTCCTTGATCATCTCTCTCTCTGTCACAGCCAAGCAAATGACACTGACACTTAATCCTGAGATTAGCTCAGTATGGTGCTAATAACACCAAGGTCTGTGAGTTCAATCCCTGTACGCCCCATTCTCTTAAGAGTTGCACTTGATCCTTGTGGGTCCCTTCCAACTTAGAATAGTCTGATAAATCTTAATTCTTTTGAGTTGCACGCTCTGGAAATAATAGTGACATTGTCCTGAAAATTTCATTGTCTTCTCCTGAACTGTCTGGATGAGCTTTTGGAATCCAATATTAGAAAAATTTTGTTGACCTTTTTTTTTGTTTTTTACTGATACTGATTTTTAAATGGATAGAATTAGTCTTTCCTCCTAGCACTGAGAACAGATACTATGATATCAGAAGAAATAGAGAATGAACAGCAATATTTCATAGAAACATTGAATAATTAGGATTGGAAGGGACCTTAAAGACTATCTAGATCCAAACTCCCTTCCATGGGCAGGGGTGTCATCCAATAGATCAAATTGCTCAAAACCCCATCCAACCTGGCTTCCAGGCAAGAGGCATCCACAGCTTCTCTGAACAACCTGTGCCAGTGTCTTATTATTCTCCCAGTAAAGAATTTCTTCCTAACATATAATCTAAATCTCTCCTCTTTTAGTTTAAATATATTTTCCCTTTTCCTATCAGTATCTGTGTATGTAAAGAGTCGCTTGCTCTCTTTTTTATAAACCCCCTTGAAGTACTGAAAAACTGCTATAAAGTCTCTGTGGAGCCTTCTCTTCCCCAGGCTGAGCAAACCCAACTCTCAGTCTGTCTTCATAGGAGAGATGCTCCAGATCCCTGATCACCTTGGTGGTCCTCCCCTGGACCCACTGTAACAGGTCCATTCATTTTCTGTGCTGAGGACTCTAGAGCTGGATACAGTACTACAACTGGTGTCTCACAAGAGTGAAGGAGAGCGAGACAATCACCCTCCTTGAGCTTCTGGCTACATTTTTTTTGATGTGGCCCAAGATGCAGTTGGCTTTCTGGGGTGCAAGCGCACACTGCCATGTTGAGTTTTTCACCTACCAAAAGCCCCAGTCCTTCTTCACAGGGCTGCTTTCAATGAGTTCATCTCCCAGTCTATATTCATATTTGGGATTGCTCCAAACCACTTGGACTCACAAGGTTCTCATGGACACACTTCTTGAGTTTGTCCAGGTCTGCCCAGATGGCATCCTGTCCTTCAGGTGTGTCAACCACACCAGTCAGCTTGGTGTCATCTGCAAACTTGCTGAGGGTGCACTTGATGTCGCTGTTTATGTCATTGATAAAGATATTAAAGAACACTGGTCACAAGATAGAGCCCCAAGGGACACCACTCATCGCCATCCTCCACCTGGACATAAAGCCATTGACCACAACTCTCTGGCTGTGTCCACCCAGCCAATTCCTTATCCACCCCTCAAATTTATATCTCTCCAAATTAGAGATAAGGATGTCAAATGACCATGCCAAAGGCCTTACAGAAGTCTAGGTAGATGTCCTCAGTCAGTTTTCCATGTTCCACTCATGCATCAGTCCATCACAGAAGGCCACTAGATTGGTCAGGCACAATCTGCCCTTAGGGAAGGCATGCTGTCTGTATTGGATCATATTTGTTGTATGGTACATTTTCTATAGACTTCATTTCTGTTGCATCCATTTACATACACCAGAAATCCATCTGTATGTGCACAGTCAAAAAAAGCCTTCGGCCAAGTTTGTAGCTGATGAGAGCACCCAGTCTTCATGAGTTAAAAGAATTCAACTAGTTATGTAGGTAAAAACCCAAGTTTCAAGATGTAAAGTCAAAATCTGAAAGACTTGAAGTTTCACGTAATAAAATGCATTTATATTAAGTGGTCTGTGGTTGAATGCGTCTGTCTTTTAAACACAGAAAGATATTTGAAACACCTTCCAGCTGTTCCAGATACAGCTATTGGAAAAATACATGGCTCTCTCCTTTCTTTCTGTCTAGTTGAGGTGGTTATTGTAGGTCTTACGAACTGGAGTGAGATATACCTTCCCAAGAAATGAAGTCCTTGAAACATTGTGTGGTTTTGAGTCACACACTATCTTTGTTTAGATGCACTTACAGATCTGTTTTCTCATTCACCTGTACGATTTTGTGTGAAAATACTTCTTCCAATCATGAACCAAAACCAGAGCTTTAGACCTCTGTGAGGCACCGGGTTACAGTACTGGGTCAGAACCAGCTGTAGGGGGAGTATGTGTGTGAGTGGAGGGAGGAAGGGATGGGTCAAACCTCATAGAGATGAGGTAATGTCCAATCCCACATGCCAGCCCCTCGAGCCTCATGGGGCAGCCCCTCGGCAGCTGCCAGTCAAAAAAACCTGGGAACACTTCAACACACACCACACCTACTGGAGCCCCTAACCTACCTTGGATTGGTTGGGACAGTGGGAACCCTGCCCCAGAGCCCCAGAATGGCCAGTGGGCCAGATGTCCCACCTGGAGGGAGGTGGCCACAAGGATGAGAGCAGATAAAATTGAAGGTCTGTTCTCTCCACGTTGTCTTCGCCCTGCCATCTGGATATGTGAGAGCTGGTGTTCTACAAGGTTCCAATGCTATCTATATAATCTGTCTCTCCCTCTTTCTTCTCTCTTCTTACTCCCTCTCCTTCTCTGTCTTTGCTCCTTTCTTGATGTGTTGGGAAGCTTAAAACTGGAAGGACTGGCTTTTGATTAAGTGTGTGGATTGGTATATGCTGGGTCAATACTTCAGTGGAATGTTTTCTCTAGATTGTATGATACTCTTTTGAATGTTTTGCCAAGTTCCTTTATATTCTTTCCTAAAAGTACCTCTTGAGGAAAGGCCTGTGGCTTCTTCTATTTACATTATCTAAAGGTATTAAAGAATCCTATACATATATTTTTAAAGTAAAACTCCTAGCTGAGCCTGTGAGCTGGTGGCTCCAGCGCTGGGGTGTTACAACCCCCAGCGCTGATTTTTATGAGTGTTTAGAGAAAGAAAATATATGATGGGAAGGTCAAACCGTTGATCTAAAATATAGGTTACAAATTAAGAACGTGGAAAGGCAGGTAGTAAGAAAGTGGCAGTCTGGTATGAAATAAATCACTCAAGGCCATGTCACACTTTAGGTGAATCTATGTTACTATTATTCAGTGCCTAATTAATTCTTCATTTTCATATATCAGATCAATCAAGCGTAGATGTCAGACAGCAAAAATTTCATAGGAGAATCCATTCTGACAGAGACTGCTGTCTGAAGGAAGAGGATTAGACCCAAGGCTGCTGGTCCTTTCCGAGGAAATCCGCAGTGCAGTTTCAGGGCTTGCCCAAGTCATAGTAACAAGCAGCTCCCAATAGAAGCACTACCAGCAGGTATGTTATGAGAAGGGCAGCCACATGGTACTGTCTGCCTAGCCAAAGGCCTGCTATTTGCCAATAACAGAACAGTACCATCTTGGTGACTGAGAGAGTCTCCAGGCAAGGTTAAGCCAGCTTTATTCCTACTCTATACTCCCAAAGAGGCCAGGATCAACCTACACTGAAGCATATTTCCACAGGAATAAATAATTTCTACTGGAATGTAACATGAAAAATGCTGATGAATCAAGCCTATAATGTCCATTCGTTGAGCTGTCTCTTCAGTGAACCATGCAGCTTTATTTCTTTGACAAAGACCAGAATCAGGGCTATTTCCATCAATGACAGGAAAGCTGAAGCAAAGAGGCTTTATTTACTTTAGCTATGTTTTATTTCTCTTCTTTTGCCTAAGTATTTTAAAACAAGTACTATTATTTTCCTATCCACCACTATTTTTTATTATGCAATTCAATCTATCAGAGCATTAACACATTATCCATGAAACTAGTTTTGTTATTTTGAAGTGTTTTCCTTCCACTGAAGTAATTTTCAAGGTTCATCTCTATTTCCACAGAAATCTCATTGTGTTTCATGCTGTTGTCAAAGTTTTAAGTGGTTTATAAGATATAATGTACAAAACAGAACTAAAAAAAGAGACTACTTCTATAGGTGAAGGCATTGCACAGCTTATCACCACTGACTCTGCTACCAGAGGAAGGTGTCTGGAAAAAGTCTGTCATTTGATAAGGACAGTGTGAACTAAAAGACATTAAGTACAACAGGAGTGTCTACTTTGAAGCAGTGGCCATGGCATCTCAAAATTCAGTTTATGACTAAATTTTACTTAAGGTATAAGAATCTCTCTACTGAGACAGAGCAGAAGAAAAACACAGTGCAACGCAAAAAATTAAGCAAAATATTTGTCACAAGATTTCAAAAAAAGAACGCAGGTATAACAAGCTATGACAAAGTCCACTTGGCCTGTCAGGGAAAAGCAATCTCTCTCTAGTGTTTAGCAAGGCAGTTATATTTGCATTCCTCACAAGTTTCACTGAATAGAAGAAAACAAATCAGTCAAGACAAAACAATAAAGAATAATGAAATTAAGAAAGAGGATCCATTAAAACAAAATGCCTAAGACAGTATGTCTTACCCCTGTTTTATTCTATAGCAATGTAGGTTTCTCAGCAATGAGATGATTAATATCTTGTACTATGTCTCAGGCAAAAAGAGTACTTTCTTTAGTAGACAGCTTCTTAAACCCATGCTGGCATATGTGGGAATTACCTCTTAATGTTAGGCAGACTCTTAAGGGGCATCCTAAAAAGAGACAGACTTAACCATCTTTCTGAAATTTAGGTCTCTGAGTAGCAACTTGTATTAATGAGAGATGACAATTTTACTCTAGTTTTTACCTTGAGAAGTATGCTGTCAGGTTTACTCTGTGGAATCTGATAGCATCACAATACAAAATAATGCAGATGTGAAAATATACCCCTACCTTATTTCCACTACAATGAGACAACCACTTACAAGTATCACACAGCTCCTAACAGTAGGTCAGTAGAAGTGAATATACTGAGAGAAACGAATGTATGACAGCAGATCCTAGTCCTCCCTCCCCATCAAAGACTTTTCTAAAAGTGAAACCTAGAATTGAAGAGTGGCCATCTTACATATTAGATGTTATATTCCAGTTCCTTTAGTGAATGGTCAATTGCCTAAGAAAAATCAAAAATTACATGATCATTTTCATAACATAGTGTTATAAAACATAATATTTCAGACAACATACCTTAGTAGCATTTGTCTACCAAGAGTTGCCACCATGAACTGTAATTCATTTCTTTGTGATATGCTAAACTCAATGTGCTACACAAACTCAAATTATATTCACCTTTTAAAATGTCTAATAAAAACACCTTTATTTAAAGGGTATGTATAAACACACTCAAACTTGTGTATATCTAGAAATGCTTTAAGTGAAGGCATTTTTATGAGTCATTTAAAAGCTGAACAGTATTTGGCTTCATACAACAATTTTCCTATTCAAGATCCCTTAAAGTGCTTTGCAAATGAAAATCCTAGAAACCAACCAAGATAGTGATGCTGTAGGTAAGTACATATGATTTGAAGGGGAGCAGATAAATGGTGGTGTTAGAGTATTTTCTCTTAACAGATGAATGAAAAGCCATGGTTAACTTAAGAAAAATCAAAGACATTATGGCATCAGATTTAATTTTTTCCTGTTCTCTGTTTCTCTCCTGCCTCTTTTTATTAACAGTCTTTAATGTACAGGTTCAAACATATCAGCTGTCAGAAATGAAGTTGAACAAGGTGGAAATGAGATTAAAATGTGGCTGTTCTACTCAGCAGCATATTGAAAAAATATCAGTACATTTTATTGTTTAAAACAACATAATTTAGATTTTGTAGAAATAATTTTCTTTATGTATTTACACTAAAATTGAACTATTTTTCTTTTCTAGACTTTCATTAGATGTTGAGTAACTCCAACAGAACTGTCGTCAATTAGTTTATTTATATTTGACTTTGCATTTATAGTTTATCGTAGAATCATTAACGTTGGAAAAGACCTTTAAGATCATCAAGTCCAATAAATTCACAGAGCATTGCTGTGTTCAACACAAAACATGTCAGCCAGTGCCACATCCACCTGCCTTTCGAACTCTTCCAGGGACAGTGATTCCACCACTTCCCTGGGCAGCCTCTCTCATTGCCTGACCACCCTCTCAATGACGAAATTTTCCCTAATATCCAATACAAACCTCCTCTGATTCAACGTGAGTCCATTTCCCCTTGTCCTGTCTGGGAGAAGAGACCAAACCTCACCTAACTACAATCTCTTTTCAGGTAGTTTTTGAGAGGAATAAGGTCTTCCTTCAACCTCTTTTTCTCCAGGCTAAACAACCCCAGCTCTCTCAACTGCTTCTCATGTGCTCCAGACCCTTCACCACCTTTGTTGCCCTTCTCTGGACACGCATATAGCTCAATATATACACACACACATATATATAACTGTTTCTTAATATTATGAAAAATATTCGGAAAACAGTTTGATACTCCCAACAAACAGAAACAGAGTTGCTCAGCAGAAATACATATATGTGATCATTTTTCAAAGCCTTATGACTGTGAATTGAACAACTGTGGTAACTTAATCAAAATGAAAGTTGTCATTACAAAATGATTTCACACAATACTCACATTTATAGTATTAACTATGTTGTCTGGTAATAAAGTATATGCAATAGTGGTAGAAGTTTTAATAAACTTTGAATACTGTTATATAAAAATTGATATGATTGTTAGTATCAGAAATAGAATATGACAAAAGCAGAGCTTTTAAAGTAATATTCAAACTTGAAATATATTCTGTTTCTTTGTTATAACAGTTTCATGCAATTTTATTACAGCTAAAAATAAAGAATAGTGATATTATGAGCACATGCATTCTCTTAAGATCTTTAAAAGTATAAAGATAAGTATAAGCAATATATTCCAGAGCAAAAGATATGATGTTGCTCCGGGCAAACACTGTCATCTTCAGAATGACGTATGTGCAGAAATTCTTTTTATATACCCTCCTCAAGAAAGTTGGTATTTATGATGTTATGCCTAATGAGAAAACTGTGCTCCAAATAATCTTTGGGTTTATATTTTAAGAATCAGTTATTGCATAGCAAATTATGAGTGCCGTACCAGTTTTACAGTAGGGCATATGGCAAGGAAAGCTCCACTCTACCAATAAAATGGTGGCACCAGGTACTTCCATAGCTGTTATGTCCAGCCAATACAAGCCTGTGTGCCCACACCCTCCCATATGAGCTTCATTACATGAAAACAGCCCAATTTCCTACCTTGACTTTATCTTCTCTCTTTTAGTGTAAGACTTTACATTGCATGTGCACCTCAGAATAGTTTAGAAAAGTTAATAAGGGACTAACAGATCCTCCGAGCATATTAAAGACAATTTACCAGAGCTCTAGGTGATTATAAGAATATTTGAAAAATCTGATAAATTATAAAAAGGGATAAAATTTGATAATGACACTTTGCACATTTACATTTAAGTTACTCCCTTCTTTAATTCTATTATAACTGTTTAAATACTTAAATACAATTTTGGAACCTTTTATGAAACATTTATAACCATAAAGATAGAGTGGCAGTGTGATACTGTGCCTTTAGCATTCAGATAAAGGCAATAAAGATGAAAACTGCATGACATTTTCCTATAACACAAGTGTCAACGAAATATATAAAATATTTTAAATACTGAAAAAGCTGTCAGTCTAAGAATCACTTAAGGAAAACCAATTTAGGAATTTGCTAACCTACAGCATTTTTTAATCATCTCAAGTACCACTATTGAACTAATTGGTTATTTAAGGTTGAAAGAAAGCAAAATAAGCATTTGCTTTCCTTCTGAATACTGATTACTAGTCATCTTTTTCTTCAGAAGAACAAAATCCCAACTGATAGGTACAAAATGAGAAACAAGCAAGGCAACCATAACATTTATATTTGCTATTCTGTTATCTATTCTTTTTCGTATGTCATTGCAACTGAAACATTATTTCTTCTCGTATATTTAGAAAAAGAAAATCGCGAAGTATTGAACACCTTAAGGGAATTCTTGTATTATAAATAGAAATTGTGGGAGATCCAACACACTCGATAAACAAATACCATAGATGTGACATTCAGAACCGTTGGGGAGGGAGGGAGGGCAGGGAGAGAGAGGAAGAGCACAAATTAATCCAAATCAAGCAAACTTGAGGAAAAATGTTATAGAAAAACATATTTTTTCACATGATTGATGTGAGAAAGACAAAATAAATTACCTCTTAAAGCAGCCTCTTCAAACTAAAGAGTTCTATTTCTTGCTTCCTCAGAAGAGAATCTGTTTTCCCTACCATGTCTCACAGGGACCTCAATCTCTAAGAAGAACAACATCAGGTAACTAGTTTGATCAGTTGCAATGGGAGCCTTTGGTCTGCATGCTGATATGTTCTGGAGCACTCAAATCAGTTTAGCAATTAACTGGTTATGACTTCTGCAATGTAACCATCTGGCTTTCAGATCATGGGAAATATTTCATAAGAAGCCTTGAAACCTCTTGAAAGCACACTGTGCACAATGATAGGTTTAGCAACATGTTCAGGGGACTGAAATAAAGATGTTCTAAATTTCCTAAAAGCATGGTTTCATGGAAACCTTTTAATATTGATTTATTTTGTATCTGAAATGCAATCACATACACAGCAAAAGGTACATTATAATAAGATCTACTTAACATTCCTGAATTTTTAGTGGTTTGTGATTTATATTTGAATTTGAAAATAAGAAAAGAATTACCAATTACCTCAACCACTTATTATGCTATCCAACATCCTATTTAGCTCTGTATAGATATTCGCAGATACAGAAAAAAAGGAGTTAACCATAACTCAACAAACACAGAGGTTTACACAATCCACCATCACCACTACACCATAGCATACTTTGAAAGGAATATTTAAGAAACAAGAAATATATATCCTCCTTACTCTAGATTAAACATTCAGAATTGAAATACCAAAATCACAGAGCCATTCACATCAAAAAATATGTCAAATATTCAAGATAAGTACCTTCACACATCTCTTGCACTTGCAGCACGATTTGTACTTCAGAGCTAAACTCACCATTAAAATAGTTGTATAAAGATTATGTATGTTATACTGTTCATCACATGACTAATTTGTAGAAAATCAACTTGAAACATTATAATGATAAATCATGGCTAGCATTTGAAAATGTTGTACATTAGGGCTAAATTTAATTTCTGACTATTAAATTATTTCTGCAGTGCTTGCTTTCCTTTTTTTTTTGTTTTTTTAAAGGGAGGAGGCTGCTCAGGTGTTTTCAAAGTTGTTTCAAGTCAAATTCACATTCCTTACCTTCTTTCTTTAATTGAACCTTATTACTTTAAAGGTCAATGCTGAAGAAATCTCCCCTGCCCCCATATTGACTCACACACACAGAGGACTCAGAGCTTAAAAAAAAAAAAAGACATAAAAATATGGCAAATACATTTTTCAGTCCCACGAGTTGCAAACCATCTCTTAGCTATTTTCCTCTCAACCGAGTCCCCCGTTTGGCACACTGTATTTTCCTCTTTATCAACACCGATCTTCCTAGCCATCACAACCGAAGTAGTTGCACCCATACCTATGTACCTATGTATTTCAGAGCCGCTGAAATACGTAGTTCAGACCTGCTGGAGGGCTAGACGCCTACAAAGCGAGAAGAGGAAGACACAATTCCTTCCTCTCCCTCCTCTGCTCCCTCTTCCTTTAGGCACTGCGGACTTGCATACTTTGTTTAGAACTTATTGAAGTTTTGCGATTCCAAACCGGGATAAGCAGGAAATACAGGCTGCTAATCCACACGGGCACATTTCTCGCGCGTGTCTCTGCAGCTCCTCCGTGGAGATTGCTTCCCTTTGTGCATTGTTCCAGGAGCCCCCCCACCCCAGTCACCGCGGTACCATCCCAATCTCTTCTCCTCCCCCTTCCCAGAAAAAGCCGCCTTACCTGCTACATGGAGCTGCAGCAGAGGCAGCAACAGCAGCAGGAGGAGCAGCAGCAGCGTGCAAAGCAGCAGTGCCTCGCTCTCCGAATCACTGTAGCAATAAACTGCGCCTTCTCGTCTTCCCCTTCATTCACAAAGGATCTCGCAGGCAGGAAAAGCAGGTAGAAATCACTTTCTTAGTGGAAGAGGTTGGCTCCCTTCTCGGATACGACTGAATCTCTCTCTGTGATTCCCTAAACGTTTACCCTTCAGATCTATACGGCGCTTCAGCAGCAGCCTGAGCTCGACTGCAGCTGACAGAGACCAGCCAATTGGTATTGAGGATTCCCTTTCGGTAACCCCCTCCCACAAAAATACATTGTCTGCATTTGAAATTTTGTTAGTTGTGCAAAGTAGTTTTAACCCCTTTTTTGAAAACCACCCTGTGCTTTTGGAGCTTCAGATATTCTCCTGTTTTCTTTTTGCATTATAAGAAAAGCTCTGACTGATCAAAGTGTGTCCACTTGGACTCATTGAAGCTGGTAACGTTTAATGAGAAAAGTAAAATATCTGACATGGCAGTCAACTGAGTGGGTGATATGCTTGCAATCTAGTAGATAGAGCATGTGACAAAACCAACAAAAAAAAATCAAACAGAAAAACCCACAAATAAACTACACTAAAATCTATCATCCAGATATCATCATCATCATTCTTTTTCTTCACGGATGTCCTGTATTTCTGACCACAAAACAAGTCTGTACTACAATCAAATAAGAAAAAAAGAACTTAAATAGTGACACATACAGTCACAGTAACACACCTAGAGAACAGAGATTTTTATTTTGAGCATTTATTAGGGAATATGGCTAAAGTATAGCATGCTTTACATTTGAAGAAATAACTTTACTTTTAGACGCTCATAAATTGCTCATAATAAATATGTCACCTTACTGTTTGTACCTTGGTGTTTATTTGCAGGTAAGAACTGTTGTAAAATATGTTAAGCCTAAGAGCCTGTTTTTCTAACTTAAAGATATGCTACATGAATTACTGCAAAAATAAAACATTTAAAAAGGACTTACATTAAATTTTGAACAAAACCCCCCTAGCTAAATACACAAACACAGAGATAAATCGGTCATGTAAACTTAGCACTGTGCCCTCAGCACGGACAATGCAATCTTCATAGCATTTCAATATTCTGATTTTGGTACTTCTGAATTAGATAGCCTGCCCAGTAAAAGCATACTTAGGTTTCCTCAATTTAGTTGATAAGAGTGCTGTGCTATCTATAACATAATACTCAGTTGACAAAGACAGGCAAATAAATTACAAATACATGCATGGGTTTTAATGTGGCAGGAAGCAACTTCATTAATTTTAGTCAAATAGGGAAAGAGGGCTAACTGCACTGGGAAAAACAAAGTAGTTATCACATGTTAGATGACGCCTTCCTCTCGGTCAATTCATCTTCTGCTGTCCAAAGGGGAAAATAAGTACAACTTTCTGCATTACAGAGACATAGTTCAGAAAGATTTGGCTTCTGGTTCATGGGCCATTTCCAGCCTTTTAGGATAATTCTTGTGACCTATAGGCTCAATTTCAGCAGCCCTCTTTTCCAAAAGTAACTTGTGGAAGAAAGTAGGGTGTACTGAGCTGTTCTGGTAATGACCACAAGACAGCTTTGAGTTCCCTAACTCAGAGAATCGCTTCTTCAATGTGATACCGGTTCTGAGCATAGTACCTCTGACAGAAAAATTCACCTGGTCCATACTTTCTCAATGGAGAAGCCTGAAAAAGTCTTTCAGTTTGCTCATGTGTACTTCCAAGTTCAAGTCAGAGAGCATTCTGCCGAAAGTAGTAAATATGCAGAACATGTGCTACAAGAAGTAAAAAGTATGCAATATATCTGAAGCATACCAACATCCTAAAGTTCAGAAGCACTAGAGGCATTTCCAGATTGATCGTATTGAGCATCTAGATGTATATACACTCACATGCACAACAGGCCATATTGTGAAAAAATCGCATATTGCTGTCCAGTTGCAGGACACAGGTAGGCTTTCCAGCAAGCCTGAAAGTTATAAAACCACAGATGTTTGGGTAATCTGTGACAAATTAAGATTTTCTATCTTTGCCCAGGCTAGATACTGTTTTACACTTGAAATCAAACTGCAGGCAGTTGTGACACTTGCTGACTTTACATTTAACTAAAAACAAAGTCGTAGGATGACATGAAAAGAGAGCATCTCTTCCCCCACAGTTAATAGCTTGGGACCTGTCATGTAGCTAAAGGAACATGACAAACCCAAAATCTTCTCCTGGCCCACCAAGATGAAAGATTCTAGTATGGATGGAGGGAAATGGTCTTCTCCATAGTTGGTCAGCCCTCTCAGTCCCCAAGCAGTCCTGTCCTGTAACTCTCATCCCTTACAGATAGGACGTGTGCTCAAAACTGATGCATGAGCTATTCATCAAAGTTCAGCTTCTTCAAAAAAGTCAGTTACTGTGTTGTATGTGAAAATACTGGTAGTTAACCAGAAAAAACCACATGCCTTAAGAGCTGTTTATATAACTTACCAAAGCCACTAGGTTCTCCTCTTAGAATCCTCTTCAGAAAGACAACTAATGAAATCTAATCTTTGGTGTGGAAAGAGCTGTGAGTGTCATGACAGACTGAAATAACTCCTAGGGACCTAACAAATGAAACTATTTCTTTTATTGTCCATCATTTGAACAAGCCATGAAAGTGTCCTCCAATCATTGTACTTTAGAAATGTAGTGACTGGGGAAGAGTTTAGGATATTCCATAGCTTAAATCTAGGAGATCATCATCAAGTATAATTTTCATAGTAGTCAATCCTCTTAATTCACATTGATGACAAGGAAAATGTTACTCCATCTCCTTTGATGATAACTCAGAGGTGGCTTTAAAAATTCATTCAGTCTAGTTATTTCCTTACAATGGAATATATCAGTAATAAGGCTCATATTAGCTGCAAAATTAATGCAACGTTTAAAACCCTGTTTTAAATTATCTTTATTTTAGCTTTACAGTTTTACCTAAAGTTTGACAATTGGAAGTTCAAAAGAAATCCTAGAAAAGAGACCAATATCATTTACATAGAAACATACAAGTCTTTGCAAAGCCACGAAGTTAAATTGCTAATTTTAGCTTCCAGTTTTGCTATCTGACATAAAGAATTATGTGTGTGTTATAAAATTCCATTTGTTTTAAAAATTTTTTTTTTGAAAACAGTGAAGCATGAACAGCTCATTTCTTAGTGTCACTCTAAGGGGGAGATAGGACTACTTATTTATGAGAGAATACTCATTAAATTTGAAAATGTATGTAGAGTGGAAGTAAATGCATCCAGAGGAACTGGATTCCCCCTTTTTGAAAAGGTCTTTGCATTCAAGTAAACATGAACGAATCCTGCCCTTATCGCCTGCAAATTGTTTTAATATTGGTCCAGATAACTCAACCTTTTGCTTTCTCTTTTGCTCAAAGTCCTCCTATGATCCTTCAAAGATCTCTGTTAAGAAAATGCAGGCTGGACAAATATCCATTATGGAGTCTAAAAGAAAGATTTTCCACTCCAGCCAAAATAAAATCTGAGACCTAAAGCCTTATAGCCTATAATGGAAACACATTTATATGAATAACTGAATTTATTTATGCAGCTACTTATTCATCTGACTTATAGGTGGTAGAAATTAAGGTTTAGCCATTTCTGTGGAGAATTCACTCATCTATAGTTGTTAAACTAGGATTAAAAGCCCAAGTGCTGAACAATGTAAATAAGGAGAATCTGAGAGTTCACTGGTGAACCTTTTAAATTTATAAATATTTACATGATCTGGCAAGCAGTCTTTACCTGAGAGTTTCCTTTTGTTTGGGCAATCTTATTCTAGATAAGATTCAAAGAGAAAGCTTAATTTTTTAGGTACACTTACTAGCAATCTATTGACTTGTATAATTTCTGAAACTTCTGCAGTTAGACCTCTCTAAACTTAAACCAGCATACTACATTAACAAAGTAGTACCTTTTAAGTGGTACCCTACCTTGTTCACCAGTTGTCCATGTAACCATCAGACATGTGCCTTTGCTGGAGTTGTTATTACAGATTGTCATAGTATAGATCCAGCATTATCCTAGGTAGAGCTCAACAGTATTTGAAATCACTCTCTAAGATCACAAGCAGATCACACCCAGATGCTGTCTAATCTGTCTCTAGAAACCTCTGAGGACAGAGACTTCACAGACTCTTCCACATTTTAGCAAAGTTTACAAATGAAAGATTTTCCAGGTGTTTAACAAAAAACTGCCTGGTTAAAACTTAAGTCCTTTGGGTTTTGCTCTACATATGCTATGGTTTAGTGTAATGTGTATTATTCTCTTCCTTTTTGCTATATTTCGTATCATGCAGATAAGAAATACAGATATATCATCTCTAACAATCCCCATTTCTTCCACCTCTATTCACAGGACTTTTTTCTTCCTAGATTCTGATCATTCTTTTTGCTCTGTTCTCTTCTCTATTCAACAGATTTCCTGTTTCCTAAAATTAAATGCCTAATACTGGATACAATAGCATCCAGGCTGCAGTGCTCTATGCTGGTAAAGCACATCCTGAGGATTATTAGAAAGGCAATACCTTAAAATTTGAGCAGTGTCTTTATGCAGGGTCAATGCTATTCTTCTTTCTGTCCTACTGTTATACTAATAATCAGTCCCTTTTCCAAAGAACTTGCATTTTTAACAAAAAGTCAGAGAAAACTCTCAGATGCAATCAATGCAGCAGCACAATATGCATGAGGCATTTTGAACATGTATTTCTTATTACATCCTTCCTCAAAGCTTTTAGTTTGTCAATGTCTGTGTCACTAGCTTTGTCACACACAACTGCTTACTTTCAATAATGTCTACATGTCTGCAGTTGTAGTGGTTTTTATCCATCTGTTGGAAAATGCTCATTTAAGACACAAAACCTAACCTGTATCATAAATAATATTTAAACTATTTAATATAAACTATCTATTTACCTATTTTTTTTCAGCTTTGCAATTACCATTTCTTAGAATGTGTTCTGTGGATTTATTGATTTTTTTTTAACTTTTGTATCTTAGACAATGATATAATCATTGGTTAAACAAAAAAAAAAAAAAAAAAAAAGGTCAGATTTGCCAGGTGAATAGTTTTCTTTGCTAGTGATTCCAGCAAATATACACCACTTTGCCTGGTATACTGCTGAAAACATGAAAAACTCATCAGGACAATCTTCTTGAATCCTTCTTGTTTAAGACCTGCCTACTAATTCAGTTAAGTTTGCTCTCTACTGCCATTGTCGAAATACACAAACGAATACTCATCTCACTTTCCAGTCATGTTTTGATGAATTCACAAAAGCAGTAAGGCAAATACAGTTATGATCTATGTCAAAATGATGTAAACTAGACCTGGCTGTGTATGCATTTAATTAGCATCACTAGCACCAAATGGACTATAAACACGAGAGGGACTGCAAAAGTTATTGCAGTTTTTAAGAAATACCAACAAAGTTATGTCAGTAGTGCAGATGAGAACTGTGTAGTTATCATAGAATGGAAATCAGCCCTAAATTACATAGACAGAATTTCATAAAATAGTTAATAATTTTTTAATATCAATACAAATTTTGCTTTTAAATAATGTATTGTATTGACTTACAGTTCCTAAATAGGAAGTTTTCCACAATATGTGTTTTGATAGTATTTTTGAAACTGTTGGATTTTAGCAAGTTATCACTGTTTTCTTCTGGGGATAAGTACAGCTCCATAAATTGTTATCTCTAACCTTAGATTCTTGCAAGCTCTTTCACAGGAGTGCAATTATAAATGCATACATATTAATGTAATCCATTTTTAGTCCTTTCTTATTTTATTCCACCACTAACAAGGCAATGAAGTTATTTCACTGATAGATAAATTTATTTTTCTGCAACCCAGAAACTCTTTCAGATCCCAATACAATACCTTCTCGAAGCAATAGACATTATTTTTAAAACAATGTTACATTTTGTTGTTTTTTAATTTCTAAGGCAACTATTGAAAATTTCTTGTCATGGATTTTATATACTTATCTATATGATACATACAAGCAAAGATTCTCTCAAGAAACACAATGAACTTACGTAAGTTTCCAAATAATCAGCAGTTCTTTATACTTGTTAAAAATACATTTCTGCCTCAGCTAAGATTGCAACTATGTCCTTAAGAGCCCTCATCTCCATCATGTGTTTAGTACTAGTATGTTACACTTGAATAGCAATTTTGTATGTATAGATCTCAAATTAGTTTTCATAGCAGTAGCAGCACTTTTTTCACAAGGAAATAATACAGGAAAAAATAAAATCAAGGAAATAATTTCTGAACAAAATATAGATAAGTGTTAAATCACTGAACTGCAACAGTGTGGCATATCTTAAAAAAGTCATAGCACATACTTGTTTGCAAGTCATCTGAAAAAGAGCAGCATAAATTTTACATATGCCTATTTAAAGTGGTTTAATATCTACTGCTAAATCTTGATGCAACTATTATGACCTCGAAAATCAACACACTGTTTTTACAAGTTTCTCGTGATTTTTAACAAATTCCCTTATTTGTGTGTCTTGCTATACTAATGTGTGAAATGTGAATACATATACTTTCATTAAGACAGAAACTATTCTGAGAGAAGATTGGATAAGTTGCACAGTGGAGTACTAGGTACTGGGGCACTGAAAGGTGCCACGTAATTACCAACTCATGAAAGGTTTTTTCCTGGCAGTCAGGTTAGGGAAAAAACATCAAGTCTATACACGCTATAGAAACAAAAGGAACAAGCTGGCTGATATCTGTCTCAGACATTAGAACATGATCCATTTTCTCTTTCCATTTTTTAATTACAAGTAATTTTGAACAATTTGTTTTCCCAAGAGAATATGGAATAAATGATCTAAGATTTAGGTTAAAAATTTTGAAACATTTGTCATTTTTTTCCAACACTACAGTTTCAAAAGAAGTTTGAGCCAATGACACATTGTGCTAGTACTACCAGAAGAAGTTGTCTCTGCTTGGGACAGAGTGGGTCTTCCTTTTTTGTTATGAGCACAAACAATGGGGACAACAGGAAACATGCTTATGTTGTCTTCAAGTGAATAAATCAGGAAAATCAACAGAGAGTTGTGAAGCCAGCAGTTATTTTTCACATTGGCACCCCCTCCCCATCACTACTTTGTTATGTTTTTTTCCAGAGGTTTAGTGCAATGCTTAGGCACGCTTCCATGGAAATGTGGAATTGTTTCATTATGTAAAAACATTAAAGAGAATTTTAAATTATTAAGAAATGCAGGTTTGTTGTTCTGCTTCAGAATAGTGAACTTATATAATAAAATTATGGCAGACTGTAGCCCTGTCTTACAGGCCACATTTCTCCTGAGCATGAGTATAAGTCATACTCTCACTGGCTATGACCTTATTCCCCTTGGTTGGACAAGAAGAACTTGATCTCCAGGTCATTGGACAATTAATGTAAACAATATAGTCTGATATATATATCTGTAACTGCGCAAGAAGAAGGGCAGACATTTTCTGATTTCTAAGAAAGCAGACTCTCTGTCTGGCGTGGAACATCTAGACAGGTAGAGAGATAGCAAGTCTGCTTGGTAGGTATTATAGCTTTGCAATGCTTAGATGCTTAAGCTCTCTCTGCATAGAAATTAGCACTCTTACAGATAAATAAAGCCTCTGATAAAACTTCATGGAGTTAGCCTTCTCGTCATTATGCCTCACGGACAACACTGAACAACCATATCAGACTTCTTTTATCATGGCAGAAATTAAAAGTACTTACAGACAATGGTGTGAAGATAATTGTCTATAATCCTATGACACTCATTAGTATTTAAAATGCATTGCTTGAAGTCAAGTACCTGCTCCCAGGAATGGGTAAGAATAGATGCTATAAAGTTGAGGGAAAATGTATGAGCAACTCATTTTGTAATACCCCTTGTATATGAACATGGCTCTGTGACTTCTTGAGAGAAAGCTAAGGCGTGATCCATATCTTCTTTTTTTGCAAGGAACTGCTACCTTTTGTGGTTTTTTCTGGGATGGTTGTTATTACACAGAAAAAATATACACAACATTTGATTTTTGAATATGTGAATTATTTGTTTTCCTTCTTTCTCCAGCTGGACAGGTAGGCTATCTCAATATTATCTGTTCCCTTCTATTCTCTTTTCATTTATTCTAATTTTCTTTAAGACATAGCCTTAAAGTAATAAGAACAAGCAAGCAGAGGATAGAGACAGACACTACTATAGTGCCAGATAATAAAAATATTGCATAAGTAATACCTGAAAAACTGAAAGCAGCAGGTAACTAAGAAGAATGAATGGACTGTAGAAATTTGCCTGGATGAAAAAGATAATATTTTATTTGGAATTTTTCATATGTTTAAGCACTTTACCTATTCAAATACATACCAGGGACTGTTTTCAGGGGAAAAAAACAAACAAATAAACCAACAAACAAAAAACCATAAGGTGAAAAAAACAAAAGAAATGTAAAGCAACACCATTTAAAATACAGGAATATCCGTCAGTTTTGTTTCACTAAGAAAATTTTGATTTTGATTGCAGGGTAACTGGAAAATATTAAGAATAACTTGACTAAGTCAAGTTTTATAGAGCTGGAAAAACAGACCAAGAAATAATTCTGATTAAATTGGATGTCTAAGATAAAATTCTATTGTCATTATATTCTTGGTGTTTAATGAAGTTTGAACCTGAGATAAATCTGGGAAAAATGGTTGCCAGTAATTCTTTGCTATGTCCTTCTAGTAAAAATATGTGTTTAATCAGTGAAATCATGTTGATTTGGGGAGTTCACTATGCACTTCAATGAATCTGGAGATGAATGCAGTAAATTACAAAAAGATTTGTATGATGAACACCATATCTACAAAGGCAAATAAATTTGTATCAGAACTACACCAATGATAATGGAGGATGTCCTTCTTGCTAGCAGTAGCTAAAGAAGCAAGACTTATGTCTCTCGGCAGAAAGAGGTTAGATTCTGCTAAAAGTCTAGTCCAAGATGCACATAAAACTCACTAGGGACTATATATCCATCAGCTATCCTTTATTTCTAAGACAGAGGAAATATAGTAGCTCCTGAGCAGATTTTGGTTTTGTTTTATT
>WEIV01021094.1:70684-86404 GCA_013390005.1 Calyptomena viridis
AGAAATATGCCTTTAACTTTTGAATATAGGAGTATAAAGAAGCTCTCATGGATACAAATAAGCCAGCCACACTACTGAAAGTGTGTAGTAAACAGGCATAAATGGATATACAAACAGAAAATTTAAACATAAGTCTAACAGAGGAGGATTTCAGAAACTTTGTATTTGGGTAACCATCAGCCCCTTTTCAAACTATCAAAACTATCTATTGCCAGAAAAATACTCACCTTCTAACTCAGCTTCTAAATCTCTTCCTCTGTATTCAATGCCAATTTCTTAGGAAGGTGAAAAGAAAAATAAAAAGTGAGTGTTTTAAGAATGACCTGCTCTATCCTAGAAATGACAGAAATATCGTACTGCCATGCTGGCTAGAGATGTGAGGCAGACACATTCCAATAATGTTTGACAGAATATAAAGACAACCTGTGGAGAGAAAGCAATGGTAGATCTAGCAGGCCTGACCATCAGTGAATAAAATAGTAGTAACTTAAGCTCGACAGAGTGAATGTCCACAGGAATTCCATTGAAATTACTGCAGAGGAAGAGTACTTTTACATGAGACCATTAACCTCCAAAGGAATTTATTTCACAATTAAATTCTCACTTAAACAATGCATTTGAATTTTTCTGTTGTTCCTACCTTGAGCTAATTTCAACTAGAAATTATATGCAAATTCATCTTTCCAATTATAATCACATAACAAAACCAGCTCAAAATTCAAAACCATGAAAGCTGTCTTCAGATTTTAGGAAAGATTCAGTCATAACAATTTGAAAAAAGTACATAGTTCAGGATATTTGCATAGCTTCAAATATTAAAAAACAAAACAGGAAAGTTCTCTAATTTTGCTCTGACTTTAAAGATCAATATGAATCAGTAAGAATGCTATAACACTACTCTACAAGAATTCAGACCTTTTCTTCTGTAGTGGTCTAACACGATATTTATGGGTCCCAAAATGAGAATTTTATATGGCAGTCAAAATAAAAATCTGACATTCAAGTTACATTTCTCTTCTGATTCCTACATTACTACCATATGATCTTGTAAAGACCTTTAATAACATGTAAGCCACAAAGCTTTGTACTTTCTGTAGTGTACTGGTCTCATAAACTTTTGTCAAAAAAACACCATGCAAGTATTGCCAACTGTTGGCAAAATTATGATATTTCACCTACTCAGTAGTATATATATATATAATCACACTTCAACTATGATGGATATTTTTCCTTTTTTTTTTTCTCTTCCTTACAGGTCACTGAGCCAGTGGAATACACAGCATGTGTCAAAAGGAAAAGATAATTTGTTGAAATTCTCTGCAAAGTTATTTGCGCTCTCCCTTGAACTCAAACATTTGAATTTGAATACTTGTTTCTTATTACCTCAGTAGTATGATCTCATGTCTTAAACCTGCAAAAAATGCTGTGAATTTTTCAGTGGTTCTTCAGAAACCTTTCATGATATATTGCTTTAAGCTGCTCTTGAAGAACATTTCTATTAAGAATCTGTGAATTATATGCAAGCTAAGTTTCCACAGGCTTGTTTGCTGATGTTCTTTGTGATTATGTGTACGATTAAAATAATAAACTTTCTGAAGGAGATTTCAGCAGCCTAGGATCCTGGTAGTGAACTTTCTGATTTAGGTACTCAGTAACCCAGTTTTTATGAGACTATAATCTGATAGTTCTTTGACTAATAGAGTCCAATGTATTATCAGATATAAGATCAGAGATTATAATCTTCTGAAACAAAATTAATCTTTTAAATAAAAAAGAAAATATTTGACAAATAATGTCTATTTGTCTTAAACAAATAACCTTGATTAAAAGTATAATAAAGCAACATCTGCAGTCACTCCAGGAGTTTAATTTCTTTTAACATAGCAAATTAGCTTTACACAGAAATTATATATCAAACATTAATTAATTTTATCTTCTTGTCTTAGCCAAAGCCCATTCCTCACTACACATGACATAAAATAGTGATAAGCTCTATGAAAACCTGAAACATGTGTAAACTGTGGGATTCTGTGAAAAAAAGTATATTACACTGAGAACAAAGAATGATTACAAAGGACATCAGTGATACAGAAAAACTGGATGAAATTATAGTAATTAAGAAAATTCAATCACAAAGAAATTGGATGCACATTTGATAATACCACTCATTAAGCAACAGTATCTGAGGAAGCTAGATCTCTGAAGCTAGAAATCTACACTCCAAACATGCCTAGAGTTGTACTTAAACACAATAACATTAAAGTTTTTTCTTTGCAGACAAAGCAAAAATAATCAATTTTGTCCTTGGAGTTTTCTCCTCTTTTTTATAATCTTCCATTAAAAGAGTTTAGCATAATTAAATTAAAAGGGATTCAAATAATTGTCTGAATTTTTGAGCCAGTGTCACCACTTGTAGCCTTCAAGGGCTGGCAGATGCAGTAGCACAGTTTCTTTTTAATTTGTGGCATGTTGCCTAAAATTATAAAAAGAAATGTTACATGTTAGTTGTTTACAGCAGAAAGTGACAGTCTCCACAGCACAGGGATAAAATCATCCTTTTCAGTGCTCAGCTTGATCAGCCTGGGGGCAACAGCTGCTGCCATTTCAGCTGTTTGTTTTAAGTGTTTGCTTTTTGGTACCTCAAGATGTCATTTCTTCAAGCAGAGCCCAGAGCTCACAAAGTCATCCTCCAATGTAGAGAATGTAAATTCCTACCTGGTACTAAACTAAATAACCACCAGCATGTTTCATCTGGAGGTAGATGCTAGTGAGCTGAATCTAAACCACAGTCACTTACTGGTTTAGGGTATTGCAGCATTACCTTGCTCTATCTGTTTCTAACTAAAAGGGTGTGGGGAGAATAAACACACAAAGCCTCTGATTATCTTTTCTACCAGAAGAAAATGTCTTTTATGTGTCATATTTGAATACACAGATCACTGCCTTATTTCATGTCCAAACAAATGCTATCATACTCCTGAAGGCTGTAGGAAAGGGTACATTTTTCACCATCCAGCTCTCATCACTGCTAATAATCAGTTCATTTGAACGGAATCTCCCCTGAGGCACATCTAGAATTAATTAGAACTGATTCAACAGTGCAAACCATAATTTGTTAATGCTTTAGCATATATATATCTTATCAGTTAGGCCCATAATTGTGATAGGGCATGTTATTTGTTTGTAAATACTTGGACAGCTCCCATTATATTTATAAAAAGTGCTGATAACTACTGAAGGGCTTGTGAATTTCTGCATAAATTTTGATTAATTTCCATATTAGTGATGCATTGTATATTATTCCTCATTCATTATTCCTCAACAGTTATTTTCTTCTAGGAATTTAGGCCATCTAATGACTGAGCAAATACAGTGCTATGTGATTTAAGGGAAAAATCACATACCAGGAATACTGAAGAGCAAACAAAGACGTGACTACATTGAAATTTCCCACAGAAACTTCTGTATGGTATTTTCACGTTGCACAGCCAAGATAAATTAGTGTTGCAAGTAACACACTGTCAGGAACAATTGAGGATGTTCAGGAAACTCGAAGTATTGTTCATTCCTGCTATGTACTATAAAATTTATCAATGTATCATGTTACGCATTGTGCATATATGCACAGATATGAAGAGACTAGCTTTTTAAGGGAATAAGTTTTTGGGCAACTGGTGTAATCATGCATAATGCTATGCAGGAGTGCACAGTCTGACCAATAAAAAATAAATAGCTAATAACAGTGATAATGACAAGTAGGCAGCTAGTAAAAGCATGTAGAGAAGACTGTTTTTTCGACTGTAATGATGAGCTCTTCTGTGAAATTCAGAAGCTATTCATAAGCAATGCTTGGCAGCCTTTGGACTAGCAGACATATTCACAAATATGAAATATTAATATTTACATGTGTTGTTAGAGTTGTTCTCTGTCATTTCTACAAGACAATGAGGATGACAGAAACCAGCTCATGAAGATTATTTTGTTGCACTAAAGATGCATGGCTATTCAAAACACAAGGGGTTGGTAATTGCCTACAAACAGACCAGCCTCCACTGGTAGCTACAGCAAGAAGATCTGCAACATTATTCATTTAAATAGACTTTTGTTTTCCCTGGTCACAGCCTCATCTGATGTGGCATGAGGGAGTGCATGAACAACGATCTCCTCCCTTCTTCTGTGCCTTGACTCCCTCACTCCCATTTTCCCACAGACCACAACACCCAGCACATTCCGAAAGCAACCATGCTGATTCCACTTGCTAAATATTGAAATAATAAATTTTGGGACTCATACAAATTACAGCATCTGCTGGTTGGAATCAATGGGCCAGAAAAGGAGGGTGGTAACAATATCCTGACAGACCACAGATTAATGTAATTGTACTGTTTAAACTTCATCTGTTCTGTATGCTTCAGAGTTTAAAAAAAAATTGCAAGCTAAGACAGTAATATCATCTTACTGTGTTAAAGACACCTATTAGTCATGTCCAAGGCAAATAGGGATTTATGACTCAGACATAATTCTTCCAAATATGCCTGCTGTTCATAAAAGGCAGAGATATATGACTCAAAAATAACACTGAGACAGGGATAATTTTACACTTCACTTTGCAACACTGCCTTCCTCCAGAACTTATAGTGAAATCTCCATGTTTTATGAATAGGTTTCTGCCAATACTATAGATTTATTGCTACAGCTTCCAAATCAGGTGAATTTTTCAGACAAATAGAAGAGGAATAATTTCAGATAGTGAAGAAAGATACATGTAGATCTTGGTTTGCTATACAACTGTACAAAATTTACATAGAATCATGGAATTGTTTAGATTGAAAAAGACCTTTAAGATCATTGAGTCCAACCATTAACCCACTACTAACAAGTTCACCATTAAACCATGTCTGCATATCTTTTAAATACTCCCAGGGATGGTGAATACACCACTTCCCTGGGCAGCCTGTTCCAGTGCTTGACCACTCTTTCTGTGGAGAAATTTTTCCTGATATCCAATCTGAACCTCTCTTGGTACAAATTGAGGCCATTTCCTCTTGTCCTATTGCTTGTTACTTGGGAGAAGAGACCAACCCCCACCTTGCTAAAACCTCCTTTCAGGTAGCTGTAGAGTGATAAGGTCTCCCCTGAGCCTTCTTTTCTCCAGGCTAAACAACCCCAGCTTCTCCTCATAGGACTTGTGTCCCAGATATTCACCAGCTCCATTGCCCTTCTCTGGATACGCTCCAGCACCTCAATGTCCTTTTTGGGCCCAAAACAGAACACAGGACTTGAGATGCAACCTCACCAATGTTGAGTACAGGGCAACAATTACTGCCCAGGTCATGCTGGCCATGCTATTGCTGATATCATCTCACATAGCCTGTGTTATAGCCTCATTTACAATCTCCATTTTGTTGTAACAATTTCAGTACATTCCCAGGACCTTTTCCTAGTGAGTTTTCCATATTCTAGTTTAGTTCTCTCAGAGGAATGAGCATTTCAAGAGTGAAATGAAAAAAGTAGATCTAGGGAGAGATACGCAGCTGCTGTCTGAGGAGTAACAAAATATGGATAAATGTTCTTTCACCAAAACTGTTGTAATCAGGACCCAGTACCTATAATGCAATCCCTATGGCAGTTCCTGGCCATTGGAGACCTGGGCAGATTGCTGAGAGTGCTGAAAGAGCAGGGGGATATCCTACATCAGCCCTGGTCTGCTTCTGGTGTCCGAGGGCACAAACGTGCATGACAACAAAAAACTTCTTCCAAAGTTTGCTTTCATTTGACTCAGGTCACACATTTAAGAGGGTTTTTTTGGAAATCACAGCTTTACAACAGCTTCACCTTCTAGTAAAGGCAAGTGTCTTTTGGATTCGGATGCCAGAAATTATGAAGTTCACAGATCTGCTTTTTCCTCTAGAACAATTTTCAGTCCTTTTTTCTAATGAGCATCAACCGCTCATGAGGGGTAGTCCCCGAAACAAAACTACAAAACTGTGCCCAGCTGACCTCTTTGCTGTACAATACACTTAATTGATTTGAATAATGGCTATTCTGAGAATTAAAAATATTACTATCTAATAAAAATTTGGGAAAGTTTAACATTATGCCCATAAATCAACACAATATTGTTCTTTATTTCTCTCTCTTGAACAGCTGTTTTTCTTAGAAAAACTTCATTTGTGCAGTTAAGAAATACCATGAAAGTGACCTCACAAACCTGAGGAGAAAACAGGTGAAGTAATACCCAGAAAGATCTCATGATATGGCTTAGGGGCTAAATTTTTGGTTCTTGTATTTTCGTATATCCTAGACAATGAAATCTTTGACTAATGTACATTAGCACTGCTCCTGAAGCTTAGAGATAAGCTAAGAGGTGCACTTGCAAAAAGTTGATCCAGTGCATTGTTTTATGTAAGGTGTTCTGGAGAAGTTAGTTATTTCAGTGATCTAATGATCACTTGAAAAAATCATCCTCAATGTTTCACAGGTCTACACCAGTTTTAGCCCACAATAAAAGCTAAAAATTGCTGAAAGAGCAGAGATCTGCCTTACAATCTAAATGAAAAACACAATAGCAGAGTTCACCATCACTGACTAAAAAAATTGACCACAGTGCCACAAGGTCCTCAAGTTGCTCAAATTGTCATCAGGTGGACAACTAAATGCAATACACAATGAAAGTTGAAGACTGATTAGGTGCAATGTCACTGCTACATTGGTTTTCTTCTGCTGAAGTTTTGCTGGTGTCTGCCAGCATAATTTGTGCCCAGTACTTTTCACAACTTCATACTTTGCACATGGACCAGTTGAAAACAAGTGTATACTTAGAAAACAACACAGTTTTAACAACACTTAGTGTGAGGTAAAAAATCTTCCAAGGCTGCCCGTCTTGCACTACTGCACACAGTGGAGGTTGATGAAGGCTGTGTGATGGGAGAAGAACATCAGCCTTCACTGTGAAGGTCCTTGTCAGCATCCCTGTTGGTGTTTGGCAGCCTGCACTGCCCCCTTGGCCCTGCCCATCCAGATGCCAAAAAAGAGGAAGCCAGAACAGGGTTTGGCAGGGGTCCCTCCCACATTTGGGAGCTGTCCTTGAACCCCAGCCCTAGGTCCTGACATGGGCCTCCCTGCCGCCATTTCCTGTCTTATCTCATCACCCACCCCATCAGCACCACCACCACTGCCTCGCCTGGACATCACTGGACAACTGTCCCCAGGCCACGACCGTGCTCAGCTCACTGGGGAACAGTGGACAGCTGCCATTCCATGGCCCACGGTGGGTCCTGATGATCCTGAAGCAATTATCTTTCCTCCATTATGTTCTATCTCATCTACTACTTAGCCCAGCTTAAAAAATTGTATTTTTCACAACAAAGAAACAGCAAGCATTGAATCCTCTGTGAGCCTGCTGTGGAGCTCGTACCTCTTCAATTTACTGGCTAGTGTCCATTCAAACCAGTCCTCAGCACAGCAAAAGGTTTAGCAGACACAGCTACTCCTGTGTTGACCTCTCTTAGTTGTGTGGGTACAAACAAAGGTACTCTCCTGTCCATCATCTGAGCCACCTGTCTGTCGTTAGCATGAAGTCCAATATACTTATGTAAAAAATCAAGAATTAAATTTTAAATTCCTTCATCCACAATCAGTCAAAATGACACAATGCTTGAATTTTTTTCTTTGGTAACGTAGTTACATATTTGTTATCACAGCATTGGCAGTCGCCAGAATTCAGTATCAGCTTTCCTTCCAGAATCTCAAGACTGTCTTAAAAGTGGTGAAAAAAAGTCATGGCTCTGGGGTTCTGTTGATTTCTTTCTTAAAATAGAATAAACCCCTATAAACCTAAATGAAAACTTGGACTACGTTTCAGTTATATTTTTAATAGATCATATGACACTTCAGGGCCTAAAAGTAAATTAAAAACCAGTAACATTTTTTCCCAGAAAATAACCTGCCTGAAAACCTGAAAATTTCCCAGAAAAGTTATTCCAGAAGTAGGGGGTGTAGTTTAAATAAAATGCAAGAGTAACATTAAGATCCTGGATATAAATCAATGCTATTTCTTGCAATTTTTGCAATCCTAGATTTTGCAATCTAGAATCACCTTTTACAGTGAATAAAGGAAATAACAGAAATCTCCTGGTCATCACTCATGTTAAGAAGCGTGGAAGGACACTCAAATTTTACATACTTCCACTGAAGTAGCTCAGAGTCCTTACTATATTCTTCAAAGAATATGAATTTAAAATGTCTCACTGTGACAAACTAAGTATATGCAACTGCATTACATATTCCAAGTTTATGATGAACAGTAAACATTTATTTAAAGCCTCTTCAGGGTCTTGCTTTGGAAGAAACTACAGTAGCACATTGTGGTCTATAAATTCAACAAGCTCTGTAACTAGCAATTACAGAAGACAAAATGCAGTACCTTCCTCCATACTATTTAGATACACAGTTTCTGAATGACTTTTTTCTTTCCTGCAACCTATTCTTTTATCTCAAAAGATGCTATTTGCATTCATTTTATTCATGACCTAAAAATAAAAGTTTAACTGAATCCATTGACATGTTTTAGGAAATAACCAGGTTAGATCAAGGATTCCAAATATTTCATCTTCACCTCAACAGAAATCTTCCAGCTACTGTGTAATACTATAAAGTGACATGAGCTATTAACCACCCAATTAACCATACAAAGCTATTCAGCCTTCCATCTTCTCTCCAACACTAGCTTCCTCCATCTGTTTCTCTTTTCATGCTTTTTGTAGGTATTTTTGAAGGTGCAAATTGGGATAAAGATAATTTTTTAAAATTGGTGAGAATAGAAGAAAGAGAAAGGAAGATTTCTAGAAAAATATCCTTATTGGGTATACAAATGGTAAAAAAAATAGTTTGCCTGTTGCCTGCGTGAAAGGCTTTTATCCAACTAATTTCCTTGCTGCAGGGGGAAAGTAAAATTGGCATGTTCTTCTCTGGCAAGTTGTTGGAGCTTGAGGGCCCTGACTGTCAGCTCCTCCTCTTCTTCCTCCAGGCTGACTGCCAGGTTGTCTCTGCCTGTTCTGGGAAAGCTGGGAATATAGAAATTTGTGGAGAAGGTTGAGAGTGAGAGCTCCTATTCACCTTTTTTCTGCCAATGGAAAAATAAAATTAAACTAGGAGGTTTATTAAAATTAGTAAGAGAAGAAAGTGTCTGGTTGAAGAAAATACAATTGGTTTTAAGGTGCTTTGATGCAATTCCTGGGTTGGTTCTTGGTCTTTCGCTAGCTCAGTCCATCCAGGAAAGCATCATCGAAGGGTAAAGGATTGCATGGAGACCCTCGTGGTGAACATACATGGTTTATTGATCCTCTGTTGCCATGAGGCTCCAGAGGAGGTCAAACCCAGGAGGGTCCAGGACAGGGTCTGACCCCGACTTCCTGTTTGCATGGGTTTATATAGAGGTCCAGGATTCGGGGAGGGAATTGGGGAATGGCCAATGGGAAGGGGAGGTGGGAGTGGTTTAGGGAGGGATAGGAGTGGTTTGAGTCCATATGTGGGGAGAATGGGGGAGTGAGGGTAGAGTTAAACTGGGGATACAGAACTACATATTAAAACATATAAACATAGGAACAGATAAATAGAACACTACAACAGTGCCTAAGTCTTGTTAATGACTTGAGAGAAAAATTGCATGTAGATTTACTTCCCTAGAAAAAGAAAATCATATTTCTTAAGGTAGATGAAAACATATCTAATGATTTTTTTGTATAGATTCAAATTACCGTGATAAATTAACCAAGTGTATTATCCTGAATTTAATGCCAGGTTCTATATGTTATGTACTGAGAAGTAATAAGCCTTAACTTTTTCTGATTTGAAAAGGAAACACAAACAATGATTTTTCTTTAACTGTTCCCTAAAGTTGTATCTTAATACTTCCTCATTTTGTGACTCTCCTCTTAGGGCTACAACCATTAATTTGTCCGAAATTTTATTTATTTTATTAATAAAGATATCAATCAAACTTACTTTCCTTTTTTCCAGTATGACTCCCTAAAGTAACTTTTGAGTGACTGTTCTGAATGACTTAATGAATTTAACGAACGTATGAAACACAAATGGAAACTTCAGGAAATATTTGCTTGCTGACCAAGTTTTGCTTACTCTTCTGGCTTCCAATCTGTGAGGTGTGGAAAAGTTCCTAGAGACAGAGCAGACTGAGTGTAAAGAAATAGAGAGTCTGACACAGTGAATGTGGAATGGTTAGCTTTTTTCAATTGAGAATGGATTAAAGAAAATGTTGGCAGTCAGTGGCTTAAGTCACTGCTGGGATGATTGAAGAAACCAGTCATTTAGCCCTCTGATACAATCTGGAAAGTAGCAGCTCCATCAAGCTCATCTAGTGTGCTCTTCCTTATTTAATTTTTCATGTCACAGACAGTTTCCACGTATTTTACTTCTGATATTAACTGCACAAATGGGCAATGAATGTGAGAACGGGCATCAGTAAAACATGCAGTACATTATGCTTTAAAATGCCTGTTTTTTCTGATACTGTCTTTGAGAGGCTGACTTAGTGGGGTTGAATACATGGGTACTTTGTATTAAGCTTCCTCCAATTAATGCACATCACTAGTCTTTGATCCTCCAGAGAGTTATTGCTGAGTGGCAGAGATGGCTCAGTGAGATCTCTGCTGCTATGAGCTCCTTACAATCATTCTTACTTGCTTATCCTCACAGCTCATATGTGCAGTACTTCTTGGCACGGCACCAGAATCTCTGTGTGTGTGTGCTGACTTAAGGGAACTTCTCCAGGTTCAGCACTGCCTGCACAAGATCCATCCACTCTGTCCAGTTTTCACTTCCTGTTGATGTTATACTGGCACACCATGAAAACAGCTGCTCAAACTGCTGCTTTTCACTCCTTTTCCCCGAAGTTTCTATCAAGTCCATGGCAACACTTATAGATTACATTGCTTACACCTTCCTTGCCTGATTCCTGAGGTTTGACTCCATACTCTGATGCTTCCAATATCTATTGTATACTTTTTATCATTCGCAGTAATGAATCTTGAGCAGAATTTCTCTTTTGAAGCTGTTTTGAACAGATTTCATCTAAAACTCGCAAATGTCAATATGTTGACTCTCATATATCGAGCACATTATTCCAGGAATCCATGAAAACCCCTTGAGGATTTAGCCTATGCATCTTTTTACGATTTGTGGCCCAGCTTCCTGAGGAATTGATAGTGAATCAAGTTACTGTGGCTTACCAATCATATGCTGAGCTACCTTTCACATACACTGTACATTCTTAGGTTGCAGAAAATGTGAAGTAACTTGAATTTATCTGAACTCTTTTACTATGGGTTGATATACTATATATGAATTAAGTGTGCCAATATATGCCATTAGTTCAGTTCATGCCACAGTTTGACTGCAAGTGCAAACATCTAACAGATGCCACCATATTATTGAAGGGGGAGTGAGAGATCCCTCGCCTTAGGAAGCGAGAGCCATCAATGAGCTCTGTTGTATATTTTGGTGACTGCTGGACAGAACTGAGTGTTGAGGGTTCCCCTGTCTCTTTGCTCACCCCATTTCACAGTCTTTTTAGGATGTTGGAAATTCCCTGGAGGAAGAGCAAGGTTTCCCTATAAAAGAACTGAACCTTTTGGTCTACACTGGGAAAGCAAGTACAAGGAGTACATCAGGGAAGAGCCAGGTCATAATTCTTGTCCACTCACAGGACAACCACAAATGTTGCTGAGTGTACAGAAGATCAGATTAACGGCTCTAAACCAGAGCTTATTTTTTCTGCCAAGAATGGCACACAACAAGAGATGGAAGGATACTATTAATATTCCTTCTGTATGGAATATAGAATCACAGAATCACAGAATTAATAAGGTTGGAAAAGACCTGTGACATCATCAAGTCCAACCTATTACCTATTACCTACCTATTACCAACCTATTACCTAACACCATCACATCACTAAACCATGGCACTAAGTGCTTCATCTAGTCTCATTTTAAATACTCCCAGGGATGGTGACTCCACCGCCTCCTTGGGCAGCCCATTCCAATGGCTAATCAGTCTTTCAGTGAAAATTTTTTTCCTAACATCCAACCTAAACCTTCCCCATTGCAGCCTATGACTGTGTCCTCTTGTTCTGTGACTGGTAGCCTGAGAGAAGAGACCAACCCCCACCCGGCTACAAACTCCTAATACAATATTCTGTAAGGAATATTTATGTATATATATATTTTTATGATTGGTGTTCCATGAGCCAGACATTGTGTTATTGCAGAGTACCCAATGCATTAAATATGTGTTAATTTATAATAAGCAAACAAGTCATGATTACATAAAATATAATCTAGAGTGAGGATTTGAAGCTCTCCTGTCTGGTCACTGCAGTCTTAGCTTATATAAGTACTTGTGGTTTTGTATTGAGTTTGCTCAAGGCCAGTGCAGGAAGAATTTCTTTTCCATTCATCTGCTGTCTAGAAAGGCATACTTTTAAAGCTATACAAGCTGTTTCTGGATTTCCCTGCTAAGGACTGTATCAACTTTGTTCCAAAAGAACTGCAGTGAACTTCAGTGACATTTATTGCAAACACGACATTATTCCAAATATTTTCTGAATGATTAATAGAACAATATTTTATCGATCATCTGTAAGGTGATTAACAAAACATCAACACCAAAGAAGGAGGTAGTTAAATGTTTAACTTTAGACAAGGTCTAGTATATGATGAAAAAATATTATTAAAATGAGACAAAATAAAGCTTGAGTATTTGTTAGTTGTATTTGTTTTTTTTTAAATTAGTCTTTTGCAGAAGTTATGCATTTAGCACCAGAAAACCCTGGCTATTTCCTTCTAGGATACGTATTTCTGTAATAGCACTCACTTTGAACTATTACAATGCATATTAAGATAATAGCCACTATAAAAATAAAAAATATATTTTTTTATCCAGACATTAAATGACAATTTAAATACTTGTAAATCTATGTATGCTTAGGAGGAACCTTGTAAAAGCAATGAAACTCTTTATGAGCTTCTAACCCATGCTCATCTGTTAATACCAAGCATATAGACATAGGATGAGAAACACTAGGGTCCTAATCTACTCATATAAAAATGTCACATTAAATCTCAGCTATGTGCAGCAAGGAAAAAAAAAAAAAAAGTTGTTTTTATTTTGGTTTCTCCTAATTTTTAACACTACCTAAGGAAAAAAGTACTCAACATTAGCAGCAATCTGGAAAACAGTTATATAACCAAAACAGGTTTTATACTGGCATATATTAGGAAGGTACAGAAATCTTAAGAAATCTCATTTATTTTCTTCATTTATGTTAAAAATTAATTTTATCAGTCTCTTATTAACATTTTTTTTGAACTACGAAACAATAATAATACATTAAGGAGTTTAAGCCCAATAAGTAACAACTTCTTTTATTGAAAGAATTCATCATTCTTTGTTTTTTTATCAATAGAACTGAAACTGAAAGCTCTCTAAATTTCCAGAATAAGTGTATCACACATCCAGCTCACAGTGATAATTAGGTTGTCAGTAATGTCCTTCCTTACATCCATTTGACCATAAATCGAATACAATAAACACTGCGACTGTCATTTAACTTTAGCAGGCTAAAATAAGTATTCAATAGGTTACTTTGGTAATTGATTTAGGTACCATTGGGGCCTAAGACTAACATCTTTTTTTTCCTCATGAAATAGAAAAAGAGTCTCCATAGCCGTAGTTAATGCAGTGGTGTTATTTTTGCAGTCCTCAGCTGGATTTGAATTAGCAAGTCTCTTTTCTGGGTGATCATTCATAATACTCCACAACCAAGAAATTCATAGATTTATTTCCTTACTAAGTTTTATCCCAGTAGGTCACAGAATCTGTCTATAAAGTCTCATAAAGAGACTTTGCACATGTGAACTTTTTCATATACCACATATAGACTTTTTTTCCCATATATGATATCCTATTTGAACCTCTTGTTTGACAGCGGAGTTTTATGTATACAGAAAGGAAACTTCATAATACAAAGTATTATGGAGGAATAAATCTCAAGAGCTTTATAACATTCTGTGCATTTGATAAGCATGATTGTTAACTTTTCTTTTAGACAGGTTAAATTAATTGTCTTATACTTCATATGATTCACTATTCACTGGGATATCTTTGCCAGAACCCTGAGATTAGCTCAGTTGGTTAGAGCCTGGAGCTAATAACACCCATTAAGCCATTTGTTTAAAACTTGGGCTTGATGATCCTTGTAGGTCCCTTCCAACTCAGCATGTTCTGTGATCTGTGATTCTATGAAGATGCTCTTGGAACATGGTAATTTGTTGTAATTTATTATTTATTTGGACTATTCCTGTCAGAGACTTTCAAATTCAGCTTCAGTCCTACATATAGAGTTCTCACCACCATCTACAGAGATACCTGTATGAGGGAGCAGCCTGAGGAGAGCTATCCATTAATTAAACCGTACAGCTGGAGTATGAGATGAACTTGTTTGAGGAGGGAAGCCCAAAATTTTCCCAAGCAAATTCCATAACATGGCCGTGCCTCACTTTCCCTTCAATAGATCTGGCATTAAAAAAAAAAAAATAAATTTGCATTCAAGGCGCTCAAAAACACCAGAGTGATGAGCAAAGAAAGACCTGTCACAGATGTGAGTTGTTCCACTGTAGGTAACTCCACATGCTTTATCCACCTCAGGCTTCAAAGCATTACAGAAATAACCAGAAGGTTTCTCCTCTATAAGAAGGGTGTCATATTTGAGAAGATTAATTCTAACTACAACACTAACTACCTGGCTGCTAGCACTGTAAAGCCTCACAAAAAGGACAACACTCACAAGAACTTTTAAACTAGAAATAGCATATACCACATATGTAAACATACATTTCTGTGAATCCATACAGATCTAAAAAAAAAAAAGGTTTCAAGCTTCATCTGCCTTCATACAAGATGAAGCTTGATCCATACTTTTATATACACACAGATATGGGGGGGGGAGCTGCAGTTTGCCTTAATTTAAANNNTGCCTTAATTTAAAGGTACAGCACCCCCTGCTGATGGCATACATCAGTGTGTGTAAGCACCTCTTTAGTGTATTATACTTCATTTCAGTTGATTTTTCTTGGAAGCTTTACTGTCTACAGGTATTCTGGTAGCATCACTAAGGTTAGGATGACGTATAAACTGAGACAGAATAGCTTTTGCCAAATAAAATTCATTATTTCGATTTGGATAGGACAGAAATGAAGATAGTGATCAAACTCTTTTGGTATAGATATAAGGTTTAATTTGATTTTCGGAATGATTAGCAATACTGTAATTTAACTCGCGAATGCAAAAATATAGTTCCAAGCTTAGATAAATCTCACCAAAAGGAGAATTTTTAGCCTGTTTTTGTATGGGAAGTAATTGAATGTTTCTATAGAAGTTTCTCATGTTTTCTGAAAAATAATATGTGCAAAAATTTATTTCTTAAATTAATAAACATGACACCTTGCTGTAACATAAGACCCATCACATCAGACTTATACCACTTTATTAAAATTATAATTTAAAATATAATAATTTCTGATGCAAATTGTATTCATATTTCTTGGGGCTTAAATACCTATTATGTAACAAGAACAAAAATTCACTTATATACTTTATGTTAGCATTGTTGAAATGTCAGGCTATTATTTGGCTTGTGAG
>WEIV01021094.1:87962-106615 GCA_013390005.1 Calyptomena viridis
TAACTCTGTAAATGCACATGAATTGATGACATTTTGAAAGATACAAGCTAGCCAAGAAATTAGACTCTGTGGAACTACAGGCAAAAAAATGCAGCTTCAATGAGGCACCATAAAATCTAATATACTTGAAAATTCATATGGTAAAACAATGTTTTGTTTCTGATCAATAAGTCCTAAGACCTAAACATAATTTAAGCAGATATGCTATGGGTTAATCAAGATTTTTTATCTCTGTGTTTAATAATTTAAACTGTTGCAGACAGCAACAGTTTTTCTGAGGAGATGAGCACACTGATAGGGCTGAAGTCATCAGATTTCCAGCAAAATACATAAAAAGACATATTTTTTTCCTAGAGCACATATTGAGGGAAAAGACATGGGTCTTCATCTTACCCCAGTCTGGACTCTTCTCCATCTAAAGAGCAGCTCCGTTGGGTTGTGAATGTGGTTGCTGCCACAAACTCATACAAAATTGAACCATTGACATATTCCAAAGGTGGGTATGAACAATAGTGAATGGATATGACATTTTCTGAACCTTTTTCTTTTGATAGTTTTGTTTTGCTGTGCTTTAATGCAACTTGCTTTTCCTATGCACCTGTTTACAGAAAGAGACTAAACGAGGTCTTTTGGGTATAAAACACTATGTAAATTGTAGCACTTAGAACTCAGTTGAACACTGATGGAAAATTGCAGAAATCTCAAATTCTCAAGAACTTCAGTCTTGTTCTAAAAATATCAAATAGCACTTGCTGGTCTTTGAGAACAGCTAAAAGAACTCTAGTGTATGGTAGCAGTAGGTCTAAGAGACAAACATCATCTTTATGACTAAAGAATTTGAGAATTACCAAGCAATCTTTAATTTAATATGATATTTATAGACACTCAATACAGAGTTTTGAGGGAAAAAACCTGTAGTAGCTTAAGCAGGTACTTCTAATACAAATGAAATTTGTATGTATTTAAAATCATGGGCATTTCAGAATTTAGTGAAAACCTGTAAATTAAGAATTTTGATAAACTTTACTGATCAAAATATTAAATACAAAGAATCAATAATCTTGTTTTCATTGATCAAGTAGTATTATGTAGTCCAATAAAAATGAAATGTTTTAACAATAAACATCACATAATATTACAAAGGGAAAAGAAATAGATTTGTGGAAAATCTGAAGGTCAGAATATGTGCTAAAAATAAGAAAGATTTATTTATGATTTTATACAGGATAAATTTTCATGTTTTCTGGTTTCCTTGGGTCAATACATAGAGAAAGATCAGCATGCGTTCCTATGTCTCAAATATGAAAGAGCCATAACACAGTCAAAAAAGGTGTGTGGGAGGAGGAACAACAACATGTTTTCTTAAGGTTTTTAACTTATTTTCCAGAGAAAAGGATGCTAAAATACATTTGGAGACTGTCTAAAATTTGGATGGCAATCTAAAATAAAATTAATCTCCGAACTTTCCAAGAATAATTTTCAGGTTTTTGTCTACTGTTTGAAAACAAACAAGAAAAACAAAACCCTCTTTCTGTCTATAAACAAGAACATTTTTAAAAGATTCAGGTCAGGATTCATCCTCCCTTGTTAAATCCCTGTGCTCGTATAATTGGTTTTTTTAACAGTACTGAGCTGTTAATTAAATCTCAGTAGTAACCAAATTCTCAGCATGGATTTTCAGTATAGATGGTTTCATTTACCAAATTCTCTTTGTGCTTGTTTGTCTGTTGCAACTCTGAAGTTCTTTCCACTTTTGACCATGTTTTCTTTTTTTCTTTTACTGTCTGATACAAGAGAAAAAACATCTGGGTATTCCATTCTTCATACTTAATGATTCTTAGAACTAGCTCTTACTTGAATAAAACTACTGTCTTTTTTATAGTCGTTGTTTTTAGCAAACAAGTTTAATCCCATAACCATCTTCATGTGAATCACACTTTCAGCATCTGCATCTTTACAAAAAAAAAAAAAAGTAAAATATAAAAGGGTTTGTGCACTACAGCAATTCTATTGGATTATGAAATCATGAAGTCCATTAAAGAAATGATGCCAGAATATTAAAATAGACACATTAAGATCTATGAAATATAGCTGTGCATACTAAATATTCTAGAAGAAATTTTTCTGATCCTATGTATTACTGACAGCCAGAAGTGAGAGGAAGACACCCCTGTCTTCTGAAAAAAAACCCCAAATAACCACAGACGAGAAAAACTGTAAATTGCAACACAATATATATTTTTCAGTACTTGAGCAATTTAAAGGAATCTGGACTCTGTACAAATTTTAAAACTATTATCATCTCAAGAATGAGAAGAATATGGAAGAAATAACTATAAAGGATGAAATGAAAGAAGCAGAAACCTGATTATGTGAGATGTATAGCTAAAATTCTTCCATCTTCTTCTCAGTAGCTTTCTTATCTCTAATCAAGTCTTCATTGGTGTCCTGGAAAGTGTTATTCTGGGCCTTTTTCAAAAGACGTGTTCTTCCCTCAGCACTTTATACATATATACACCAGCCCTGAACAAATATAAATTACACTAGTAATAATACTTTAAAAGCAGGACCTTCAAAACAGGAAGAGAAATAAGTGACAGTGACTTGTTGGCAAATATATTTCAAAGCATACAACTGAACTACAAGATTTCATGTTAACTTGTCAAAAATACGTTAACTTTTTCTTTCTGAAACTCAGCAATTTTACCAGTCTTCAGACATTAAAAACTGCTCACAGAGCATCTGCCTTTTATTAATCCTTGTTTTTTGCTGGGTAGGCAAACTCCTGAGAGCTCTTATTCTTGGAGGTTGTCTATTGGTTTGATTCACCTTAACTTCAGAGCCAGGTTTGACTGGGAAGGTTTCTTTGAGAGTGAAATTCAACTCTGTTTTTGGTTTTGTTTGGTTGGTTCAGTATTTTTTTTGTTCTGTTTTTCCTTAATTGATAGGAGATAAGCGATACAGATAGGAAATGAAATAAGCAATTTTTTGCTCCTCTATGGGCAAAACAGTCTGTGTTGACAAGCAAGTGGTCCTCACTATACTAATTCATGGTGGTCTAGTCTGGCCTCAAGGAAGGAATCCCAGCCTGCAGACTGCCCACCTGAGCCATGTTTTCCAAGCTTTTTTCACATGAAAAGTCTACCCTCATAAGTTCATGAGAGGCTGTCCTAGAGTATAAGCAAAAGCTCAGTGAAGTGGGAACCATCAGAAGATTCACTGCAGATGTACATCCTGAGTCCAAATGAAAACAGTGATAAAGCAACACCTAAAGACTCCTGTAGAACAGTAATTGGAATGAGTGTGGATACAAATACCCTGCACCTAGCTTTGTCTAATGTATTTGGATTAAAGATTTTGTTTGCTACATTTCAGATTTCCAGTTTCCTAAAATAATAAAGCAGTTTAATTTCCTTTTATTTACATAATATAGTCCTATATAATAAATACATAACTCACTCCTATATAAAAAGTATAGATGAAATACGTAAAAAGTCTTAAAAAATTTAATTGTGGGAAAAGATGGAAAATATTAAAACAATATCGTTCACTATAAGGAAAAAATGGAAAAATCATAGCAGCTACTGTACCTAATACTTGATTTTTTTTGTTTTTTACAAGGATAGAATACACAAAACTTGTAGGAATTAGATTTGCAGTCTTGCTGCTTATGGGTACTTTACTCTTCTCTTCTGCTTTGAATCATGTTGTTGGGTTTTTTTTTACTATCTGTAATGGACCTGATTCTTAAAGATGTAGCTCCTACAGTCAAATAGTTTCATCAGTCAAACAGTACTTTACCAAGTCTTACAGTTTTAAAATGGAACAAAAACTTAGTCTAGAAACCAAAAAAATTAAGGCTAACAAGACTGTGTTATGCATCTAATCTCATGAGGTTTAGGTCCATCCACATATTCTTTGGAAACTACTAATTTTTCCTTAGGACTGACAGTGGCACAATGTTGGAAATATATCTTATTATCAAATCATCCTTCTGTGGCTTGTGAAAAAAACCCCTGGTTATTTCAGTTTGATTCCTATCACACTTCTGTGTTCATCACAGAAGTACAAGCAAAATTGATGGAAAGGGAAATCTTGCCTTCTGGGAATTTCAGAAAAGAGATAAAGGCACACAATAACCTCTAATAAATGATGCCTTCAGATTACAGTTGCTGCTTTATTTTCCCACAGTAGTAAAAAAGATGGTGTTTTGATAGTAATTATTGAGCAAAGCCTTCAGAGAAAGAATAGGTTTTCTCTTATGGCCTCCCCACAGACAACTTCTCTATTTTTTGAGAAGTCTTACTTATGTCTATATTTCCCAAACAAATAAAAGTGCATACTTAATTTCTTCCATTCTTTGAAATTCCTTGAAATTTGGAAACACCATGTCTTTGTGGGAATAATTCAGCAAAAAGAAATCTAAACTATTGTAGATTAATCTGTAGATTAATCTGTAGATACTACTGTAATTTTGCAATAATATTCCTTTTCTGTAGACTTCTTTCACAGAAATTTGTTCCTCAAAACTTGTAATTTCGTTTAATAATAAATTGCAGATCATAGAACCATAGGGTTGGAAGGGACCTTTAAAGGTCATGTGGTCCAATACACCTACAACAACCAGGGACGTCTTCAACTAGATCAGGTTGCTCAGAGCTCCTGTTCAAACATAATAGAAGAATTTTCTCTCATGGGGACATGATGACTTCATGTTATCATGTTTAATGTCATTTATTTGGAATTGCTAACTGGCATTTAAGATATCTGAAGCAGGATCTGGTTCTGTTTGTTTTTTTGTTTGTTTGGTGTTTTTTCCCCCTCTATGTGTGTACATAGCAAATACCTGTAAATGAATAATTCAAAACCCAAACTTGTGCAACTGTCTAAATTTTCAAGAAACATGATATGAAATTTTTTTTTTTCACGCAAATAAAATGTATTTTGTACAGTTCTGTTTAAAATTCCTTTTTAATATGAACCTTTAGAGAATGTTTAAAAATGCATTTTCTGGGATTTTTCTGTCATCTGTTAACTCCTAAACAAAGTAAATATTTAATCAAAGTACTAGGGGAGAAAGCCACCTGGGCACCATAGGCTACTAGGCTATTACTTTTCTTAAAATGTTAAGTGGCAATATTTAAGTACGGAAAAAAAGTTTTATTTCTACCATGGGATATTAACACTTTTCATCTTTCTTACATTTGGCCATATTTCCAAGCTACACTTGCTCTTCAAAACTAGAATGTCATTGCAGTAGAAGGTTAAGAAGATCTGTGACACTAATTCAATTTGAATATCTGTAAATTCTCAAATGCATTAAAGATCTATTACTTTATATCAGCTCAGCCTTGGTATCAGCTATCAGTCACTTTTAAAGAAAATAACAGCAATATGGATTAGATGTCACTTGGCAAAATTCTAAAGTCAACAGCAGTTTTCTGTGTGTGAAATGATTCAATCTTTCAAGTGAATGATTCTTAGTGCTAGTGAGACGAGGTGTTTTAGAAAGTAGAAGCTAATGGATGAAGTATGGACTTTATGGAAATAGTTTCATGGAATATGCTTTTCAAAGAATGCTTTCAAACAATGACATTAGGATAAAAAAATTATCTTTGAAACTCCTGACAATCACTAAATATCCCTCCTAAGCTATAAAATGCTTAGGATCATGTAAAACAGATCAGCTTTGTTCTCTCCTCCAAGTTATAAAAGGAACCTGTGTGTACACCTGAATGTCTGCATGCCTCAAAGTAAGACTCAGAGGAAGATGCAAAGAATACTAAGAAAATATATCCAACACTGATCTTTCCAGTCTCCAAAATCATGAATGATCTTTTTGACCAGCATTAAGTGGCTGTGTCATTAATAATTTTATTTCTCTTTCTTTCAAGACAAGCTGAAGTTCTGAAAAATGTTACAGGCACTTGCTTTATTCTTCTTCTTGCTATCATGTTTCTATTTTTTCCAGAATATAGAATCACAGGATTTGTACACTCCAACTTCTTTTCTGCTATTAAACTTACCAAGAATTATAGGCGCTTTGAATGTGACTGAATAAATAGCAAAGATATTAATTTATGTATTTTGGCTAAAATTGTGTTGCCACTTAGACCTAAGGCAGATAGGCTTTCCTGTGAGATTTTACTTAAAATCATTTAATAATATTTAGACATTTAAAGTGACAATTAAAATCAATATATAACAGCTGAAAAATTTGTTTGTTAAAGGTAATATTCTCACCACTCTTTGAGCAATATCGCAGTATTGTCTGGGTAGAGTATAAAGTCTTGACTATTGTCCTTCTAAAATGTATCTAAAACGTATCTAAATGAATACATTGGTATCACAAGTTCTACTCTGAAATTAACTTAAATATAGGCTTATTTTCAATCTGTTTTAGCTAAAATATCTCATCTAACAACACTAACACCAATGAGGTTTTCCATTCATTTACTTTGTTTTAACCAATGCACATTGGTGACTATCTAAAGCCCAAGTCTTATGAGGAATGGCTGAGGAAGCTGGGATTGTTAAATCTGGAGAATATGAGGCTCAGGACCTTATTGCTCACCACAACTACCTGAAAGGAGGCTGTATGATGGGAGAGGTTGATCTTTTCTCCCAAGTAGCAGGTCATGGGACACGAGGAAACAGCCTCAAGTTGCACCAGGGAAGGTTTAGATTAGATGTTACCAAAAATTTCTTCATAGACATGGTTGTTAGGCATTGAAACAGGCTGCCCAGGGAAGTGGTTGAGTCACCATCCCTGAAAGTATTCAGAAGATGTGTGGATGTGGCACTTGAGGACATGGTTTAGTGGTGAACATGGCAGTGCTGGATTAATCGTTGGACTCAATGGTCTTAGAGGTCTTTTCTAACCTTAATGATTCTACAACTCTATGTATGTTATTTACAACATATATATTAACATTGATTTAACAAAAGTATTTCATATAAACATTGAGAGCCAAACAAAAAATTTAAATTTGTTTCTTTGGAATAAAGTGAAAACTAAATCTTTTCATATAGCAGTTATGGAGTTAACCTGTTAACTTTATCTCAGTTAGTAAAACTGTAATATGGGTGATGTAGCAGGTTACTTTTGGCCTGAGCACGCCTGGCAGGGAGGCTGTGACTGGACACAGCTTGATTGCTGTGGTTGCACAAGGAGCAGCTGACCTTCAGGTCATTGGTTCATTGATGTAAAAATATAGTGTGTTATATAGTTGGAACTGTGTAGGAAGAAGAAGGCAGACATCCTGTAGGCAACTTGCAGGGCAGACACTCTGCCAGGCAGAGAGACATGTCCCGGCCCAGCCAGACACACCGTCTGAGGGCATGGACATAGGATCTCCTAGGAAGGTAAACTAGGCATAGGATTAGGCTTAGATGTATTAGAAACAGTTTAGTTAGGGCTAGCCTATAGAATGTGAGTGCATGAAAGTAGTTTAATAAACACCTGAGAAACTTCATGAAACTCTGCCTTCTCATCATTCCTTTGCCACTCCGACCCCTTGGATAACTACACTGAAATGATGGAACTTGAGGAAAACAAAAACTAAGGACATAAGAACAAAGTACACAACCACTGGGTGCATCTATTTGAAAGAAGAAAAGACCAGCATTACGGTCTGAAAAATTCTTAAAAAGTAAAAAAAAAAGCTGCTAAGGAAAAAAAATCAAAAAGGCTGGAATATTCATGAAACAAATTATAAGAATATTTTATGCTCATAAATCAGCAGTCTTTGAAAACTGAGCAAATAGGTAGAGTTTGAGTGGGAAAAAGTTAAAATATTCATTCAAATGAGAATATTAAAAAAATTGAAGCATTTTAGACAATTTTTGTGCTAGAACTTACCAATCTTACTCATGACACAGTATGTGATATCATGACATTGCTATTTTTGTAACAATTTTGCGATGAGCGAGAATGACACTTCCAAATGTCAAACTAAAATTGGGACAGACATAATTTAATGGTACACTTGTAGTGGGAAAGAAACAGAGGAAGCTTGTGCCAGTGCCTTGAGAATCATTAATTTTTTCTCTAAGAACTTTAGTCTCAACTCATTTCCGAATATTTAAATGGAATGTGTTTAAGTTGGTAAAATTTAAGACATCTAATGTATCAGTGAAAGACAAATTTTGGACTCTTTAAAATGCTGATAATTTTATGAAAGCCCTCAATTGCCTTTTCAATTACTTCAACAATAAACATGACAGTTTCTGATCTGAATATAAAGGTATTTCTTCAAAAATCATTTGTTTTCAAAAAGCCAAATACCTATCTACTCTGTTGGAGCTGGTAGGTGATAAGAGAAAATTTCTATGTATATTTTCATTTAAATGAAGATGTTTTATGTGTCTGCCACAGACTGGAACATTGTTATGTGTCTGTCTTTAACAGGAGTACAGTATTGAAAGAAAGTATAACTTCAGCTTTATTCTTAGTCCAAGTTCTGTCAGCAGCTAAGATTTAGATTAGAGAATTTTTTAATAAGAAATTATTTCCTTAATATCTTTCAGCACAGAGCTTTTTAATTAGATCTCATGTTGGTAAACATACTTAATTTCTTGCTCGGTGTTCCTCAGGCTGGTAATGGCCATGTTATACTGAGATTAAAATGACTCAAAAGTTGTTTTGACTTGTTGGTTGGGGGTTTTTTTAACAGACTTCAGGCTGGAAACCCTTTGGCAATGCCTTCAGAAACATGGACTGCTTCTCAATTTTGTTTTCTTTTTTGTTTTCTTTATTTTCCTTCAGTTTAAAAAATATGCAAACTTATTAAATTCTCTCAGTACATAAGCAGTGGAAACAGTATAGGTATTAATATCAATCCTTGAATTCTGACAGAAAAGTCTATTTGCAGGACTTGACTAACAGAAATAGAAATTCCAAACAAAAATCACTTCAAACTTCCCTTCCTTACTTGTTCATACATCACACTGTGAGATAATATGTTATGTGTATAAACAACCCAAGTGGCAGTAGAACCAGTGTTGACCAAAATAAGCAGGAACAAATTGCAAACTGAATTATTTATTATTTAAAAAGTTTTACTTACCTCTGATTTCAATTGAATACAAAACCACTAAGTAGTACTTATATCTGTCTTCATTATTTTCTTTATTAATTCATATTGTAAATCTATAGAGTAAACATTTACTGTTATAGCAAAAGCTGCCTTTTATTCTATTTAAAAGTCCATTATTTTAAAAGCTGTCTAAACCTTTTAATGGTTAGTCATAACTAGCTGAACAGGAAAAAAAAACCAACTCATCAATACCCTTTGGATGTGAATCTTGGGTTTTCGCTTATCAGTAAACTATCAGGAGAGCATATGGTCCTGTTCAGAGACCACTACTCACTCTACTGAGCTTGAGACTGTACAGAGATTAAAAATGGCCTTAAAGGAAATTTCCTTAAAGGAAATTTAAACCATGAACCGTTGTAGAGAAAAGCACACCCCAATCATTTAGGCTTTAGGAAAATCTTAAGGAGACCTTTGAAGAGAAAAAAAATTAAAACCTGCTCATGTATTTGTAAGTAGTCTGATGGGCAGCAGTAGAAAAAGCCTGGTTGTGCTTATCTGAGGAGAATGATGGAAGCTGCCAGAACAGACTGGTGGTCTGCAGGAATATTTGTGATAATGCATTTCAGATGACAGAAAGGGTGGAAAATGATCTACTAGGCTTCAGAGTGAGGGTGGTAGGCTTGTACTACTTTGCAATAAAAAGAAAGAGAGCCAGTGAATGGATGGACAGAGAAGAGTACAGTGATTAATTTAACTGGTTATAAAATTATATGTTATCATGCACTCAATGGACAGACATGAAGCTGGATTACATTTGTCTACATGCGAGATGAACTGGTAAAAGTGACATGTGTAATCTGACATCTTGATATATTAGTATTAGCCGCATTTTCTCTATAAACAATTAATAACCACCAAATATCCTAACTTTATGTATTTGGTATGGCTGGGAGGGAGTTAAAATTGACAATAGCAGCCTTCATACTGCTGATTGTATTAGCAGCTAAAAAGATGTTGATAATATGGCACAGTGCTTTGCCCGCTCAAACAGCATCAGAGTTGACTCTACAATTCCTTCCCTAAGACCAGTAAGCTGTGGATCAGAAAGAAGTTGAGAGGGCACATAGGCAGGACAACTGACTCAAACTGATCAAAGGGATTCCATGCCATGTGATATCATGTTCATCAATAAAAGCTAAAAGAAAAAAAGGAAGGGCTGGAGGAGGCATTTGTTACAGAGATATTTGTCTTCCAGAGTAACTTGATCCCAACTTCTTGGGAAGTGACTGGACAGTGCCTGATGATGGAAAATAAAAGAATAAATCATTTTACTCTGCTTTGCTTCACTTTGCTTCAGTGTATGATCTTTGCTTTCCTTCGCTACACTGCCTTTATCCTAATCCACAAGGCTTCTATTTTATTTTCTGCTGTCATCCTGTTGGGGAGAGGGAGTGAGACAGCACATGGCAGCAAAATGAGCCCTTTTTTCTTCTTATTATTTTTGTAGAAAAAGTAGTCTTACATCAATAATTATAGCTTTAAGAATCTGTCTTCTAAATTCCTCTTGTCTGTGACTTTATTTGTAGGGATGTCTTAATTTTCTCCACTATCATCTTCACACCACTATAATTTTCCTTCTTGGATTACTGTTATGGTTTGTTTTGAGGAAAACTTTTTTTTCCATTTTTGTTTGCAGACGGGGGGTGTGCCTGCCCCCCCCCCCCGCCCCTGCCCACCGCGGCCCTGGGGTGTCCCGGTCGTGGTGGGCTCCCGGCGCGGGGGGGGGCGCNCCCTCCTATTCCCATCTGAGCCACGGGAGCTGCAAAACCCAGCCCTACCCCCGTGAGCCCCTAGGAATCCCAGGGGTGGGAGGGAGAGCCTCTTCCCATCTCCACCGGGTCCTCGTGGGGTCCCCCAAAGCCTAGCCCCATCCCCCGCGGGCTCCCAAATCCACTTTCTTTCTTTTTTCCCCTGCCCCGGGAGGCCCCTGGGGGAGCCCCGGTCCTCACCTAAGCAGGGGATGCACAGTTTAGACTTTGGGTGCTTACATTGTTTGAATAAGGGTGTTTTGGGTTTTTTTCGATACATATATATATATACATATGTATAGTTTGTTTGTTGTTAATAAAATCCTTTCTATCCTTATACTCAAAGTCTCGAACAATTTGATATTGGATTCACTTTTAATTTGTTTCAACTGTCTCTCCCCCCTCAAACGGAGACAATTACTTAATGGGATCATTCTGGAATGATGATTCTTTGAAGGCAAATCTTAAAAGAAGAGTAAGTACTACTGTAGCTGTGCCACTGCAAATGATTAGAAAGCCCTGTAGAGGAAGAGCAGAACAACAAACTTCCCCAAAAAACTATGCAAGCAATTGGTTGGTCTACCTGCCTAAGCATTCTTAAATTAGAGAATGGAATATCTGCTGACTCAATGGGTCCCATGCTTGACCCAAACATGACCAGGAATGAGCCAGATCTCCCAGGTAATACAGGATTGTAGGGAATAGAATTTACTAAATTCAAGCCTAAATGCTGAAATTCAAGCTGGAAAAGTCAGGACACAAACTAAAAGATAAAACTTTCAATGAATAAAAATTTATACATGATTCTGTCCTTTGTTGAATTTTAATCTTTGTCGTTATGAATCATTCAAAAGTCAAAGGAAGAAATGACAAAGAAGATTGATAGATTCACAGAAATTTTCAAGTGAAAAAGAGAATGTTGAATGAAAAATGGGAGGAAAGCTTTCCTGCTTGTAAGGTGCATTTTTCTTATAGTAGGGTAATCACACGGTTTTTTTTATAGGCAAATAAATTCACGTAAAAATATATATGTAAGGTAGACTTTCACAAAAAAAAAGGCAATTCTTTTCAAAAATACACAAATAAAAACTTGTTTTGCCAGGCTTCTTAGAATCTGGCATATCTTGTATGGTGCATGTCAGATAGGAGTACAGTGCACACTACAAATATACCAGGGCAACTCAATGAATTGTCATGTTACAATTTCCCAAATAATCTTATTGAAGCTATTGTACTTAAATCAAAGTACATTATTTTGTTGTGGAAAATACAACTGGTGAATCATCATAAAAGGATGCAATTTTTAATCTATTTGTTATAAATGTATATATGCAAGTTTAACAGAGAATAAGACCTGTGAGGTGCTCTACAAGACAGCATAACATAAATTATCATTTCTTACACCTATCCAAGACAAATCTTTGAACAATACAGGGTAGTAAACCTCACTGCTTTGCAAATCACCTGGGCTATGGGATAGAAGAAGTTTGTGTCTTGATTTAAGAAAAAAACCCTTTGAATTTTATATCCTATATAGACTGATGCCAGTCTTTTATTATGCCCATATTTGATAGTTGACAATTTCTTCCTCTCTCTGATACTCTTTGTCATTCTGGTTGGAGATTTTTTGTGACTTAACCAAGCATTTAGTTCTCCTTTGGCATAGTGCTGTAATTATATTTAAAGAGAGAAATTTAAACTTCTGAAACTGGATATGCAGAACACCAATTGATTGCATATAATATGTATTACACAGCCAATCATTCTTATATTAAAAGAAGCATTATCTTTTAAACATAAGAGCTAATTTCTGTGAAGGGACTGTAAGTCTATCATCACAACATCTAAAAAAGCATTAAAGTTTATTGTTAGTAAAGTCCTTAAAATACTGTATAGAAATATTAGAAGTGATACAGAATCTATGTGTGAGGATATAAATATGCAGTCTTTCTAGAAATAATTCAAATACTGTAACTACTTGAACTATGAACTGAAGAACTGCAGTAGGTTGAGGATAGTTGATCAAGAAGTAAGCAAAAAACTAATATCCATTACAATTCTTTCTGAAAATGTGCATGTGAGAATAAATTTATCTATATATGTAAGATACTTAGATACTATAATCATACATATTATAAGAGGAAAAATGCTGAAATTATTTCTTCAAAGGTTATTTGTTGTTTTCAGAGAATCCCCTTTCAATTCCATTATTTTTCCAGACTTTATTTTCATTCAAATTAGTATGACTTGATCTGCTATTTTTAAAATTCAATGTATAGTTTTCTCTTCTACTGCCATAGTAGAAATAATGATAGAAAATAAACTTATGTAATAAGTATGCTGTTGGAACAAGGACAGTTTTGGAAGTGGACTTCTAGAAGTCTAATAGCTTTATATAATAAAAAACAAGGAAACAACTATTTATAATAAAAATAGTATCTCTGAAGCCTTATGTTTCTTTTAGGAGATAATATATTTGCATCAACACAAGCCATGATTGACAGCTGATATAGTATATTGATTTCTGAGGTTTGACTTAGAATAAAAAATTGTTTTGTACTACAGGAATTATGTCAGACTGGATGATTTGCCTTCTTCCCCCCCCCCCCCTTTTTTATGTTGCACAGCTTTATGTCATGTTATAACATATCACAGGCTGTGGCTTACAAATAAGATAAATTACTATGCCAGCAGCAGCCACAGAGCACCTTAAGGCAAGAGCATCAATTGCAATGTAAATGTACTGCAATGACAAGCACAATTACAATAAAAAACATCAAGGATGCACTAAGTAAGTGATGAGACATTATTTCCTTAGCTACTTTGATAATAATCATGAATTTTAGTAAACAAGTATACTATTATATTTTTATATATTTTAATGGTTATATATTTCCCCTTGTGACCCAAATACTGGCATCTGTTGCACAGATTTGATGATTTGGATACAAATGTCTGTAGTGTTTTCTGTTTCTGTTCATGTAATGAAGTATTTTTTTAGGCTATGATTTGGAGATTTTTTCATAGAATCATTGATATCTAAAGCTTATGTGTTGAAAAGTACTTGTGAAGGTCATCTGGACCAGCCTCCTGCTCTAAACGGGTGCAGTGAGACCAGATTGCTTAGCACCTTGTTCTGTTCTATTTTGAATAGCTCCATGATTAGAGATCCAACCACCTCTATGGTCAACCTGTGCCATTGTCAGACCACATTCAGGGTGAATTTCTTTTCCCTTAATATCTGATAAACTTTACTGAGCTCCAAGTTCATTTTTGCCTCTTGTCCTACTACTGTGCACTTTGTAGAGAAGGCTGGCTCTGTTTGTTCTGTAACCTCCCATCAGGTACTTTTACACAGAGAGACACATCTCCCTTTAGCCTTCCATGACCATGTCACTGACCATCTTGTACTGTGAAGCCCAAAAGCAGATGTGGTACTCCAGACACAGTCCTATAATGCCAGAGGGGAAGACTTACTTCCCTTGACTTGCTAATACAGCCTAAGATACAGGTTGTGCAGAAAGCACAGACAAAGAAGTGCCCGCATCTCTAAATCATGTTACTTGCTTAGGTGAAAAGAGATAAGGCTTTAATTCCCATGGGAGTACATTGCTCTCCAAGAGCAGCTCTTCCTGATACACAAAGGAGTGTAGGCATGGCTAGTCTATGCTAATGATACTCTTACCCAATCTAGTTTCAGACCATTCATCTAGCAAGGTAACCTCTGCTATAAAAGAATGAGATCAGCAATAAACCATGCACGACTTTCACAGCTATGAAGTATTTACAACAAAACAGAAAAAAGATTTTGTTTTCTTTCAGATTCTGCCTTTTTACTATCACTGTAATTCACTTCTCGCAGCACACATTGGATCCACTTAGTAAAACAGATTGTGCAAAATAGGCATCATTGCCTTTTAGAATAGCTTTGGGCCAAAGATCCATGATAGCAACATGATAACTGCATAAATGAAGCCACTGCTGAGATGTCACAATAACAGTGAGTGACTGAGGGAGCCATGAACGACACAGACATTCTTGGACTGGTTTTGTGTCACTAGTTTGTATTGCTGTATGAAAGCAGCTGATAAATTATTGATCATACGATGATGAATATTGACAAACACAGGAATGAGAATGTATTACCTACAAATTTCTCTCAGGGTATCACAAAACAGTCTTCAGATAAAAGCAAGTAAAGAAAGCTTATTGTATTGAAAAGGAATCAGAAAATATTCTTAGCATTACTGCTATACTGAGTTGCTGAGGGAGGAACCTAACTGTTATATATCCCTGTTTCACCAAATGTCCATAAGACATCTAGATGCATATTCTGCGACAAAAGCTGTGCCAAACCAGGAAATATAGATTTTATAAAATTTAGAAAGAAATTCTTAAAAGAAATGGACCTATAAACCCACAATTCTGTTTGCTTGTAAACTCTCTTCCTTCACATTTTTCCTGCTGCTGTATAGGGGGATGAGTGGACCATGCACAAGAGATAGGCTTATTTAAGACTTTCTCTTTTTGTTCAAGAGACCTTTGGTAGCTGGGAGGGTTAGACTTGGATTTCTTTCCCTCTTCAGACTTTCAGAGCAGTTACTTCCTGAAAACATAACTATTTCACAGATGACCTTGGAGCCCTGCAAGGGGAGGGGAAGCAGACTTAAGAAGACCTGGAGAGAAAAGGTTTTACATTCTTTCATGCCTGGTGTACACATACTGTTAAGTTTTACCTTTGAAAAATAAATTTTTCCCAAATCCTTCCAATGCCTGACATTTTGGGGGTACCTGCATTATCTTCCTTTACATGCTGCTTCACTCTCCTAGTCTTGTATTGTGTTCACTACCTTAACGTCTTCATCTTCCAAGTAAAACTAAATAAAAACCATGGTGATAGAATAATTGCAGTATCTGCTGTGACTCTGCTATCTCACTCTTCATCTAATCTACTTACTTTAATTGTAAGGGGCTTTTTTGGTTGTGTGATTGGCTGTTTTTTTTAAAAAAAGAAACAACTTTAATCTGGCAAAAGAATAATTATCATCCATTAGATCCTGTCAAAATTTCTGTTTTAGTTTATTTTGGAAGAAGACAAACTTATACAAAGATTGTTAACTATTTAGTGCATTAGCTCAAAGCATTATATTTTGTTTGCAATACTGGCTATATGATACATGGTTTGTAGAATGAATTTGATTTACTATAGTTGATGGTTTTACTTTAAGCATAAAAAATCCTTTTGTTTCATCAGCAATTTTTGTCTTAGTAATTGTATAAGTTTTAAAGCATGCATTTCTATATAAGCAGAAAGGACGAACCTTTTGTTATGCTTTCAGGTTTAAAAATAAAACACTATTTTTGTGGATGTTTATGCCCATAGCTGACAGCTCAGCATTCTCTGACCCTTGCTCCCTTTCTCTGAAACATGGTTCCTAGTCTGAGGTGACAAGTTCACTAACTGCGATGATTACAGAACATCTGTTTAAGTATTCCCCACTGATTCCTCTCAAAATTGTATTCTAGGATTTTTGCAGTATTCACTTGTCATGTAAGACACCTGAAAGTCAAAATTCTGAAAATAACAGTACTTTGGAATGCTTTTCCATATATATCTGCATAACTATTTAGAATATCTATGTACATTGTGGACCTGGAAGTTTCCGTTAAAGACCAGCTCTTTATTTTATCCTTGTTGGGAAAGTTTTTCTCTTGTTTTAGGCATCAAAATAATCAAAAGTGACACTGCACTCTATTATGCCTGTCAGATGCTCTTAAATGTGATCAAGAGGGCAATTCAAATTTATAGAAGACACTTTTTGCTAGATTACTCTTATGTGAAATTTCTGACAGTACAAAGAAGAACAAGCCTGAATAAAAAAAAACTTACTAAATTGGGCATAGTCTGATTCTGACAGCCAATGGCCTTCATACTAATAATTTCTGTAGATAACAGTTTACTTCTCCAAGATGATGATTTTTGCACAACTCTCACAGGAGGATAATACTGATGCGATCAATAAGTTAGCTATTAATCAGATGAAGATTTATTGCATTGCTTCGAGGCAATACAAAATCAATGTAGTGTCAGTGCAATTTTGCTGGTTGTTGGAAATGTCTTAATTCAAGTTCACGGAAAATTAACCTTTGACAAACAAGGAAATATCTTACAGTCACACAATCAAGAATTATGTTCCTTATCTCACCCTGATGAATTTTTAGAGAAAATTCATTGTAGTCATTCTATCTAGCATATCAGTCTAATTTGGGAAAGAAAAACGTAACATGGTGATTTCAAATTTTGTCAAATCATCCCAGATTTCAGTAGGAAAATGCTATGATTAGCAGATGAAATAAGACAACAGCCTTTAAGGGGATTGTCACTACTCAGTGTGGGAGAAATGAGAAGTCAGTGAATGTTGTTCTATTGTACAAATACATGTGTGTGATGCTGGACTGCTGGAGAATAACATTTTTGAATTTGTGATCACTGACCTTTTCATGCAAAACTTAAGAGATTATTTCTGGCATATAAGGATACGCAATATTGTATTTGGCATGTGGGGCAAAGACCACGTATTTTTATGAGTTCATAACAATTCTTGCAAATTCAAAGAGTATGCCCTGTAAAATGATAATCATCTCTGAGCACTGATGGGTACAAAATTTCAACACTTTTCTTCTGTTGTTTGCTGCCAAAAAAATTCAAAAACATTCAAACTAGCCATGCAATGAATGCTTGTATCTAAATAGGATGGCTGACACAATCCAATATAAAATATAAACTCAGAATTTTTAAGAGAGACATAATAAAGACCACTTAGTAGTTCTGTGTATTAATGGGTTTTCTTAGATACTGTGTCTACAGTAGGCCTACTTCATTATTTTTTTTTTTTTACAGCATTTCCACACAAGTTTTACATATGTTGACAGTGATGGCCAAAGATAAATATGCTAGGGTTAATCTTTCTTCAACAGACACCTAGAATAAGGCAGTTTCATTTGAAAGAAATCCTCTTGGCAGTCATAACCTCACACTATAAAGAGAACAAAACTTTTAGGTGAAAAATTGGCAAACTGCCACCGATGAACCAAACTTCAAGGCTTCAGGTTTTTGTCCAGAATCTCTCCCTTACTGCATGGTGTTCAGAATACAACAGCATGAGATACTCTACATTAATCAAGTTTCATGTTAGTGAAATGAGATAATTGAAGAAGTAGGCATACAGCATGCACTGTGTCATGTGAAAGGGGGAGTTTTGCCCAACCCTTTAGGAGATTCTTTCACCCTTTAATAATTTATTTGTCTGTTAGTGCCCTCAGGAAGCTTAAACCCTTTTCATCCGATCAATCTGTCAGTATTCTGTAAGTGAGGGACCTTCACTGGATACATTCACAAAATCAGGGTATGTTCCAACTGCCCTTTTTAGGAGGGGCCTGAGCCAACAGAGAAGAGAGACCCCTCAGCAAGTCTTCCCAACATGTTACCTGCTGCTGGCAACTGTCAGCACCTTACAAGGACTCTCTCTAACAGAGTATGGGAAACACATTCTTTATTAATACAAATTGTGACAGGTTAATAAGATTTGTAAGTCATCGGTGATAGTGTCTGTCTGCAAAAATACATTCAAAGTAAAACTACCAATACCACAAAGAAAGCACAAGCACAAATACAAAGCAACATATTAATATACTTACATAGCAAGCAGAAGCTCTAGCCCTAAAGCAGCATTTAACGTGTGTAGAATACAATTCTTACCCAATAGGTGGGTGGAGGGAAAGACAAGTTCAGCCTGTCATCTGTCCC
>WEIV01021095.1:0-16437 GCA_013390005.1 Calyptomena viridis
TTTCAAATATAAGACAAACCTCTAAGAATTGCACCATAAATCCAACCCATCCTGGAATGGGAATCCTCAAAGACCAGGAAAACATGGATTTGAGAGGGAAAATCTCCCCAAAAAGCTTCTCCAAACCCCCGTGTTTTTCCCTGGAAGGAAAATTGATTTATGATTCCAGCAGTGATAAAATAACTAAGGATAAAATTATTCATAAAATTATAACATTTGATGAAAAACTAACTGGGAAGTCATTTGATAATTACACAAAAAATCAAATATATTCTGTGTAAACTCCAAGAGAAAAACATGGGATGTTTGGGAATTTTAGGCTGAAATAAAGGGATTTTTTTCTTGTTCCTGAGGATAATAAAGTGCCTCATCCCATGGGATAACAAGCAAGAATGGCAGCATATTCCTGACACCTCAGTTAATTAGCAGGTCACAATTAAATCCTCAAAATAATCTCAAATTTCTTTATTTCCAGTGATCCAAAATCCTGAGCCTGGAAAACATTGGAGACCAAGAGAAATATTTCATTTAATCAAAAGGGAAACAACTTCCTTTTATTTGAAATAAAATCCCGGGACACTCGGAGCTGTTTGTCCCTGGGAATTTCCCAAATGGAAATTTGGGAAAAGTTTGACTTTAGAACACTCAAAATTGACTTTTTTTCCCCTTTTTTTCCCCTTTTTGGGGGTTGTTTGTGGTTTTGGATGAAGGAATGGGGTGTATTTGACATGACACCTCCTGAAGGCTTTGGGAATGCTCAAAAAAAGGGAAAAATAACCTTGGGAATGAGCCAAAAAACTCTTGGAATGGCAGGTTTGGGACCTCACAGTGTCCAGCTCATGGATTGATTGACAGGGAATAGGGAATAATCCAGTAATAATCCACATTTCCCAGTTTGGGAATATATTTAAGCATCTCCCAGTTTCCAGAACATAATTTTTCCTGAACAGGAATAATTGAACAGGATTAATAATTGGATTATCCCTCCTCTGGTGCCTGAATAAATCCACTTTCCTTCTTCCAGAACCCCAGAATGGATTTGGAGCTTATTAAATTTGGGGTTTGCTGCATGTAATTGGGGAGAAACAGAAAGTCAGAGGGGAAAAATTGTATATTCAAAAAAACCCCCCAAACGAACGTGATGAAAATGGAATAAAAATCAGCATTAAAAAAAATCAGGGCACACAGAACATGGAAGGAAAGATGAGGGGAAAAGAAGGAGAATTTGTCACTTAAAAACACCTAAAATTTGTCATTTAAACCCACCAAATTTGTCACCTAAAAATACCCAAAATTTGTCACCTAAAACCACCTAAAATTTATTACGTAAAACCACCTAAAATTTGTTACATAAAACCAGCGAAATTTGTCACCTAAAACTACCAAAATTTCTCACCTAAACCCACCAAAATTTGTCACTTAAAACCACCTAAAATTCATCACCTAAAAATACCTAAAATTTGTCACCTAAACCCACCTAAAATTTGTTATATAAAAACACCTAAAATTTATCACCTAAAAACACCTAAAATGTATTTAAAAATTATTTAAAATTTATTTTAAAACACCTAAAATTTATTACACAAACCCATCTAAAATTTGTTGCATAAAACCATCAAAATTTGTCACCTAAAGCTACCAAAATTTCTCACCTAAACCCACCTAAATTTATCACCTAAAACCACCCAAATTTATCACCTAAACCCAACAAAATTTGTCACCTAAAGACACCTAAAATTTGTCACCTAAACCCACCTAAAATTTACCACCTAAACTCATCAAAATTTATCACTTAAACCCACCAAAATTTGTCACCTAAACCCACCCAAATTTATCACCTAAACCCACCAAAATTTACCACCTAAAACCACCTAAAATCTGTTACATAAATCCACCATAATAATAAAATCTGTTATAAAAATTTGTCACCTAAAANAAATTTGTTACCTAAAACCACCTAAATTTGTCACCTAAAACCACCCAAATTTGTTACCTAAAACCACCCAAATTTGTTACCTAAACCCACCCAAATTTGTCACCTAAAACCACCCAAATTTATTACCTAAACCCACCCAAATTTGTCACCTAAAACCACCTAAATTTGTCACCTAAACCCACCCAAATTTGTCACCTAAAACCACCTAAAATTTGTCACCTAAACCCACCCAAATTTATCACCTAAACTCACTAAAATTTGTCACCTAAAACCACCCAAACTTTATCACCTAAACCCACCTAAATTTGTCACCTAAACCCACCCAAATTTATCACCTAAAACCACCTAAAATTTGTCACCCAAACCCACCCAAATTTGTCACCTAAAACCACCTAAAATTTGTCACCTAAATTGTCACCCCAAAATTTGTCACCCAAATTTGTCACTACCTGGTTTGGGCAGGACTTAAATTTGTGCCAGCGCAGCTTTGGGCAGAGTTTTCTCCCTCACACCTAAACCCGATTTTAGTCTGAGCTTATAATTCCCCAGTTCCTCGAAGAAATAAATGGGGAATCTTCCCAAATCCCGACTTTTTTTGGATTGAAGGATCTCCAGCTCCTCAAGGTTCCCTTCTCCCCACACAGGGACTCACTTGGGAAGTCTGAGCTCAGTTAAACCTGGCTTAAGGTGAAAAAAACTCCAAAGAAATTGAGGACAAGTTGGAAGAGCAACAAAAAGCCGAGCAAGGCCTTGGGGATGGGAAGGAATTTTGGGATCTCACTGAGTTTGAGGCCTCAGGCCTTGCACTAAGTTTTGGCACAAAACTTAGGAGGAGGGAATTCCCTGTGGGATTCAGGGAATTCCAGCTCCTTGATTTCACCTCAGAGTGTGGGATGAGGCTGATTTATCCCAAGGAATGATCAGAAAATGAAGTTTTTGAAGGCAGCTGGGCCTGGAGCGGGAAGGCCCAGTTTGTGGGGAGCACCCAGTGCCCACACAACGGCCAAAAATATTCCCAAATTTCTCCCATTCTCATGGAATTCTGGAATATCCCGGGCTGGAAGGGACTCACAGAGATCAAGGCCTAGAGAAGGACACACTGAAGGACAATGGGCCTAAAATTCAGCTGATAACAATGACTTTGTCTATTTTATCTTGTAAAAAATATAACTGGGAGGCTGGAAAGCACTGGAAGAACTGAAAAGAAATTAAAGGTCAATAAAACACTGAATTATTTGTATCAGAGTTTTCTTTTGGTTGGTTTATTTCATTTTTTTTAGTACCCATTTGTGCCACAGCTCAGCTGCTCCTGAGTTCGGAAAGAAACAATTTCTCAAGACCAATCTTTAATTTTTATTCCTGAAATAACTCTAACTCTGGGCACAACATTTGTGTAATGGGTTCAGCCTGTACTTCAGGAGCCATAGGAATTATTCCATGTACAGACAAGTCTGTCTCAGGTGAAGTGAAGGGGAAGAAACTCTGCAGACAATTTAAAAAAAGGGAGATTTATCTTCTCTCCCTTGGGAAAAAAAAAAACCTCTGTGGTACAGACTGAGCTCCTTAAATTGGACAATCCATAAGGAAAAAGATCATTCCAAAAGGCAGCTGGAAACAGCCAAGGCCAGAATTAATTCCTTCCAGAGGGTTCCTAATAAATGAGCTCAGGAAGCATTTAAAGGATGATGAAGAGAGAAGACAAATCCCACCTGAACTACTGAGCCATTTTCTCCCTCTGAAACTACTCTGGAATTTTACAAAGCCAGAAAAATGTTGCCCTAAATTTATTAGGATTTTAATGCTGCCAATCCCAAGAGGAATAAGAAACAAGAGCAAACAGTTCCCTGCTTGATTTTCTTTCTCTGGACAGAACCCAGCAAATCACATTTTCTTGTGAGGTGGTTGAACATCTCCATGAAGAATTCCTTGATTTTTTTCTAAGGAATTTGAAAAGCTGAATGGTGAGGAAAAGTGAGTAAAGATTCTGTAAGAGAAAAGTTCTTTATGAAAACTTTTATCAGCTGAAATTCTGCCTTCAGTTGACACAAAAGGAAATCATGGAGAGACCAAACCTTCAAAAAAAACCCCCAAGGAATAATAAATATAGAGGCAGGAAGGGAATAAAAATGAAGCCAAATCAGAAATTGAGAGAAACATGGAGCAAAATATTAAAAAAAAGAGCATAAGAGAAAAAGGAAAGAACCCAGAAGCATCAAAGCACATGGACAATGAACAGATGTGACAAATGAATTGCTGGACAATGACCAGAAACACATCTGAGAAATGGGAAAAGAGGCACAAAAAGGAAGGGGAAGAGACTTCAAATCACAAGACCACTGGTTTTATCTCCTTAGTATTTTGGGGGGATTGTGAACCCTCCAAAGTCTCGGTGAGAAGCTGCAGCTGAGTTGAACAAACCTGGTGTCCCTGAGGTTGTGCTGGTGCCAATCCCAGATTTTCCCTCTTGGAGCCACCACCAGAGGCAGGAAAAACCCAACTCAGCTGCACTTGGGCACCAGAAATAATCAAATGTGTGCAGGAGGCTCCAGAATTCTCCCTCGACTTCAGGCTGGAGATGCTGAATTTGTGTGTCCTTTTTAGCAGGACAAGAGTCACCTCCTGTGACTCCAAAGACAATTCCTGTGACTCTCAAGAACCATCTCCTGGGATTTGGCAGCTGCAGCTGTAGAAACCTCTTCCCACACAAAGCAATTTGGTCTTTTTTTCCAGTTTTTGTTGTGTCCCTTTGTGTTGTTTGTAAAGCCAAATTCCTCACCCCACTTGTAGGAAGGTGTCTTGATTCCCTCTCATGATTTTCCTCAGGTTGGGAAATGGTTTTTCCTCTGGATTTAAAAAATCCCCCCACAAACACACACACAAAAAATAGGATTTGGCACTTCATTATCATTAGACTCTTAAAATCCCAGGATGGTTTGGGTTGGAGGGACCTTAAGGCTCATCCATGGGCAGGAACACCTTCCATATGGATCCAGCCTGGCCTTGGACACTTCCAGGGATGGGACAACCACAGTTTTTCTGGAAAACCCCTCCTCAAACCTCTCCTAAACAGACCCACCTTCACTTCCAACCAGTTTTTCAATCCCCTTGAGGATTCATCTCCTTTGAGGTGAGGAAACACTATTTTTTCGGGCCATAATTGGGTTTTTTTCAAAGCTACAGGTCCTGTGGCTTCTTTTTTTTCCTTTGGCACAAGTGTTTACATCCCCAAAAATTAGGAAAATAAAGAAGCACAGGCTGAAAATCAGGACAAAACATGTCAGCAAGTTCTGACCTTGTGGCTGCAGCCCCGGGGTGCAGAAAATGATGATTTTCTGTGACAGTTCCTCGTGGTTCTGCAGCACAATCCTTGTCTTGGAGCATCTGGCTCTGGAAAACTGTGGAATGTCTGCAGGATCTGGGTCTCTCCAGGTGAAATGGGAACCCCTCAAACTGGGAGCCCTCTGTTTAAACCTCTCTGGGCTTCACTATGGTGAGTTTTTGTTTGAACTTCTCATTTAAGTCATAATTGCATTTCCTTCTGAGGGATGGGATAAACTGAGGTCGTTATTCCATGGAAAACCAGGATCCTGTTGTGTTTCCTCCTGGTTTTCACTCCCAGTAGGTGTAAAAATCTTTCTGCTCTTCCAAGGATTTCTCTGAGCCTCTGTGAGAGATGATGCAAAGCAGCTTTTCATGGAATCATGGAATGGAGTGGAAGGGATTGTAAGGATCATCTCATTCCCATGGGCAGGGACACCTTCCACTGTCCCATGGGGATCCAACCTGGCCTTGGACACTTCCAGGGATCCAGGGGCAGCCACAGCTTCTCTGGGAATTCTCTCCCAGCCCCTCCCCACCCTCCCAGCCAGGAATTCCTTCCCAATCTCCCATCTCTCCCTTCCCTCTGGCAATTTAAATCCATGGCCCTTTATCCTGTTACTGCCCATATAAAAATCCCTCTTTTGTATAATCCCTTTTAGGCACTGGAAAGGGCTCCAAGGTTTTTCCAGAGCTTTCTCCATGGAAAGGAGAGAAGTTCTCTGCTCTCCCAGACCTGTGACATCCCACGGGGCTGAAACCCTTTGATCCTTAGGGATCTTCCACATTTGAGGGACATACTCTCATTATCCTCATGATGAGGTTATTCCTTCTGAGCTCACCACATGTCTGGGAATAGGGAAAGCTTAGACAGACACAGCATTCCCTATTTCCTGGTGGTTTTCAGTCTCACTCCTGCCTCTCCTGATTTATTTGCTCCCAGATATCCCTCCTGTCTCTCATTTTTTATTCTTTGTATCCCACATGTCCTTTTTTCATCCTGGCCTTGGATATTCCTGCCTTTTTAGGTTGTTCCACAGGCCAAGTTCCTCCAGGGCTGAGTGTGGTCACTTTTAACAGGTTCTGCTGCTCCTTGTTGAAGAAACCATGAGGAAATGATGGTTTAGAAATGTCCCATTTGGAATCCAGCAGCCGTTTCCCAGCTGTCCCAACCTTTGCTTCCAAGTTTTCCCAAGGAGAAGAAGTCAGTCATTGGGACAGGCTGGTGGATAACATGGATAATCAGAATATTTCCTGCTGGATGCAGTCAGTGCCCTGATTCCCACCAGGATGCAGCTCCAGGATGCAGCTGGTCCAGGGCAGATATGGACAATGGAAGCTGGAAGCTTTTCCTGCAGGATTAGTCAAGGAGGACAAATAAACACTTGCATAAACATTTCAACTTCTCCTAAATCACACATTTATTTCAGACCAGAGGAGTCCCACCCTCAACCCCCTTGTCCAGGGTGAGCAGTTTAATCAGTGCCCCTGATCCAAAAGTGTCCCTGTTGTCACTAAAGCCACAGGATCCATCTCCCCTTGTCGCCAGCTCAAGTCTGAGCTTGGAATTCTTTGCTTCCAGGATCTCTTTGAGCATGGATTGTGAGGCAAAAAACTGTGGAAAAAGCTGGGAAGAACAACTGAGAGCAGAGTCAGGAGTGCTCAGCCCGGGAGAAAAAAGGTCACTCGGTTCAGCTGGGACACTAAAAGGGATTGTCCCCTGTGCTGATGTGACACTTCCAGGGATTCTGGGAATCAGGGAAGAGAGACCTGGAGGGGCTGGAGCGTGTGCAGGGAAGGGAAGGGAGCTGGGAAGGGGCTGAGGGAGCTGGGGGGGCTCAGCCTGGAGCAAAGAGGGATCAGGGGGCACCTGGAATTCTCTGCAATCCCTGCCAGGAGGGGGGAGCCGGGGGGGGTCGGGCTCTGCTCCCAGGGATCAGTTGCCTGGCAATTAAATCCTGGAATTCCAGACTGGTTTGGGTTGGGAAGGACCTTAAAGATCATCTCCTTCCACCCCTGCCATGGGCAGCGACACCTTCCACTGGCCCAGGGGATCCAACCCGGCCTTGGACATTCCAGGGATGGAGAGTCCACAACCTTTCCGGGCCTCTGCTCCCAGGGAACAAGGGCCAGGAGGAGAGGGAACGGCCTCAGGCTGGGCCAGGGGAGGCTCAGCTTGGCCAGGAGGAGGAATTTGGGCCTGGAAAGGGGGGGGAGGCCTTGGCAGGGGCTGCCCAGGGAGGGTTGCAGTGCCCATCCCTGGGGGTGGCCAAGGAATGAGGGATGTGACACTCAGGGGCCCCTTCCAGGGGCTGGGAAGGCTTTTCCAACCCAAATAATTGTGGAATTTTGATCTGAAAGAGCATTTGGACCATTGATTAGGGATCTCCACAATCCCTCTCCATCCTTCCTTTCCCATTCAATGAACTAATGCACAGGGAAGGCCAAACCAACAAATGTCATGGTTGAAACACAAAGAGAAGCTGCAGGAAAGGTGGGATGGGAAGCACTTACTCCTGTCCAACACTTTCTCTGGAAGTGCCATGTCCATGAACCTCTTGGAGGACCTTGGCTCAGGGATCCTGGAGCCTTTCTTGGAGACCTTCCAACTTTGCCTCTTTTTTTATCCCAACATTGGCCCTCTCCAGAATTCCCTATGGAATATCTTGAAGCCACACAAACCCAAATCCTCGAGAAACAATATTTAGTTTTCGAAGACAATTGAAATGTTTTCACCACTGTCTTGGCCCAGGGTGGGCACTTTCATCTCCAATTTGTACCAGATGCAAAGGCAAAGATATTTCCTACACATCCCCCAAACTGCCCAAATTCCTTTGCCTTTGTGTTCACTCAACCTCAACTTCCATTCCCCATCATTTCTTTCACCTCAACTATGTTTTGTGGAATAACATTGAATTTTGGTCACTTCATTCTTGGCTTTGTTTGGTGCACTTTGTGCTGTTTGGAACACGAAACACTGGGGAGGAGGAATCCAATACACCATCATTTACCTCCCATTGCAGGAATAGTTTCCATGATGGTCCCTATTTTTCACACTCTCCTGACTTTCCAAAACACTCCCATTTGGAGCTGGACTTTTCCATGGGTGGTGTTTGCCTGGAGGTGAAATTCACCTGTGGGAGAGAAAGTTGGAGCAAAGACATCGAGTTGCTTTTACGTTATGGGAGAGTAGGAAAAAAAAAGCCTTTTTTTTTTCCAGTTTGGGAAGAAAAATGTGAAACCACATTTCTGAGAAGGGCAACAGCAAATCTGCTGAGAGCTGGAATTTGACAGGACCATCAGGGCTGTTGGACTCATCTCTGCCTGTCCTGGTGTCTGTTTCTCATTCCTGTCCCTTTTTCCCTGTGCAAAAATCAGGAGCTGCATTAATTCAGGTTTAGTTTCTAACTCTGTCAACTGTGTAATAAGGTTGTGTAGGAAGGAATTGTTTGTCCACTTAAACCAGGAGAACTGAGTGGTATTAAAAGAGCTGGAATCTTTCAGGTGCCAATGCTTCTCCTTTTCCTGCTTAAAACATCTTCCAGGTCTTCCTGAAGGCCTTGGAGCTGGAAGAGCAGCCAATGAATCCTCCAGGAAGTCTGGAGATGGAGATAACTATTGTATTATTGAATTAGGGAATCATGGAATTTTGGATTGGAAGGGACCTCAAAGCTCATCCAATTCCACAGATGGATTCCATGGGAAGGGACACCTTCCATAGGCCTTCCAAGCCCCATCCAACCTGGTCTTGGACACTTCCAGATGATGATCCAGGACTTCTCTCAAGGCTGAGGAAGCTGGGCTTGCTCAGGACTGACAGCAACTCCAAGTTGTAGGTGAGAGAAAGGTGATTTGGGGGAGTCAGACATGCACAGACAATATTTGAAGCATTAAATTAAATTAAATTAAATTGCCTGCTTCTACTGCTGAGAAAACACTTTTTACATCAATCCACTACCTGGAGGAGCAGCTCTAAGTAAGAGTTCAGAGATGAGCAGCCACCAGCAGCAGTGGAAATGGTGAGAAGTTGAGCTTGAAGTTCTGTAGGAGGGTTGACATCACACAGGTGAGATTGGAGAGTCCCACTGCCATGAAAACACTTCATTTCAGCAAAAGGAAATCATTCCAGCAGGAATTCCAGAGCTGGGGCAGGGCAGGAACATATGGAGGTGGCCCTGGCTGTATCTCCACTGCAATTTGAGGTGCTCTGCTGAAGGGCCTGAGGACTCCACGTGTCTCCCTGTATGGAAATCCAAATATCTGGCATTTCTCCCCAAATCCCTGCAGCATTCCAGTCAAGCTTCACACTTACCCCTGCCCCTTTTAGCTGACCATGTCTGAGACCCCCAGGTCGCCCCCCACCCCAATTATCCCACAGCACATGGCAGAGCTTTGGTGCCCCCAAAACCAGACCCAAAAGGGGTGGTTGGACCTCCTGGGCCTCTCTGCTCACCACAGGTGGCCCTTGGGTGCCCCAACCCTTGTCCTTGTCCCTCCTGGAAGCTCCCATGCCACCCATGCCAGGAGTTTTCTGCCTGGAGTGTTGGCAATCAACAGCAGCATCCCCTTCCATCCTTTTCAGCCCTGTGGGCCCTTCCCCTCCCACCCAAATGACCCCGGGGAGCTCAGTGCCATCCTGACCTGCTGCCAGATGTGTCCTGGGTGCTCAGAGCAGCTCAGAGCAACCCTTGGGACATTTTCCTGCCCAACTTTCCCAAGGGATGAGCAGCTGGTCCTGCTCCATCCCACACAGCGACGGGAATGGTGGGAATGGTGGGAATGCTTTGTCCAGGGGCTCAGCCACCAAAGGACAGAGGTGAGGGCTCTCTCCCAGGTCAGTGAGTGCAGAGGGAGGCACGTGTGGTAAAAATTCCTTCTGGTTGACAAGTGGAATCCTGTGGTCAAGGACCAGCAATCAACAGCAGCCTCACGCGGGTTCCTCCTGGGCAAGAAGTCATTCCTGAAAGTCAGCTCACATTCCAGGGCACATCCCAGCACTCCTGGGGGCCACTCACATTCCCTGGGCCCAGGGAGATGGGTCATGACCTGGAAGGGACGTTGGGAGTGTTATCACAAGCCTGGCCTGACCTTTTTCTCAACCCAGATGTTCAGCTCCCTCTGCCAAATCCCACGGGAGTCACTCTGGGCTCAGGGCAGCTCTTGTGCTTCCTAAAGTCTGTGGAATCAGAGTCTGGAGAAAAGGGGGTACAAGATGACAAAAAACAAGAGGATGGAGAAGAAGTGAAGCTGAAATAGAGCCCCGGGTTCCTCCTGATCCCATTCCCAGGAGCTCCCAATGGTCTGATTGCAGCTTCTCCCAAGGGAAAGCTCTGAGGTGTGCTGGGTGTGAGCAGGGCCAGGAGCCAGGGCAGGGCTGGAGCTGTGCCAGGGCAGGGGCAGGTTGGAGCTCAGGACAAGGTTCTTGTTCCCCCCGAGGGTGGTGGGGCACTGCCCAGGCTGCCCAGGGAATGGGCACGGCCCCAAGGCTGCCAGAGCTCCAGGAGCCTTTGGACAAGGCTCTGAGGGACAGGCTGACATTGCTGGGGGGGCCCTCCAACTCAGGATATTCCATGATTCCCTGATTGCCTCTGGGTGAAGGGCTCAGCCTTAGTGTGGAGGACACAAGGCTGAGCTTCCAACCTGTTCAGATTCCTGCCTTCCCTGAGTCTGGCCTGGGGCCCTCAACAAACACTGCTGGACTGACCTATTAAAGCAGGAAAAGGCAGATCTCTTGGGAGTGGGGTAACCTGAAAGATAAAATCCCATTGGATTTGGCAGCTGGAGTCACTCCTTGCCTTCTACCAGGAGGGATCTCAGTGCTGCAGTTCAGCCTCTGCTCAGCATTTCGGGACATTTGTTCTCCAGCTCTTCACATTCACTGAACCTTCATGAGGCAAAGGCTTGTTCATCTCATTGATTCCATGGCCTCCCTAACACAGTTCACAGAATCCCAGGATCCCTGAGGTTGGACAAGAGCTGCAGGATGGTGGAGTCCCCCCTTGTCCCCCAGCCCAGAGCACTGAGGGCCACGTCCATCCTTCCTTGGCCCCCCCCAGGGATGGGCACTGCACCCCTCCCTGGGCAGCCCCTGCCAAGGCCTCCCCCCCCTTTCCAGGCCCAAATTCCTCCTCCTGGCCAAGCTGAGCCTCCCCTGGCCCAGCCTGAGGCCGTTCCCTCTCCTCCTGGCCCTTGTTCCCTGGGAGCACAGCCCGACCCCCCCCGGCTCCCCCCTCCTGCCAGGGATTGCAGAGAATTCCAGGTGCCCCCTGAGCCCCCTTTTCTCCAGGCTGAGCCCCCCCAGCTCCCTCTGGGATCAGCTTTCCTGTCCGTTCCCTTCCTGAACATCTTCATACTTGAGGCAGAAGTATCTTTCCCCATCTCCAGCGATTGTTCCTCCTCCTGGTCTTGGAGACATCCTTTCATTTCCCCCCTTGTCCTCCAGTTTGCCTTTGCCCAGAGTTCCCACTCTGCCCAGGGATTCCCATCCCATGGCACTGCAGCTCTACCCCATGAAATCTCTGCTGGGATTTCTTTCCCCTGTTCCCCTCCACCTTTCCCCATTTATTGAGGACAAGGTGGGCCTTACCTGGCCCCACCCTTGTGTGTCAGGGCCTTGGCACACCTGGCTCTGGAGAGGTGGGTGAGCACCTGTGGCACCTGCAGTGCCCAGTTTTTGAAGAGACACCCAGTGTTTGACAGGACAAGAGATTAAGGTGTCCTGGTCCACATTCCAGACATATCCTGGTAAACTCTGGTGTTCCAGAGGTGCTGGTGCTGTTTTTGTGACCAGTCGTGGAGATACAGAATCCCAGAATGGTTTGGGATGGAAGGGACCTTAAATCCCATCCATCCCACCCCTGCCATGGGCAGGGACACCTTCCACTGGCCCAGGGATCCAACCTGGCCTTGGACACTTCCAGGGATCCAGGGGCAGCCACAGCTTCTCTGGGAATTCTCTCCCAGCCCCTCCCCACCCTCCCAGCCAGGAATTCCTTCCCAATCTCCCAGCTCTCCCTGCCCTCTGGCAGTGGGAAGCCATTCCCTGTGTCCTGTCCCTCCAGCCCTTGGAAATAGTCTCTCTCCAGGTTTCCTGGGGCTCCTCCAGCTCCTGCAAGGCCACAAGGAGGTCACCCCAAAGCTTCTCCTCTCCAGGCTCAACATTCCCAGCTCTCCCAGCCTTTCCTCCCAGCAGAGCTGCTCCATCCCTCGGATCCTCCTGGTTCCTCCTCTGGACTCTCTCCAGCAGCTCCATGTCCTCCCTGGGCTGGATCCCAGGGCTGGATGCACATTCCAGGTGGGGTCTCACCTGAGGGGGCAGAGGGACACAATCCCCTCCTGTATGTGCTGGGCTGTCCCCAAAGCTGCTCCCCCCAATCCCACAGACACCAAACGGGCCACAACAACCCCAAATTTTTGGGATGCTTCGGGTCTCAGCAAGAAACATCATGCAAACGAGGAAGCTCCCGGTGTTATTTCTTAATAACGAGCAGCAGACCTTGAATTTTGACCTTTACAAGTCGTTGGCTTTTCTTTGCTGTTGGTCTTTTGAGGGTTTTTTTTTTTCCGACTCTCCGTCCTCGCCTCTCCAGGGCTGAACCGAGTGCTCTGGGCACAACTGAAGGTCAGGATCATTTTCCTGCCAGCTCTGCCCATGGAAGGAGGGGTTGGAGCAGCGCTGGAGGGGGGGATATTTATGGCCATGCAGATGAGCTCCTTTTTGGATGCGATCCCGCTGGAAGGAGCGGGGCTGGAAGCGCAGCTCTGTGAGGACACGCTGTGGTCGCTCCCAAAAACGGCAGCCTGGATAAGCTGAGCCTCTGGCTTGTTTTCTCCTAAGCTGGGTTTAGGCAGAGAGAAGGAAGATCAGTGGAATAAATCCAAGTGCCACCTCGAAGGGTCGTGTGGTGCCAAATTCCAACAGCGACCAGTTTGTGAACAGAAAAAGTGCTGATTCCATTTGCTGCACTTGGATTCCTGGAAAATCTGCCCTCGACCTGCTCAGCTGGATTCAGGGAAAGGCCAAGTGTGTCCAAGCTGGTGTAAATCAGGATTCCTCCTGCCTGGCTGGAGTAACCCCAGAGTAATCCCAAATGTGTGTGAGCTCCTGTCTGGGAGCACCAACCGACCTGGGAGAGTCATTCCCAGCAAAGCTGCTCCCCTCCATGTCCTGCAGCATTCCCAGCAGGCCTGGACTCCTGCAGCTGCTCTTCCAGGGGAAATTCTTGGACTCCTTAAAAAAGGAGGCTCAGGGGGCACCTGGAATTCTCTGCAATCCCTGCCAGGAGGGGGGAGCCGGGGGGGGTCGAGCTCTGCTCCCAGGGAACAAGGGCCAGGAGGAGAGGGAACGGCCTCAGGCTGGGCCAGGGGAGGCTCAGCTTGGCCAGGAGGAGGAATTTGGGCCTGGAAAGGGGGGGGAGGCCTTGGCAGGGGCTGCCCAGGGAGGGGTGCAGTGCCCATCCCTGGGGGTGGCCAAGGAAGGATGGACGTGGCACTCAGTGCTCTGGGCTGGGGGACAAGGGGGGACTCCACCATCCTGCAGCTCTTTCCCAACCTCATCCATCCTGGGATTCTGAGATTCTTTGTCCATTGGACTTTCCTAGAGGTCCCACCCTCAGGAGATAACTCACAAACAGACATCACACACATCAAACCCAAAGTTTGGGAAGTGATTCCTTGTTCCCTGGGGATTTATCACCCAGCTGGAGGGATATTCCTGTGTTCCTGTGTCAGTTCATTATTCCTTAACTCAACTGATGAATCCCATCGGCTCCAGGTCCTGGTATCCTGAATTCTGAATTTGAGCAAGGCCTGAGAAAGGACAGGATTCTGTTATCCATGGGCTAAACTCTGGATTAGGCTCCCCTGGGCTTCCTCCTCTCCACCAGCTGCCTGATACTCCACTCCCTTCTTAAGAGGAACATGAAAGGTTTGAGTGTGGGGTGGGAGACCATGGGATTCCAGAAGGGGATTGCTGATCAAACTGGTTCTCACTGGGACGTTGTACAGGTTGTGAATCCTCATCCATGCATTTCCCTGATTGAAGATTCCCCAGAATTTACCAGGACCATCGTTCTGGGGCTCTTGTTAAGCCAGGAAGGGCTCAGACACACAGTGACAGGAACTGAGCTCAGTTACAACCCTGGCTCTGAGCCCCTGAATTCCTGCTGTTACGTGGGATGGTGGGTTCTAATCCTTGTTAATGATTCCTGACACAGCAGTTGATCTCCAGTTCTAAAAAGTCCAGGACTGATGAGCCCTTGGTGCTCACTCACCTCATTATCACAGAATCCCAGGATCCCTGAGGTTGGGAAAGAGCTGCAGGATGGTGGAGTCCCCCCTTGTCCCCCAGCCCAGAGCACTGAGTGCCACGTCCATCCTTCCTTGGCCACCCCCAGGGATGGGCACTGCAACCCTCCCTGGGCAGCCCCTGCCAAGGCCTCCCCCCCCTTTCCAGGCCCAAATTCCTCCTCCTGGCCAAGCTGAGCCTCCCCTGGCCCAGCCTGAGGCCGTTCCCTCTCCTCCTGGCCCTTGTTCCCTGGNTGGGGACTTTCTGGAAGGTTCCATCCTGCAGGAAGCACAGGTACAAGAAGGATTTCCCCGTTCTCTGGTGCTTTGGGCCCCTAAATCAGTGTGTCCCCCACAGACATCAGGGCTCAGCAGGGCCAAGCACAGCTCTGGGGTTGTGGATTCACCACAACCCTCAGTGGCCACACAAACCCCTGCATTTCTCCAAGCTCTTTTCCTTCCTCATTCCCACTGATTTTAACCAACCTCCAAGTTGTTTTCTTGGCAGAGAAGCACAAAACTGGGTTTTCCTTTGAGTTGCTGCCACCAGGAAAAGGCCCACAGGCCCCAGGGCAGAGCCCTGCAAACCCTGGGATGGGAAACTCTGGGATGTGTGTCCTCCAAAAATCACATCCTCACCTTTCCTTAGGCTTCCTCAGCCCTGGGATGCTGCAGGAACAGCTCAGAGAAGGCTCCTCTCCAAGTCCCACAATTTAAAATTGTCAATAAAGACAATTTCACGCCGTGTCTGGAATCTTCCAGGTTGTTTAGAATTCCATGGGCAAAACTGTGCCTGTATTTTCAGCAAATATCTGCTAAAAATGCTAAAATGGGGGGGGTAAAACACCTCGAGGTTGTCAAGAGATACCAAAAAAAAAGAGGGGTCACTGTAGGACTGAATTGTGGTTCAGAAATCGTGGATTTATGGGATGGGTTGGGGTGGAAGAGACCTTAAAAATCCAGTTTCAACCTCAGGGACACTTTCCACTGTCCCAGGGGATCCAACCTGGCCTTGGACATTCCAGGGATCCAGGGGCAGCCACAGCTTCTCTGGGAATTCTATCCCAGTCTCCCAGGGAACAATTCCTTCCCTTTCCCTCTGGCAGTTTGAAGCCATTCCTCCTTTTCCTGTTACGAGGACAGGTTAAAGAGAATTCCAGACAGGAGCCAAACCAGCAAAATTCCTGGAATTTACCAAGTTAGAGCATCACCTCTTCCCATTTGGCCATTTCATTCCTATTTATTTTATAGTTTTCAGCTCCATGTGTAAAAAAATAGAACATTTTGGATCATCATGGAATGCTGACATGGATTTTTATCACTGGACTCGTGTCCCAAGGAAAGAGGAAGCTTTTCCTTCTTTAATAACCCCTCAGTTGGCCATTCCAATGGCCATTCCAATGGGAAAAGGTGTTCAGAGGAATTCCCAACTGGAATTGGGATCTGCATCCTCAAGGGGGAAAAACCAAGGGATCAGTGTCCTGATTTATGGAAAAAAATGGTGTTTCTGGATGAAATTAAAGCCCTTTCTGCCTCACTGGCAGATATTTTGGTATTTAATCAGGTTCCTCTTGGTTTATCCTGAGGTTTATTCCTTTTTCCAAGCAGGGATTGAGATGGAGCCTTTGGAAGCAGGAATGGGAACAACCTCCTCCCCAAAGGTTTGATAAGTGGGGACACAAGTGACACATCTCAGCCCAGCCCTGGGCACCTCAGGGGGTGTTAATTCTGGAATACTCAGCAAAAGACAGGAGAAAACACCCCAAAAAATGAAGTTTCACCCATCAGTTTTAAGAGAAAATTTGGGTTTGGTGAGAGGTTTGAGGTCTGGAGGAAATGAGAACTGTGGTTTTATTTTAATTTGGTATTATTTTCATTATTTTTATTATTATTATTGT
>WEIV01021096.1:580-17779 GCA_013390005.1 Calyptomena viridis
CCATGGCGTAATTTCATAAAAGATATTTACATTTTGCATGGCAACTTAATCTAGAAAATAATCATTAATAAAAAAAAAAAAATAACATCCAAGTTCTCTAAATTCAGGCGTTTGCAGTTTTAGACAGTCCTGAAGTCCTCTACAGCCTGGTTTAACCTTGACAGGTTTAACTGTAGTCGATAACATGAACTATATTTTAAATACTGGATTATTTAACCGTACAATAATATACAAAATAGATAATGAAACATACTTATGGCCAATGACAGTGTATCAAACTCAATAAAAACTGGTGCCAAATTTGATTGTTGTCACTTAAAAATCCTCCGCTTTTTAGACAGAGAAAATATCAACAAATGCAAATGCTTTATTTTATTTTCACCCCATAAACAATCATTTTATAGTGCCTATTAAGCACCAAAAGTAAACACAATCACAACTTGGAATTTTGAGAAACATGCAGAACACATTTAGGCAGCTCCTGAGTACAAAAGATGCCATATTACTAAGCAGTTTACATTTTTATGTATTCCTTAGGGAATTTTCTGTACAGGCTTCTGTTATCAGAGTGGCAATTCCCATCTTTTGTTTTGTCTCTAAAAACCTGCCAGGATAATTAAACTCACAACTCAGCATGTCTCAGTGACTACAGCATCTTCTGGACAGACATCAGAAGACTGGCATGGCAGCAACTCATGTCTCTTTAACGAGGAGGAGAAAATCTCCAGCACCAGATGTCCAGTTAATCCAGCCTCAAAGGCAAACCCAAACACCAACAAAAAGAACCCACAATGAAGCAAAAAAGACCACACATCCCAGTGCCCCCAAAAAGGCCTACTGGACAGATCCATCTGTTCTATTTGACCTGACCAAGTGCCAAGTGGAAATCCTCAACAGAAATGCAGAAGAAAGTCCTTGCAGCCTTCGTTTCAATCCCCTGGGCCGTCATGCGACCCACAGTCCACAGAGCAACATGATTCTATTGTCAATCTGCATTGTAATTTCACCATATTCCCACTGTCCCACCCAGAATAAGTGCAGTAGAAATAGACCATCTGGGTAAATTGTAAAAGTTTAACCCTAGAATCAACTTAGACACTGGACTCTCCGGTACTGTCAAGTAATCATAAAGCTCAATCAGTTGACACTTGAAAATCTCAAATTCTCTCCTCTGGTCAGAGCTCTAGTCTACTCCTAGGCACAAGAAAATTCCTAAACCATAGGTTCCTCCCTTGCAAGGCTCATTTCGTCAAATATTCTCAGAAAATAAGCATTTGGCTGAAGAAGTGGATTTTCATATAAATAATCAGGGCAAGAGGGAGGAACCATTTGGGACCTGTTTGGCTAGCATGTATCTCTGTCTGTTCAACAGCCTCTTTGAAGATACTCAGGAAAGAGGATATCTATTTTTTCTTCTTCTATCAGATTCACTTAAGCACATGTTTTGACTCAGTTCTTTCACGCTTAGGTCATCCTCCCAGAATAAAGCCTTGGATTTTCAAGTCTCTTGAAGAGCCTTGTTCAAACTGTTTTTTTCTATATAATTGCCCATAGTTGTCAGTTAAGAACTTGCCCAGCTGACCCCTCAAGCTTCTCCTTGGCACTTGATAGCATCTATTTTAGGTAGCTCCCACTCAGTCTATTGGCTTCTGCAAATCGCACACCTAGAATGCAAAATTTACTACTTATTTTATGGCAATAGTTCTTAACTCAAGGCTAAGTATCCTTCCAGCACTACCTGGTAGCACAGCAGTGAGGAATCAGGCAGATTTGTCATTTCACTGCATAAAAACAACTCACCTTCCCCCCTCAGAAAGAGAAACACGCAGCTGAATTATTAGGAGCATAAGTAGGTACATTATAAGATGAACAGATTTTAAAGCCAGAAAAACTTAAACTTGTTACAGAGTCTGAACTAGATATTGTGTGATTGAACAGAACACTAGGGCATTTTTTTGGTGCATTTGGGTCTTCTGTCCTTTTTTTAAATAGAAAAGGACATAGACTAAAGCCATTGAGAATTTTCAACAGCTGGATATTCACCAAAACTCTCACCCATGGTAACAGGAAAGTCTGTAAGGTTCTCTCTTTTCATACTACTGCTCAAAACTAAAGAATTCTTAATGCTTCCTAAAATTTATGGAAGAAATGATACTGGTGAAAAAATAGAAGGTCTGTACAGGATAATCTACTGTTTGACATTGTCCAGGACCCACTATTAAAAATCAAGCATAAATAAAGCCATTTTAAACTCCATTTGCATCTTCTACACTCTTCATCCCACCACAAACTACAGGATTTGTGACTATATGACTATACAGTTCATAGATTCTTTCCAAAGGCAGGCATATTATGTGAATGGACCAGTAAACTAACAGCTCGTGGACCAAGACTGGGTGTCTTCATGTAACACTTTCTATTCCTGCACAGCATCACAGGCTAATGCAGGAATTAGAGTGCTCAGAACCAAGGTGGGGAATAAGAATTCATCAATAAGCTCCTAACGACTTCCCTCTGTAATGGATATGAGGAAGTTCTAATATCCTCAATGACATAATTAATGTTTTCCTCAAGAGGGGAAAAAAGGATTGCAGATTTTACACTTTGAAAGTGGGGTATAATTCTTTTTTCTAAACCAGTATCACACGGCAGGAGATACTCAGTAAAAAGTTTTAAAAGCCAACAGATAGCTTATTTCATTATTTCCAGTAAAGCATCATTATTTCTACTGTTCTCCAGGGTAACCGTCACTTAAATGTTGCCCATTTAATATAATAATCAGAAGAACAACCAGAAATCAAATAGAATTTTGTCTGACTTGCTCAACAGTGTTCAAGCAACAACAAAAAGTTTGAGTGCTTTGGTGGCAAACTGCCATCTTTTGGAACCAGTGTGTCCCAAAGGTTCTGTGAAGCAATAACTGATTTTTCAGTGTTATGAACCTCTACAAGAAGTTTTTTATCCATTATTTCACAAACACTAGTAAAAGTCAGAAAAAGTATATTGTAAATAGTTGTGCAGTTCAGATCACCTGCATGTATCACACATTCCCGTGACCTTCAAAATAACAGGACAGAAAGGAAAATACTGTAACAGAGACCAAATCCTCACTCTCAACCTAATGAGAATTTGAGAACATTGGAAAAGCAATTCTGATTTCAAGAACTGCACCTAAGATAAAAGATAACTAAAGTTTGCTTACAGCAAGACACACCCACCAAAGTCCCACAGGTCAGCATTTATGATGCAGGTGCTTGTATTTTTTTAAGTATTTTAGGTAATAGTCATAACAAAGAAATTATATTTGCTTATTAAAAGGATACACGGTTAATTTTGATAATAAGCTCTGTTTGGTTTTTTGCCAATTTAAACAACATATTTTTCAAAAGAAAAACAATATAGATTTTTATATTGGCAGTTATAACAAAAAAAAATAATACCTTGTGTATACAAAAGAGGGAAGATTTGAAAGGCTTGAGGTTTTTAGAGGGGCTTTTTTTTAAAATATGGCCTTAATTTCAGGGAGATAATTGGTCATATATAAAGACTCTCCTCATCCCTTAAGGCAACCATAAGACATTTTCTCTTGAACACTTGTCAGAAATTCCTGTTTGCCCATTTGAAATACTGCAGGTTTTAATGCATCCTTACATATGGACTATTTTGAAGCTCTCTAATTAGAATAAAGAAGGCCTTGATTCAGTAGAGTGCTTAAGCCACCAAGTGATCATACTGTTAAATTTAACGTTCCCCAAGAGACACATCTTCTGGCTACAAAATTGAAAACATAGCAAAGTTTATTATTTTTTAGTCATTACTCAAACATATTGTACACTAGTTTATTTGATAAAATAGAAGCAGCCTTAATGTGGGGGGGGAAAGTCTTCAGTATTAACCCCTTCATTAGTGCACACCTATGTGCATTAAAACATCAAGGGACCAATGGCATTTCATTTGAAGATACAAACCAGAACATTTTTTAATACAAAAATATTACAAACTATAACTGCTACACGCAACTGTCAAATTTCACAGGTAAGAGAAAAAAAAAACAACCAAAAGTCTTTATACCTACAATACACACACAAAAGGAATTTACCTCTGCCAACACGGAAAAATAAGTGCCAAGTTATAGGGTAGAAGGTCTGGCAACAGATGTAAGATTATCATTATACAGATAATGTTGTAAATCAGAGAAGATGTCTTAATTTGATTTTGTTTTTAATAGCACTAAAAACACAATTCAGGAACATATAGTAACCAAAACCTCTTGTAAAAAACATTAGCACCAGACACATATTCATTAGTAAAACCAAAACTGATTAAATAGTTTCATAGCAGGTTTCCATGTTTTCAAGGGTAAAAAATCCTAACAAGAATTTCATTTCCACTCAAATTTAAAAAAGCCTGAAACTATGAATGTGAAAGGAGATAAAATTCTCCCCATAAAATAATGTTAAAGTCTAGCAAACTCATCGACAGATGAGTTCTACCAGCAACAGAAAGTAAGTGTGCAAACTAGTAACTTAGGGAAAAAAATTCATAGTAAGAGAGAACTTGCTGAACACAGCCTCAAGCAAGGAATCCTAGTGCTTTATAAGCATTTGCATTTCAGATTTATATAAACCAAGTGCATTTAATAGACTTATCCATGAGTGTTTTCATTCTATCACCTACTGGAGCCAACATTTTCATATGCAACTATTAACAGAAACCTTCATTTACAGAATATCTTGTAACAAACTGTTTACTGAGGAAAGTCCACCGGTGAGAAAAATAATTGAGAACTATGCCCTATTTTGCATTTTAATCTTTATTCATTCTGAAGAGTTCTGGAAACTCCATACATTGCAGGGGGAGGGTGGAATGGAAAAGGAAAAAAAAAATTGAAGGAATTATTGTAAATTGCAGTGGAAGATTAGCTTTTCTCTCTGGTGCCCATGCCTATTGGCTTTAGCAATATATGCTTCATCTGCATATGCTGCACACTGTTTCAGTCACCTTTTTCCATCAAATACTGTACAGTAATGGCATCCAAAGAGTTGTTTTATGATGGAATCCACAGGAAATATGCCAACTCAGTTTTTTTGATGAAGCAAATCTATTGATATTAAAAGCACAGTACCAGATTAATCCAAAACTACCTCCCACATTCCAGGCCAATTTTTAATTTGTTCTCTGCAGGAGTCTCCATCTAAAGCTATTTGTCTGATATAACTGGATGCCTTTCAAATGTATTCTTGCATCTTTTTGAACATGTGATGTTTGCCTGCATGCTTGTTCAGTAAGTATAATGACCATGTAGCTGGCTCTTGTATACTTTAAAGTCTGCTTTGGCTTTCCAAAACAATTTGCAACTTTTGTCTCTATTGAAAGTTGTCAGGAAAGGAACACTCCACTACATAAGATCAGTTGTCATTAATTTTGTTCTTTTGCATTTGGCTATTTTAATTTTTATTATCTTCAAAAAACCAGATGATCCAACTTCACACACATTCCCATTCTGAAATATCCCTTTTTTTTCCAGCAATGCTACTTTCAGTGAACAAGTAAAGTGTAAATGAGATGAGCAGTCAAACAATTGAGAAAACCTACTGCTGTGCTCAAGATATTTAAAAACTTTATAAAAGGCAATAAAGGTCCTGCTAAACCAAAAATATGCAAATCTGATAAATTCCTTCGCAGTAAGTGAGAAAACTATCATATATATGCACACAAAGATCTTGCCTGTAGCTACTTATTTCCATGGTTAATTACAAAACTTAGTGTGGAAAGGAAGGAATGATATCTGGCTTATAAAAATGCTTAGTAATTGTTAAGAATTAAGCAAAGAATTAATCTAATTTAAAAATATGTCTATTATAGTTGTGTTGAATTTTATATTATATTTACTGTGCAGAATTTTCTATGTAAGAGATCAGATAATATAGATCAGTTATCATTTTGCTCTGATACATATATGACAGAGGCTTAAGTTACATTATGAAAAAACATTAGACCCTTTCAGTTCCAGGGGAAAATCAGAGTAATCAACTATAAATAAAAATCAAGGAAGATGACATATATTCAAAGAAAGAAAATTCTAATAGAAAGTCAACAGCTGATTCAAGCTCACTGACAGGTATTTTTGCCTTTGCTTTCTACAAACGTATAATCTGAACACACCTTGAAACAAAAATAAAGCCACATGCCCAGACACTTGTCATAAGGTCATTTTTAACATGGTCCTTAATGGTAGGATCAAACCTCAGTGAAGTTTGAGAATATGCTCTGGTGTAAGAAGAGAATGATTATAAATTGCAGGATTTTAGCTACATGCTCTTCAACCATTTCTATGAACCTAAATTGGAGATTTTCAGTGATTATTAACAAATAGGCACCACTATAAAATGTAACAACATCCGTAATCCTGTTTTGAAATCACAGTAGATCAACAACATGAAACAAAGTGAAGGCCACTGAAAAATATTACCTGCTTGTGATTCAGGAAATTAACTCAGGTTTTAAGTAGATTAATCTAAAATAGCTAAAACATTATTATCCTCAACTGTCTACACTATCCCTCTTCAAGAATACTGCAACTCCATCAGGCAGAACAAAGAAACAAGGAATGTAAATGGAGCAACTCATTTGTTAATCTAGCATATAGTTATAACTGAAGGTGGCACAGGTTTGCATTAACAGCTATAAACTGTGCCCAAATCAGCTGTTCCTGCTGGCTACAGCAGAATCTGAAATTACCAGCTTCTTCCCTCAGCTTGATTAACCTCCAGGTTCTGAACTTCATCTTTTTTTGGTTATCCAGATTTCAAATCAACCAAAGTGCAAAGCATACATAAGAAATATTTCATTCTCAAGTCTTTCTGACATTAGGATTTGTCTATTGACATTATTTTGTTGAAAGAGGAATACTAAGAGCTAATATTCTGTAAATCATGCAAGAATATGGTATCACGGAGGATTCAAAATTCCTCTTTGGTCTTTTAGGGAACAAAAATGGTAGAGATTCCCACTATGTTTTTGCAAACATCTTTAATATATTTCACTAGTCTTAATTTGCCCATGGACTAAAAAAAAGGTTTATCACAACTTCATCTTTACTATTACAGTCTATGCCCTCTAACAGAAATCCTGAAAGAACAGGTGGGACTGTGATTAGACTTGAAAAGCAGCACCTGTAATGAATTAATATCTGCTGCTGCTCCACAGAGCCCACAATGGCAATTTAAAGAGAGCAAGTTGGAAATAAATGTATTTTTTTGTTTTGCATTGGAATCAAACTAGCAACAAAGGCAGACAGCTTCTTTAAGGCATTCCCTGGACTCCCAATGAATATTCATAAGCACATTGACAATTTTTAATCATTCTTCTCATTCCACAGTCCCATATGACCATCACTCATCTTCTACCTCTATCCCAGAGAAAAAAACTAACCTTTCTCAATTATTCAACTATAAACCATCACACCCAAAAACTACTAGGAAAAAATGTTACAGAAACTCTTAATGGTTTATTTCACTACATTACTGGCAAAACTATATAATCAAAAAAGTTAAAAATTATCTTGCAACAATTCATAAAAATATTAATCCTTTTTGACTTACTTAACTGAGTTCAGTCCATGCTTTCCAAACAAATTTTTATTTTTCTTAACTATTATTTATTAAATATATTTTTGTTTTAGAGTCTTTTTGTCATCTGAAAAGCCTCCTATTTTAGAACTGTGTTTAGACAGCTATTAATTCACCTTGTTCTTTAAAACTGAGGTTATTTCTCAAGGAAGACACTTAACAGGGTAGTGGATTTTTCAGAAAAAGAGCCGTAATGTTTCATTTCAATTCAGCATTATTACCTTCTCTATCAATTTCATGAAGCCATCAGAATAGATGACAGACATTGTCCTATGCTTTTATTTTTCACCTTGCAATTAAGTTCTGGACTCACGCATTTTAATTAACATCTCCTTCACACAGGTGTAAGAAGTAACAAAGTACACCTCAGTTAGCACTCTACCAAATAAAATCCATTTCTTTTCAAAACAGCTCTTTAGAGAAGTCTTGAAAAAAGGAAACAAACACTGCAGCAACACTCAAAATATCAAGGAATGGTACAAATTGCAGAACCACAGACCTCCAAAACTACAAGAAGCTATTTGGTAACTACCAAAAGCGCAGCCCACCCTACCCCACTAATCACAATGGTCAAAAGCCAAGGTTGGAAGGGTTCAGAAGGGCAGCCAGCAAATTGTGCACAAGGACGGGCTCCCAAGTGCAACAGGTGCCAGCCAGAACCCCACCACACTGTACCTTCTTGGGCAGAGAGCAGAGGTGGCAGCAGGGTTATCCCAAAGCTTGGATCCTCTAGCAAACTCAGGATGATGAGGCAGAGCCTCAGTGAGTCCATGGCTGACTCAAAATCCCTCTTTTTGAAGTGGGTGGAACTGAGCCCCCAGTGCCCACAGCTGAGCCTCAGGGGGCTGCAATGCCCAGCTGGGCACATCAGGGCAATCAGGGCCTCCCGGCACATTCCAACCCTCACCCACACTCCTCTTTCCCAAAGGTTTATGCACAGAACCACAAACTGGTCTTCATTTCATTTCAGAGTGAACCAGCAATTAATATATAATGAATAAGAAGTCTCCTCATAACATACTGTCACATAACTGGCAATCTGCTCCAGCTGAAGTTTTGCATTTGTTTCCATCTGCAGCCCACAAAGAAAGTGACTGCAGAATAACCCACTCCAGGAAGGACAAGATTAGAGAGCAAAACACACGATCTTTTTCTAAAGCAGATAAAAGAAAAATAATATTCCCTGGTTATGTCACAGCATTGAAAACCAGGTGAAGATAAGCAGTACTAAAAAATTACAAAATGAGTGAGAAAATATGAGCTGGTAAAGGGATAGATATTAGCCCTGGCATTAAATTAATTGACTCTTCCCCCAACCCACAAATAATATCTAGCTTGTACAGAATCAATTTACTTTCCTCCAAAGACCAATCTGAGCCAAATTTCTTAATAGAAAAAAAAGTAAAAGGAGAAGAGGGAAATCAATAAAACCAAATGATTCTACTTAAAACAAGCAGTATAAATTCATTATTTTTCCTTGAATAATTCAAAATTGGAACTCCCTGCCTTAAAACTGAAGTGAAACTGAGATATAAAGACAGTTCAAAAAAATAATTAAACATTTTAAAGAATGAAACTATCTCCATAATTACCTAGTGTTTTTCCTTTATCTTAAAACAGAGTGAAGCTTGTGTTACAAGGTATAGGTCAACAACTAATGAACAAGATGAAGGATAAATGTTTTTAGAGAGACTCAGGCAGCCATTTGCAAAAGGAGCAAAAAGGAAATGGAAAGCCTCTTAACCTTTGCTGTTTTAGCTCACAATTAATCTGGTAGGAGATAAGAGGCCCATAATCCTTTTATGGTTTTTATCAGAAATAATAAGCCAACAAATTTACAAAATGCATATGCAAACCACTGTATACTAAGCTTATTAAAGATGAAGCAATCAAATGAAAGAAGGTCACAGCTGAAATATCCTGATGCTTAGAAAAAGAATATAAGAAACATGGCAAGTAAAGAACAACCCTTTCCTTGCTCTTGCTTCCTAGATAAAATCCCTAATTTCAGACCTCCTGTGCTAAAGATTGCATTTAGAAAATTATTTTCGGCTGCTCCCTGGGGACCTATCTTCCATAAGGGCTGTGTATAATCCTTTTTTGAAACCATTTGTACTTTGGCTTCTGCAATGCCCAGTGCAAAGGCTTCCATAATTTATTTACACGTTGTATGAGAAAAAATTACTTGTTTTTCCTTAAACTCCCACATGATAAATTTATTGAAGTAGAGATTAGCTCTCGAAACAGAAGACAGTTTAAATGGCAAAAATACCAAGGACAAGAATACTTAGGACTAATCAATACTACCTCTGCCAAAAGAATAATTGAATAGCAGTAGTTTGCCTAAAGACAAAAAAAAAAGACAACGTTATAGCAGTCATCAGGAAAATAAAAGGCTGTTGAAAAGAGGAATGGAATTATGTGTTCCTCATGTCCACAGTGAATAAGCAGTAGGTTTGAACTGTATAAAGAAGCTCAAAGCTGGATATTAGAGAAAAAAAACCCATCCTAATAGCAAGATTCGTCAAAAGGACTGCTTTGACAGTTTCATAATTTCTCTAGTTGAAAACTGGACGAGAACCTTTCTGAAACAACATAGATCTGTTAAACTTGTTTTAGCAGAGAGAACTACACCAAATGACCTCTTGATGTCCCTTCCAGTGTAGTACTACACAATTAGAAAGAAAGGAAGTCAATAGACATCTAGTTCAGTGGTTTATTTCGCTCCCTCTCTTAGTCTTGTGTTCAGTTTCCTACTTTATTTGTATTACTAGAGAATACTCGATTTTCTCTGCCACTCAGAAGGCAGTACCCAGCATTGTGATTACCTGAAATATAACAGAGTAACTAGAGAGTGAAGGTACAGAGAATTTATGATGGGTTTTACGCTCAGTCATATAACCACATTGAAGTTGCTCTTGCATTGGGCATTTCCCAGACAGTGCATAGCATCTGCCAAGAGCCAGCTTTCTGTACTCTCTAAATTCAAAATACAAATTAGACTACACTAATCTAGCTTTCTGACAGATAGTATGCCTTTGCCTTCAGGACAGCATCACTGATCATGATAAAAACTATAGTTCTCAGGGGAAAAAATATAATTTAAAACTAAAGACCCAGTGGCCATTTAAATCTAAATTCTTTGTTTTCTTACAGGAAATTCAAGGAATAGAAATTACTGGAACAGTAGCTCTTTAGCACAATATGCAGTAAGAACATAGCTTTTGGGTTTAGTCTTTCTAGCTACATATACTGAAGAGAACTAGATAATTCTGTATAAAACAGAATTCAGTTTAAATGGATAAATGCAGGTAAAATTGTTTGCTTGCAATAAAAGAATAGGTTTAATCCAAATAGGTTGGTTTGCTTTCATTTCTGATGATACTTCTGATCAAGGTATCTCAGAGGCCAAAATCATTTACAGAGTTAGTTAACTGTAAATATCTTACCTTGTTGATATAAATCAGGGACATAATGAAACATCAGCTGCTATTTAAAGTGGTTGGCAAGACAGTTCATCTCATATTTATGTGCAAGCATAAACTTTGTGTGTGCTGATATATAATTGCAGTAACAATTCTATTGACTTCACTGCAAAGCTACGGATAGATGTATGCAGCAAATCTCATAATTCTTACAATAACTGCTTTATATATTTTCCAAATTGTTAGTCTTTTCCCAAATATTCCAAAACTCGGAAAATACTTTAAAAAATTATTATGTGAATCTTGAAAAAATTGAAATTAAAGGCAAAGATCATATAATAATCTCATTCATAAACCTTTAAATGTACTATATTCTGAAAACAGGTTTTCTTACCTTGCCACAGGTCATATAATAATCTCATTCATAAACCTTTAAATGTACTATATTCTGAAAACAGGTTTTCTTACCTTGCCACTGAGGAAGAGAAAACAGATGCTGTGGAGGCTGGAGCCCCTCTGCTATGCTGGGAGAGTGGTGGTTGTTCACCCTGGAGAAGAAAAGACCCTGGGAGACCTTAGAAACCCTTCCAGTGCCTAAAGGGGCTCCAAGAGATGAGGGAGGGACTTTGGACAAGGGCCTGGAGTGACAGGACGAGGGGGAATGGCTTCAAACTGACAAAGGGCAGGGTTAGACAAGATCTTAGTAAGACACTCTTCACTGAATGTCTTGAGGTGGTGTGAGAGGCACTGGAACACGCTGCCCAGAAAAGCTGTGAATGTCTCACCTCTGCCAATGTCCCAGGCCAGGGTGGATGGGAGGCATTGAGTAACCTGGACAATCGGAAGAGATAAAATGGAACTTGAAAAGGGCATTTAGGCCAGTTCCTAAAGCTGCTTTATATTGCTTATGATGAAAACAATTCCACTTTCTCCCATAGATATCTGCCTGTTCTAACATTTGTCACCTTTCTTGTGCCAGGAAAACTATTTATTAGGAGGATAATTCCTGCTTGTCCTCCCAATAACCTACATCAGGGAACAAATTCAGCTTAACTGTTGCTTTACAAAAAGCACAACTGGTCTTCCCTCCTCTCCCAACAAAAGCAGAGGCTGATTCCATTCGAGGAAAGTCCAGACTGGTTCTTCAGCATCACATTTGTGCTCCCAGATCAGGGAGACACAGAATTAGGAACAAGGCAGCAGACAGGGATTGCCTCCTTGGGCGGCAACAGTGTGGCAGGGCCTGGGACACGGTAGCCCTGTGGATGGATTTACCCATCACAACCTCAAATTCCACTGCCAGCAAATACACCTTGTACCATGTTAAACAATGTCATGGAAAAATCATCATTCTGTGCAGAAATCAAACCAAAACATTGTACTTTTCCAAAGGTTCTGCAAAAATAGCAACACCAAGGAAATGAAAATCCATTCACTTCTCCAATGTCCTTAATATCTCCTTGTCTACCAGCTGTATGTTTATTCATTATGCATTGCTTGGTTTGTTATTTTCCTTTATTCCATTTCTTATTTCAGTCTCCTCATTAATTTTTATGCACTTTTATTTTCATTTGTATACTTTTCATCACTTCAATATCCTAATATTTCAGCAGTCCAATTAGCTACTTCCATATCTTAATCACACTGAGACTCCTTATTCAGCCATAAATATAATTTTATTACTGCTGTTTTAATGACTAAGTGTTATAATAACTATTCTATATAAAATAATTTCTCTTAAAACTTTCCTTATTTCCTTCACTTGTCTATAATTTATTTCATCTCTCATCATACTTTATATTTTGTTCAGTAGATCTTATATCATCCTAAAATGCTCCCTGTATTGAAAACTAATTACCTGGGGAGAGGGCAAACTTTCATTTTATTTCACCATAAACATAAGGATCAAATCTTGAAACTTTTTTCCACATTTATCAGAGTGTCCTAAACTTGCTAAATGCAACTCAAAATGGAAGACAGAGACTATCTCCCATTAAAAGGCAAAGTCTCTCAATAAACATGAAAGTACAGCCCAGACAGGCAATATGAATATAGCACACAGCTCTGTTGTATCAACATCATAAATAAAAAACGTGTGCTAGTTATATATGAGACCATTACTTCTGAACTGAGATTCCAGCATTATTCTCAGCTATAATTTCAGAAACAGCATATGCTTGCAGTGAAATAGTTAATATTTATTATGTTTATTAATTTAGTAATATTCCATCTTCTAAAATCCCTATCATTTCAGGCAGCTCATTTACTTCTGAGATGCTGATGCTTCTCACTATCAAATAAACTGTAATAAAAGTCTCCAAGTCAAAATAGATTGATCCAATTCTTCTCAAACTCTAAAAAATTTTCCATTTTAATTATCCATATTCTCTTAGCTACAAGATTTGTCTGTTGTATGAAGGTACAGATGAGAGTAATGTCTTCTGTAGGAAACACATACAGAAATACCTATGCCATGTTACACTGTATATGGATCCAAACAGTATTTTAGGGAATTTTCATGCAGTCCATTCAGATTCCACAATCATTTCAAATCTATGTTCATTTCTCTTCAACTGTTATACTTTTAACTTTAATTTGTTTTGAATTTAATTTAAATTAAAAGTATTAAAGGAAGTTATGCAATTTTAATAGTCTGCATCTAAATAGCACCATTTACTTATAAAGCCCCATCATACTGAACTCCTTACAGGGGAGAGTAGGACTTTTTTTGTGGGTTTTTTTTTTTTTCAAATCTGCTTCATTCCTTTCACAGTTCACTGGTCCTCTGTGGTGAGATGGGCTGGATTTGTACAGCACCACACTTTTACCAGTTTATGCCCTGCAAAAGGCTTAACCTAAGCTTTTGTGAGTACTACGACCTCCTTCACTATTGCAACCCACTGCTAAGCTGACTCTGCTTGTACAAATACTTTTAGTTCCTCTTGCTATTTTGCCATCGTTCAGACAATATTGGTATGCAGTGAGAATGCATTAGAGGACTCTTTTTGTAGGGGAAACAAACTGGAGACCTAACTCATATAATACACTGTGTTAGTTCAAGACAAGCCAAGTGGACATTAGACTTATTGATGGACTTTAGACTCAAAAGCATAAAATCTTGATAAATCAGATCTAACTGTATTAATATCACTGTCAATTTCTATCAGCTTAACATGTGACTGCGTTTTATAAAGCCAAAATTCAGTTGCCATTCCCAAAGGGTACAAGAAAAATGGTTTAGTCAAGTGTATGTTTCCTAAAATCAAATTCAGTAAATCATATCAGAGATTTAAGATATAAATTGATCATGTAATGATTTATATTTTATAATTTGTGTAATAGATTGCCCACAGTTCTAGTAGCTTTAGAACAGTTACTTTTCAGTGGTAAATAAAGTAACTTTGTTGGCTGCTGAGACAGTTTGATTTAATGTCACAGAAATACAGAAGTTAATGCTTGTTTACAGTATGCTAATTGACATATCTAATCACTACTGATCTACCTTTTAAAATGCTCTTATACTGAAGTTTACCATTAAATATTTTAATTTAGAAATTAATGGTGCACATGGTTTGTTACAGATTACAAAAAAATTCTGCACTGTTACCAAGATATAAAATTCAAAGTTGCTCAAATGTCTTTAAATAATAATTTCTAAAATCCTTAAATATTGTAAAATAATGAAAGATGCATTATTTTACAAATTCTTTCTTCACTTTGTCTGGGACATCACACAAAACATCCACATTCTAAATGCTAAGATAAAAGACTATGTCCGAGAAAATCTAAATGTATGAAAGACCCAAATGCAACCATGAAAAACTTCCAAATGAACAACTTCAGAATAGCTACCTAATATTTTGGCTTTTTTTTTGTATTTCTTTTCCTGTAAATTGGGAAAGTATTTATCCCTCACATGCATTTCACTATGAAATGTCAACAGACAATCTAACAGTACTCATTAAAAACTTACTGGTGATTACTGTTTTCCTGATATGCAATCAGTATCTGTGCATGCATTTTGTTTCTATTTCATCATTACAACTATCTGATAATTGGTTATACTTCACATCATACAAAGATAGAGGAATTATAATTATTTTACAAATGGAGTTGAAAGACACTCCTCCACATACAGAGTACCCTTGTTTCTCTGTACATGTCCCTCAGAGAATAATAAGGTTTAGGAGCTGAGAGTATACTTGTATTCTTAAGTCAACAGAAGTACAATATAGAACTGAAACAATGGAAATCTATTAATATTTATTTAGAAATAAAACACTGACAATGCTGAGATATTTACTGAGAAAGGCAGTGAGATGTTAGCAGGAATGAAAACAGATATGTTTGCTTCTCAGCTTTCTCTTTTTCTAGAGACAATGGACTTTATCTGTATCCCAATTCTGCTCCTCTACCAAACCCAAAGTATTTCTTGCATTCAGAATAAAAAAAATTATAATAAAGGCTATTCTACTCACATTCTCTATTATTCTTGCCATGGATTCCCTAAACAATATCCATCTCTTTAAGGCAGCAAGTTTCCTGTGGCATGTTCTTCTATGGGACTCTATAGTTATTTACCATCAGGCTGTACTTGTGTGGAGCACTGGAGGAGCTACCATGGGGTTTCAGGCTCCAGACTGCAGGAATGATGCCTGTTTGCAGTAAACAGTCATAACAAATGATGGCAACAGAAAATAATCACAACAAACCTGTTACAGCAGTATCTTATTTCTAACTGCAAGGAGTCATTTCCTCCATAAGATTGTCTTCCAGTGTTTACAAGATAACAGACAATAACTGTTCAGTGCTGCTTAGGTGGAAAGAAAAAGGTTATAGAAATTTCAAGGCCAAGTCTGGGTAAATATGATCCTTGTATTTCCAGTACAGACATCTAGACATTTCCAGCTGTTGAAATTATTGCTAAATATATTTACAGTCTTTGTACAATAAAAAGCTTTATTACTTTTACTACAGGCAGAAGAAAAAAGCTTTAAATCTTTGNAAAAAAGCTTTAAATCTTTGGTTCTGAAGCAATATCTCCTGTCTTAAAAGCAATGAAGCCTTTCAAGAGGAAAAACCAGCACACTTTAAAAAAGGTGGTTTATGATGCTGTATCTTTGTTGCAATTTGGCTCATATATTTTTATTAAGTGTAACCTTTATATGTAAATGAAATGATTATCTAACACAAAGTACTGTTTTCATAAAGTAAGAATAGGTTTTATGTCCTAAAAGATAAAGCAGCATAAACCAGTCAGGCAGCTCAGCATGTATTTGATGGCTGTGAAATGAACTATTTGATTTCCTATTACAGCCTTAACACTCTGCACTGTACCATAGCCACCAAACCCACACGATTAGGCAACTAACCTTTCATCAGGGAGTCAAGTAATATAAAGCAAGTTCTGTATTTCTAATAAGTAAAATACCTCATCTGAAAATCTAAGCTTGGAGATAACCCCTACACTGTGAAAAAGAGAGAGAGAAATGGAGATCATATTCTAAAAACACTAAGAGAGATGAACATTCTCAGCACAAACAGAAGGGTTTAGCTCCAGTGTGCTTGTTTTTTTACATATAATAAGTTTTTACTCTCACCTTTTCAAGTGCAGCAGGCCACATCCAGGAATTGAAAGGAAACTTTACACCTTCTGGTTCCCACATCCCTGGACTGTGAGGTGGAACTCAGGACTCTGCTCCTTGGCTGGCAGAGAGATCTGAGGATGCATCACACTTTCTCATGAACCAGGACAGGAGATTTCCGCAAAGGCAATCTGGCTGAGAGTACTACTAGCAGTGATCCAAAGAAGGGCTTTACAGAATCTACTGAGAGGGAGTAAAATTTTACTTTTTAATTTTGTGTGTGGTTATATACTATGAAGAAGACAACTGAAGCCATCAGTTGCCAACAGGTAGCATAAAAGTATTTTGAAAGAGAGAAGAGAATGATTTTTAAGATTCATTTTTATAATACTTATCATAACAAAGCATGGCAAGCATGGCATAAGCCTTCTTCACATCAATTTTAATTCAAGATAAAGGCCAGCAAGTAAAGCTGTATGTGAAACCTCCTTTGGACAAGAACCTAATAAACACTGGATTTACTGAGAAGTATATAGAAAATCATAAAATTATCTGCCA
>WEIV01021097.1:768-36370 GCA_013390005.1 Calyptomena viridis
TGGAGCTATCTAAAATATGTGTAGGTTTGGCACTGAGGGACATGGTTTAGTTGTGGACTTGGCAGTGTTAAGTGCTGGCCTTGATCTTAAAGGGCTCTTCTAAACTAATTCTACAGTTCTATGATTCCATGATTTTATAAACTGTGTTCAGGATGCCAGGAGATTACAAGATGAAGAGACACAGGGTAACACTAGCTTTTAGCTTGAGCTTCCATTGTCTTAACCAGTGTACAATGAAGTAATTAAGCCACTAGTTACCTCAACTGCTTTGGACCTCTATATATGATTCTTTATGCATGTGTGCATATATATGGATGCACATTTATATGTATATAAATATAAACATACATGATCAAGTCAAGTGGAATACATTTCAGGTCACGTAGAATGAATGCTCTCAAGGTAGCTGTAAGCAAGGCTTGGAATGTGTGAGATGAAGGTGCCGTTAAGGAAGATGAAGATGACAGTCATTGGCATATTTAAGAGATATCATGTAGACAACCCCAGTTTATATTCCTCCTGGTAAATCTACTCCAGCCTGGAGGAAAGAACAAAATGATGTGGACTTCAAATTGAAACAGTCACATCATAAGAGATAATTTTAATTGCTAGAGTATAATGACTTCTAAAACACTGGAATTCCTCTTGTTCTACCATGTACCAAGTACCTGGTAATAAAACAGTATGTTAGTGATCCTCTAGATTTCTATTTTCTAGGATATATTATGAAATTGAAACTAATGTACTCAGATGTTCTCAGTGAAAGAAGGATGTGAACCTCACTCATCATTTTTCTAACCCATGTGCTGTGGTCTAAGCTACATGCAGCACTATTGGTTTCTCAAGAACACAGCCATGACTTCATTTAATTCAAAGAAATGTACAACTGGGAGGTAATTGAAACTATGTCTGGCTAATGTGGGTAAAATATATCAAATAACAACATATATCAAACAAACTAAAAACTACATGCTAAAATAGTATCACTGTAGTTTAGGCAGCACCAGTAAGATTTTTAAACTATAGAATCACCATTTCCAAAAGAATTTTACTTACAGAGGATCATAAATCCTATTGAAAGCCAAAGGGACCTAGGCTAGATTGATTTCAGCGAGAGTTCATAATTCCGAAAATCTCATTAGGGTACCTGTTTACATCTTTACACTGCCAATCTAAATGTTTCTAATTTTTTGCTGCATCTTTTCAAAATGAATGCTTATACTCTAAAACTACCTGGATTTTTAGTTCATATGTAGTCATAGATTGTTAAAAATATTTATTATCTTCCATTGATTTCAGATGAAATTAGGTACCTGGACATCTTCCAAAATTCAAACCACTATCAAACTAATAATACCAAGGTTGTGGGTTTGATCCCTGTAAGGCCATTCACATAAGATTTGGACTTCATGATCCTTGTGGTTCACTTCCAATTCAGAATATCCTGTGAAATTTCCTGTGAAAGTTAAATTTGAAAAGTGTGGTTAGGTAACAAAAAAGGATTTGTAACAACTGAGATTAAAAAGCTTGTTTCCCTTACCATTATTTTTTCCACTTTTCAATGAATGCTGCATTCTGTTCAAAATTAAGGCACTATTTCCTGTATTTGTGTACCAAAAAGACACTCTGCACTAATGCAGGAAGAACAGAAAGCAATGTTCAGAAGCACATGGAGAGTCGGAGTAGTGGACTCTGTCACCTGCATAATGGCTCAGAATTTCATTGCAAATCCAATATGCAGTGACTACAACTGCTCAGAATCAGCATGCAGTGCCACTGCATGACGTGTTGAGCAGCTCGAGTCAATAGGCTGTGCAATTACATTCCCAGCGTTCACACATATGTAGACCTTTCTCTCAATTTTTATTTAGGGTAGAAGAAAAAAAATGAGGAAAGAAGAATGGATATGAGTTCAATGTTCAAATAATTCCAGGTCAGGATGCATATTTTGCATGTGATCTGGTGACTCACGGGCTTCATTAGTTTATGGAGAGTTTGGGATTTCTTGTTTATGCTGTTTCTGGGAAGATTTATTTTTAATATAGGATTTCTGCAAAATGCATTGTGGTCTCCTCAGTTTCTTTTGGAAAATAATAACTAAATTGAATGGAGCACTTTAGAAGATATTTCATTTCTTGGCTTTTAAAATCAATATTTTTCACATTGTCATGAATATTTTTTGTAGAAGCCTTGGCAGGTATTTTTGTTCATTGTAATTGTGGCTATATGTGAAGATGGAGTACCTTTCTCTCATTATTAAGAGCTTAGCAGCCCTGAGCTAAAGGCTGCAATTCTTCATGTCACCACTGTGGTGGCAAATAAGATTTTCCATTTAGTTTCTTGTAAACTCATTTGTCAAAGAGACTGTATTTCAAGTTTATATAGATTTAAGACAAACAAAACTGGATAGTTAAATACTTTTTTGTCATATGCTGGCCTATTTCAGACTTTATGTAAAGAAGGTTTGTGAAGTTAATGTGAAAGTTAAATATATTTTCATTAATGAAAATTTCAGCATGCTGCCAACACACTGCCATACATTCACATGAGCGTCACCCAAAATTATGGATATAGTTTCCTCCACAGAACTTTTCCCCTTGGTTTATACTTTGTGTTTTAATTTGTGTGTGTGTGCTCATGTAGGCATGCATACAACATTCAGGAGTGTAGATCATATGAAATCTGGCACAGATGTTTAAAAAACACTCACAGAATTATTCTGTTGAAAAGAGAGATCTGTTCTCATGGTTTTCTTTCAGGCTTTTTCCTTTCTTTTCTCTCCCCTTCATTTTCCCTAGATTTTCCCAGTCGTGGTTGAAATGAAAAAGGTCATGTTAGCAGATAAGAAATGCTTACTCCCTCTCAATCTTCATATGGCATACCTTGTGTGCTTAGTGACTAACCCACACGTCAATGGATTGTTCGCTCTAACAGGCTCTGGAAGAAGGATCTAATCAATGCAAGTGTAGAAATCACTTTTGTACACACTATCTTAGCCAATACCATTTTTCATCTCTTTTAAATTGTCTCAGCTGAAACACGTAACTGCAGGTCTTAGCTGCAGGTTTGTGATTTGATGCAATTTAAAATTCAGTGACAGCATGAAATTGCAAATGACTTGCTAAATTAAATTAGCATAGCTTGCATATCATCCTGCATACTGTGCTCTCCTCCCCCTTCTCTTACATCTATTCCTGTTCATTTAGGGTTCCAGGGTAGCATTTGAAAATTTGGGTTAGGACAGTACTTTCCACATCGCAATGTAAAAACTTAGGGACTCCCAGAGGCCGCTGTGAGGATTAGGATTTCTGAACACCCAAAATTTTGATGAGGCATGCTAGAAAGGGATATAACATTATATAACCATCTTTACTCTATAATGCACCTTTTGAGTGCAAACAGTGCAAAAACTTTCACTTTTTTTATAGTGGAGTTTATAGTTCTGAATAAAACTGAGTCAGGTCCCATCATGGAAAAGGCTACAGTAGGAATCTTTTATGATGTCATAGCAGAGTGAGGAAGTCCATGACTTTTGGTGTTCTGTTGAACCCTTTCTGTCTGTGTTTTGTAGATGAATTTTCAACAATTTCATATTTATTCTTCCTTTTCATGATCAAAGTGCTTTCAGTTTTTCAATATAATCATTGGTTCAAATTAAGGAAAAAACTGGAAACTTTTAGAAACTTTTCAGATTGTGTATATTTTGTTAATTCCTCATTATCTTGATGGAAGAAAGAATAAGAAAATAAAACTCCAAGAGTTAATGTTTTCATTTTATGTGTTTTTTGATTCTGCACATTTTTTCAAAAAATGTTCATGATAGACTGAGTATACTTTCATTTTTTTTCTTTTTGGGAACTGAAATCTTAATGACTAGCCTTTTGAAAATCCACTTTGTTGCTCACCAAGCATTTACAAAATTATTAGATTTCTATAATACAAAGGTATTTGATTTTCATCATTATTATTAAAATAGTATTTTATTGCAAACAGTAGTCTGAAAAATGAATTTTAGTGAAGAAATTATTTTGTTTTCAGGGTTTGATTGAGTTTTAGTTCAAAAATTGTATTTATCCTTATGTTATTTCTGTAAGGCTGTTTGATCTGACAGAGCTAACATTTCTTTTCCCATTGAATAACAAATAAAATAACAAGAACAAACAAAAAATTTTCACATTCTTTTAACAATCCATTTTTNTCCTGCATACTGTGCTCTCCTCCCCCTTCTCTTACATCTATTCCTGTTCATTTAGGGTTCCAGGGTAGCATTTGAAAATTTGGGTTAGGACAGTACTTTCCACATCGCAATGTAAAAACTTAGGGACTCCCAGAGGCCGCTGTGAGGATTAGGATTTCTGAACACCCAAAATTTTGATGAGGCATGCTAGAAAGGGATATAACATTATATAACCATCTTTACTCTATAATGCACCTTTTGAGTGCAAACAGTGCAAAAACTTTCACTTTTTTTATAGTGGAGTTTATAGTTCTGAATAAAACTGAGTCAGGTCCCATCATGGAAAAGGCTACAGTAGGAATCTTTTATGATGTCATAGCAGAGTGAGGAAGTCCATGACTTTTGGTGTTCTGTTGAACCCTTTCTGGCTGTGTTTTGTGGATGAATTTTCAACAATTTCATATTTATTCTTCCTTTTCATGATCAAAGTGCTTTCAGTTTTTCAATATAATCATTGGTTCAAATTAAGGAAAAAACTGGAAACTTTTAGAAACTTTTCAGATTGTGTATATTTTGTTAATTCCTCATTATCTTGATGGAAGAAAGAATAAGAAAATAAAACTCCAAGAGTTAATGTTTTCATTTTATGTGTTTTTTGATTCTGCACATTTTTTCAAAAAATGTTCATGATAGACTGAGTATACTTTCATTTTTTTTCTTTTTGGGAACTGAAATCTTAATGACTAGCCTTTTGAAAATCCACTTTGTTGCTCACCAAGCATTTACAAAATTATTAGATTTCTATAATACAAAGGTATTTGATTTTCATCATTATTATTAAAATAGTATTTTATTGCAAACAGTAGTCTGAAAAATGAATTTTAGTGAAGAAATTATTTTGTTTTCAGGGTTTGATTGAGTTTTAGTTCAAAAATTGTATTTATCCTTATGTTATTTCTGTAAGGCTGTTTGATCTGACAGAGCTAACATTTCTTTTCCCATTGAATAACAAATAAAATAACAAGAACAAACAAAAAATTTTCACATTCTTTTAACAATCCATTTTTGAAATATTTTTAAAACTTGAGAAAATTCCCTAGATATTTTTTGTAGCAAGAATACCATTAAAATATCTCCTTTTTCAACTATTCCATTATAGCTTTCTATCCAATTATTTACAAACTCAAATACTTTAAAGCCAAGAATAATCTCTTAAGGGCATAAAAAATCTGACCTAAACTCATTCTTTTTATTACAAAAATGTTTGGAGAAATGTGTTTCAATCACAACAAAATAATGTGAACATTGATTTATCAGTAGCTGTTTCTTATTTATACACATTTTAGTTATTTTGATTCAGTTACTCAGGTTACATTCCTACAAAGATATTCACAGTGGCCACCTGTGCTTCATGGGAAATTTAACAGATTTAATTGGTTTTGTGTGTGTTGAAGAACCATTATTACTATTTTTATCTTTTTACAGACAAAAAGAATATGTACTCCATTTCCATAACATTTGACAAAAGGAGGAATTAATGTGGTCATATTCATATTCCTATGGGCCATTAGGAACTGGATTTGATGATCCTCATGGGTCCCTTCCAACTCAGAATATTCTGTGAAACTTCTGTGAACTTTCATGGCATGATTAATATTTTTGACTGCACCACTCCTGACCCTGAGATTGGCTCAGTTGGTTACAGCATGGTGCTACTAACACCAAGGTTGTAGGTTTGACCCCTGTATGGGCCGTACACTTAAGAGTTGGACTTGATGATCCATGAGGGTCCCTTCCAACTCAGAGTGTGATTCTCATTCCTATTCCCTTCACAATTTAAAAATCTCCCTGAGAATCAAAGGCTTCTTCTCTGTTAGTTAACTGAACACTAAATTCTTTCCCAGTACTCACTGAGTGCATCTTTCTTTCCTGAGCCTGGTGATGCCCAGGTACAGAGGATAACTGCAGCAGACATGCAGTCAGACTTTTCCATCCTTAGGGCTTTGCTTAGGAGAGTGTTACGAAGTGGTACCTCTTACACTGCTCACAAACACTTCATTCTCTGTGGAATTAATTGTTTTCACTACAGACATTTACCCAAAAGCATTAATTTCAAAGAGGAAGCAAATTTACAATAGATAACGTTGTTGCTTACATTCCTAAGATTGTATTTAGCAAAAAGAATATTCTGCACCAGCTTTAGTATCTTGCTTAGTTTCTAATTCTCTTTTCTTTAGGTTAAAAAATTGACTGACTTCTTATCAAGATGCAGTTTCATCACCATAGAGGCTGCCTCCACATCTGACAATGCTACCAACTTTTTCTTGTGTCCAGGCCTCATGCTGCTGCTCCATCAGTTTTGCAGGCACAAGCATTTGTACAGGCACACTGTAAAAGAAGATCGCATGTGCTATCTAGTAATCTTCATTGGCAGAGAAGTACAGATCTTGCCTGCTGACAATTGAGAGGGGTCCTTAAATGATATATGATTTTTGAAGCACATTCATTGATTCAACAAAAATCCTTCTGCACAGTCGTATGCTTATAAATGTACACCTTCTTAGTAAAAAATGCATCATCTAAGTGTAGTCCCATTTATTTCAGCTGACATGACATATACACCTGAAACTAGATGAGCGTTGAAGCTTACTTAAATTATGTCTCATCTTTTGAAGTTTCCTCATGATCCAACATCAACACAAAATACATGTTTTGATTTAACTGAGAATTTAATTTTGAGTACTCCACTCTGAATGTGATCCAGAATGCTAAATCACCATTAGCTACAAATCTTTTGAACATTTAGCTTTTTACAAAAGACAGAGGAAAATTGTATTGTTATAGCTATTTTTAAAATCATTTTGTCACCATAGTATTCTGCATATTCTAGTAGTCTAGTTTCTGTAAGCTAAATTAAATTTAAAACAGCTTGGAGAGCTTTCTTGATGAATTCTCAATGGTTGGTTCCATTAAGCAAAGATTGGTTTGCTTGTCTGGAAATGGAACAACAATGTGTTCAAAGTGTTTTATACACATTCTTGGTTGGAAATACATTATTATTATTATGTGCCATTTGTATTTTCACTATTTTGAAAGGGTAGATCAGTTATCTAGTCTGTATACTGAATAATTCAAAGAAGCATTCTCTATTAAATATTTAATCTATTCAAAATTATACAGTCCCAATATATATCAGTTAAATGCATACATTTATGGAAGCCCACTTTTATTAAACCAAATTAAATATTGAATCAAATTTAATAATTAAACTAAATTACTTAATGGATCAATTTAGCACGTAACTTCAATTTATCCCACCATACTCAAATAACAGACGAATAAATATTGAATGGGTTAAAAATAACCATGCTCATCAGCTGCTGGAAATATTTCTTCTGAACTCAAGAACTAACATGTATGAACAGACATATACTTCTTTCTGCCATTTATCTTCTTAAAGTAGAAAACAAAAAATGTCTGCCATGATAGGGGACACTACATGCATAAAAAAACTCAGTAAAAAGAAAACATAGTCTATATACACTTGGGGTTTAGGAACCTATTCTTGAATTATCTAGTTAATTTAGTAGCCAAGAACTTGTTAAGGGCATTCTTTTCCAAGCCCTTCTCTTTCTTATTTCCAGTCTGAGCTATGCACCATTTTACATAAACAAAAACATTATTGATGGTATTCATGTATTAGTCCTTTGGATTTGGTTAAAAGCATCCAAGTAAATCTTACATATTTACTATCATAGATGCTTGGAGTTCATGCACCTGGACATCATTTAGCAAAAATGGACTCATAAGTTGTGATGTGCTCTAGGCTATTTCTGCTAGACCCAGGAAAAAAAGTATTCATTTGAATCAAGCACCCAAATGCCCAGTAGTTTTGCGTATGACACTACTTTAAAACTAACTCTGCATCTTCTTTATTAAATGTTTTTCTCTAGTCCATTTAAAATTGTACTTCAGCAAGGAATTGACCTTTTTTTATTTACCTGCAGTGACAATTACATGTGTATGACAAGTATATGAATCTAATAGTTTCACTCATTTCACAGATCTGCAGAAACTGCTAAAATAAAGTAATATATGGAAATCAATGCAGAAAGAAAAGGTTGGTTTTAGCATCACTGAATTCAATGACCTAAAAGAATAAAGTTCTCTAAAGGCAGGAAGTTCTTGCAGATATTTTCATGATCTGGATTCTCGTGAAATCTATGCACAGGGAGCCTCTCTGTGTACTATATTTCCTGAATCTGACATTCTGCAGCATTTTTGCAGCAATAAAATCAAAGAAGGAGGTATTTGAGAGAAGACCTGTAGCCTAACAATTGACCGTATTTCTTTAAAATATGTAATAATGCTCCCTAAAGCTGTTTGTTCTAGCTTTGAGATCTAGCAAAAGATCAGTAATTTGACAATTCTGGCATTCCTTGATGCCTTATAGTCTGACTATATCTTTGGACTGCCAAAAGACAATTTTACTCAATGGGATTGAATACCCTGAAAAAAAAAATCCAGAAAACAAAATTTTTTCAGTTATTATTATAGTTTAACATGTTTATACCCTCTGATAATTTTTGTTTCATTAGATAGATTATAAGATTCTCTAATTAATTTAAGTTTAATTGAAAAAATGAGCAAATGCTTCCTTAGTCTCAGTGTGCCCTAGCTGCATCTCAGCTGCACACTGGGGAGATATGGGTCCCTTCAACTCAGAGTTTGTCAAAAGAAACGCAGAGTAAGCAGCTCACTAGCCCTCTAAGAATATTTTCTTGGTGGAAGAGGGAACAGGGATAAAAATAACACACTCTGAGAAGTAAACAAGCAACTGTGCACAACAACGTTTTGAAGATAATGTAATATGAGTTCTTTCAACTTCATTTTCTGAAAGTAACATATTAGAAACACACAACTGCAGGCTTCAGCAAACAATTGCATTTAATATCTGAAGTCCATAAGTGAAACCAAATCAGCAGAATTTGATGGTGTTCTACCCTCAGTGCATCTTCATCTCTCTCTCCTCTCAAGCTGTACAAGCCAGGAGGAAGAGACAACCATCATCATTATTCTTTTGTAAATAGAATTATAGTACAGTTGTGCCTGTACTGATATTTCTCACTTTGGATTTTGAAAACAAACCAGCTTTCTCTACATATTTTTTTAATGATGCAACAGGACAAGAAACTGGACTGACATATTGTGTTTTTTTCATATTTTTGCAAACTGACAATACAAATACATGACTTGTTCTTCGAAGTCACAGTCTTGTGAGATTTTGAACAGGATTTTTTTTGTTATTTTAGTGCCCCCATCTCACAGAACTGTGAGCTTTTGAAGAGTACAATCTGAAAAGAGACCAAATTCCTTTTTATGCAATCTGAAAAGAGACCAAATTCCTTTTTATGCATGTAACTTGCAAGTATTCAAAGAGCTTCACATTTGCCTTTTTGAATAAGTCTTACAATTAAACACTGTGTAGAAGCAGCATTATTTTGACAGATTTTTTGATCTAAAAATTAGAACAAGTCCAAATGCTAGTAAGAGGAATAAAAAAGCCAACAGTAGCCTTTAAAATGCCGGTTGCTTACATTATTTCTGTTTGCATTCTGTCACAGCAACATTTTGCTTTCAAACAGTACAAAATTTGAATGCTGATACATTACGTCTTTGTCGTCACATCTTCATTAAGGACTGAGACGCAGGACTTGAAGGAATATTTAAGTAAGTTTGCTGATGACATTAAACTGGGAGGAGACTGTCAACTTCCTTGAGAGCAGAGAAGCCCTTCAGAGAGACTCTGACAAATTAGAGATGGGCAATCAACCAGTCATAAGAAATTTAACAAGGGCAAGTGCCATATTCTGCACCTGGGATGGGACAACCCTGGATGTACTTACAGACTTGGGAATGAGGTGCTGGAAAGCTGTGCTGTGGAAAGGGGCCTGGATGTCCTGGTCGATGGCAAGTTGAATCTGAGTCAGCAATACCCTGGCAGCCAGGAGGGCCAACTGTGTCCTGGAGGGCATCAGGCAAAGCGTCACCAGCTGGTCAAAGGAGGTGATTGTCCTTCTCTGCTCTGAACTAGTGCAGCCTCACCTTGAATATTGTGTGCAGGTTTGAGCATCACAATATAAGAAAATAATTAAGATATTAGAGAACATCCAAAGGGTGGCCACAAGGATGGTGAAGCATCTGAAGGGGAAACCATGTGAGGAGAAACTCAGGTCACTTGGTCTGTTCAGCCTGGAGGAGACTGAGGAGAGACCTTGTGGTCTTCAATATCTTCATGAGGGGAAGCAGACGGGCAGGTACCAATCTCTTCACTCTCATGACCAGTTACAGAACTCAAGAAAATGGCATGAAGCTGCGTCAGGGGAGGTGTAGGTTAGATGTCAAGAAAAAGATTTTTACCTAAAGGATGGTTGAGCACTGAAACAGGCTCCCCAGGGAAGTGGTCACAGCATCAAGCCTGACAGAGCTCAAGAAGTGTTCAGACAGCGTTCTTAGGCACATGGTGTGATTCTTGGGGTGTCCTGCACAGGGCCAGGAGTTGGACTTGATCTCTGTGGGTTCCTTTCAACTCAGCATATTCTATGATTCTATGACACATCATGGCAACTTTGTTCAGTGGTAAGATGACACTAGAACTGTGATTCTTTTCAGTCCTTTCCCCGCCTTGAGAACATCTCCTGCTCTGGAGTCTAGTCTAGAAGACGTAGAAAGAGCCTTATAGAAGGATTCAGGCATCTCATCTTGTGTAGCTTGATCTCAGTAGTTTACTCAAGAATGTAAGCAAATTCAGACTTCTTTTTCTTTCTTCATGTGGGGTTGTATAGTGTGTGTTACAGTCTAGTCTGTGTAGAACTGAGAGATCAGAATGTGTAGCTCAAATCAGAGGAATTAAAATTAGTAAAATACCAGAATCAGATACTTAAATGGCATATCCATATTTTATATATGTATAATTTTATATGAGTATATATCAATATATATATATGGGGGGTTTTAACTGAGTGAATGTAGATAAATATGTGTACAGTCTTTTAGTGGAATGGATGAGGCTGTGGGAAATGAAAATATTTTAATAAAAAATTTTATTTCAACGTATTATATTTTCACAGTAATAGAAACATAAAAATGGAGAAATGTTAAAACAAACAAAAAACATCTCCCCTTCCTAACCCCTGAATTTACTAGTATTGTCTAACTTTAGAAGAATTGTCTAGTCAACCATGAAGTTGGGGTGTCAAAATGAGTTAGTGGGATTCTGCAGACCTGCACTAGCTGCTGAACTTACAGTATTACCTCACTGTGAGTGCAGGTGCTAAGCTTCATTAGAACAGCTTATTTTTATTTCCCCTGTGACAGTCTCTCCTCTTTCCACTAAAGCCAGCATTTTCTCACTTCTCTTGTCTGGATGACTATACAAGCTTGGGTGTTCAAGCCAAGCCAAGAATTACAGCATTTAATTTTGCAAAAGCAATTGGGAGGATGATTATCAAAGGTTATCTGGGAAAGGAAACATTATGAAACAGATTTCTGCCAACTTCTAAGCTTGTTTGCAGGTGCACAGGGATGTGAATAGTTCCATCATGCAGATCTCAGTGCTGCTCTAAGCCGTCACCAGTTCCTTCTATCTCTGAGATTTCTTGAGTGTATGAGATGCCTAAGAAGACGTTGGCTGGAAGGAAGGTAACAAGAACAGCTTAATCTTTTATATTTGCATCTGTCACATTGCTGAGGAGAGAAGTATACTCAGTTGAAGAGAGATGAGCTAATCAACCAGTATATTCTTTTTATCTTTTGGATGGCTATGAGTATGTGACTCACATTTGACTATTTTAATGCAGACAGCAATCAGACATTGGCAAACTTTATTCAGGCTGCTATTCATTTCTTAACTTCTCCAGGTTTAAGCCAAGCCCAGAAGTCAGATTTAGAACCTGATTAAGGCATCTACCTACAGATTAATACAACTGCTAACTGTAATGCAATGCATCTTGTCTCACAATACAGTTAGGAGAAAGAAAGGCAGTGCAGAAAGCAGAGACAAGAGAGCAATTCGGCTCACTCTAAAATGAAATTAAACACCTCCTTTATAATGAGATTTAGCTGCCTAAACATAAGATTCTATAGTCACTTTAGATACTTTGAGTTCCCCCAACCTACATAGATTCCAGCTTCCAACTGAGGCTTTTTGAGTGTGAGCTCCTGTGTTACCATAGTCATTCACAGAGGACCATAATCAGTTATGGCTTCATTAAACTTTTTTGATATGTGAGGGAAAACAAATTGAATTATGACATATAATGCATATATTTGCAACTCCGTGAAGTTTATTATTTTACTAAAAGGTGATTCAAAGGATTATTGCACAAATCTAGTCAAAATACTGACAAGAAATTAATCCAACAATGTCTCAAAAGTGCTGCACCTCACACAAGAAGAAAAGGAAGGTTCTGAAATACAGGTAAGGGACAGGCAGGTCTTGGGAAATACTTCCAAAGACAATTTACTCCCATATTAACTTTTTAATTTTTTTCAAAACACAGCTATTTGTGAGAGGAATTTGAGAAGAGGGGGATTGATAGGAATGATATTTTGAGATGTTTGTGTTTATCTTCAACCGACACAGCCTGTGGAGAATCCTGTCTCCCTAGGGATGTGCTTCCATGACAGGGGATGAGAAAGGACATGCTTTTATGCCTTGCTGTCAGCCAGACCAGAGTGTGGGTCCACAAGAATTGTTCTACAGCAATGCCACTCACAATACCTTCATTTTGATGCTTTCTCCAGAATTAAAATGGAGGTGATAACACCTCAGTCAGCCTGGTCAAACTTAAAGATTATTCCAAGGATCAGACAGGTTCACAGGTTCTCCTTGTTCTCTCCAGATAACTCTTTGTTCTGTTGCTCTGATTTTCATTTCCCTACTCTTTCAGAAAAATAATCAGATTCCCTCACTGGAGACAGGTGTTAGCTAAATACTGATTTAATTTTCACAAGATTGGTTACTGTTCTTTCCTCGGCTGCTGTTCTGTTATACACTGTGGGAGTAAGGAAAAGGAGAGTTAAACCTGCAGTTCTCAGTCTGAAGGAGTGGGTTGTACCCTGATGCCCTCTCAAGAAAATAGTCTAAGAACAAGTAATCCTAGAAAATAAAGTTGCTGTCATGCAACCTCCATGCAATTCACAGAGAGGTCCACAGGTCACTACTGGAGCGATAAGGCCAGGTATAAGGGTCAAGCTTAGTCTTACGTTTAAACTAGGATACTGTTATGTCTTAGTCACACACTATCAGATTGAGCCTCTGACAAATGCAGGAGTAGATTTTTTAATTAAAAAATCAGATAGAAACTGAGCTGCAAGTAACTACATTTAAAATTATATTGAGTACCATATAATATTTAGTAATTAAAGCATTTATCCAGGTGTAATTGGTTGATCTTGGCTGGATGCAAGGCACTCACTAAAGCTGCTCTATAACTTCCCTGCAACTGGACGGGGAGAGAAAATATAATGAAAGGTTCATGGGTTGAGATAACGACTGGGAGAGACTGTTCACCAAATACCGTGATGGGAAAAACAGACTCAAATTTGGGATATTAATTAAATTTATTACTAACAAAATCAGGGCAGGAGAATGAGAAGTAACATACATCTTAAAAATACCTTCCCCTCACCCCTCTCTCCTTCCCAAGCTCTACCTCCTCCTGTCAAGTGGTGCAGGGACACTGGGGATGGGAGTTATGGTCAGTTCATCACGGGTTATTTCTGCCACTGCTCAGGGAGAGGAGTCCTTCCCCTGTTCCACCATGGTGTCCCTCCAATGGGCAACAGTTCTCCACGAACTTCTTCAACATGAGTCCAACTCACGGGCTCCGGTGTGTGCTCCTCTCTCCACAGGTCTGCAGGTCCCTGCCAGGAGCCTGCTTCAGCACAGACCTCCCACAGGTTCATAGCCCTCTTTGAGGCATCCATCTGCTCAAGCGTGAGTCTCCTCTACAGGCTGCAGACAGATCTTTGCATTCCTGTGGTCCTCCATGGTCTACAGGTGGATAGGTGCCTCACCATAGTCTTCACCAGAGGCTGCAGGGGAATCTCAAATCCTGCACCTGAAGCATCTCCTCCCCCTCAGCCACTGACTTTGGTATCTGCCACCAAGTTGTTCTAACATATTCTCTCTCCACTCTTCTTTGGCTGAAACTACCTCTGCACATTAACTTTTTTTTCCTTCTTAAGTATATTATCATGTAGTCATTACCACCATTTCTGATTGGTCTAGCCTTGGCCAGCAGCATATCCATCTTGGAGTTGGCTGTCATTGGCTCTGCAGGACATGGAAGAAGCTTCCAGCAGCTTCTCATAGAAGCCACCCTTTTAGCCGCTCCACTACTAAAACCTGCCCATAAAAACCCAAAACACCAGGCAGTTGAAGGCATGAGTTATGTTCCTTCCCCAGCTTTAGAAGTTCAGATGCACAGCTCTTCTTCATGAAAAACTGAAATGTACTTCACAGAGAATGACATGGAAATCTCTATTTTAGTTCAATGTGAAATACTCAACATTCATCACACAGAATCTTGAATTACAAAACAAATGTAATGGCTCTTCCTGTAGGGAATAATGCAGAGACTTGTATGTTCTGTGAGCAATAAACATCTTATTATGTATCTCCATTTGTAAATGTTACTTCATTAATGCCTTTGTCTCCAAGACAGAAATTCATCTTATTTAACTTTACCCTTCTAAACATTTGTCTACTCTGAGTAGTCAATCAGAGGTGATGGCATTTTCAGAGAATGATGAATCTACTTACTGATTCTGTAGGTGCCTGTTCTTCCTTCTAACTGCAGAGTTCAACACCTTGCTTAGGCTGGCCATGCAGGGATGGGATTCAGTGACTTAAACAAAAAGCGTGCAATGTCACTTGTGACTCCTAAAACATTGCAGGAACTTGCACACTGATGAAAGATACTATACAGGATGTAAGAGAGATTGGAGAGAAGAGATCAGGTGCATCACTCCACCTGCTGCTAGATGCCCATCTGGGTGACTTAGACCCATTTCTAATTTCTAGACAGCTAAAGATAGTTGAGTTGAACCCAATTCTAAAGATCTAAATCAGTTTCCCAACCTTATACCAACAGGAAGTTAACTTTACCTGGCTACAGTAGCATCAGCAAGGCAAGAGTGTAAATAAAAACTGTGTTCTCTTTCAAGAACAGAGTTTAATGAAAATTTATTCTGAAGATGCATGTTCAAAAATGTTCCAGCTTCCCACATTGTTTTTGTAGCCTCAATTGCCTATCTGTGCCTCCCATTCATGGAGAAAGTAGGCAGGACTGTACTTTTAACTTAACATTTGGTGTGTTCTGTCCAAATCTAGTACCACACGTACTGCAAACAGCTGTGCAGAAATTCAGGTAGACCCATTGGCTTTCTCGTTTTGGCTTACTTAATGGTGTTTCTAACATTTCCAGATGTATGCTTTGCATGAGGCATAGTGTTCATTCTGTGGTGACATTGTTTAGTGATCTAAACTAAAAATAAATTTATTTTATTTTCTAAGAATGGCTATTGCACTAGAAGAGCTTAGCTATATAAGATCTGTTGCTGGAGCTCAATAGGCAATTTAGAGATAACTAAAACCAGCCAGAAATAATTCTACAAGTCTTAAATTTCATTCTGAATATTGAATTGCTTTCCTCCAATGTGATCACTTCAGCCTCTTATCAATGTTACTATTCATACATTGACCTTTAGCCATGTGCTTTACTTTTCCTTTTAACAGGAAATTGATGAATCCATCTACCTGTTGTTGGATTTGTTGCCCATCAGTTCTGAGCAGTGAATTTCATTGCTTACCCACTAAAAATTCAAATAATAAGATGCATTATATGCTTTTTTTTGAAACTGAGGCATATTTATTGCAGATATTCTTCAAACGCCAAATCAATAAAATTGGAATTTTTTTTGAAAAAATTTTGGACTTGGAACATGGCATATCTATAATTTGCAGTGTAAAAGGAAAACAGCTTCCCAAAGAAATGTAACATAATAAAAAGTACAAAGCAATAAATATATAAAAAATAGTGGAATGTTAATGTGATGCTAAGTAAGAGATAATACTAAGTAAAATCAAAAAATACCAATGTGGTGGTGTGTTTTTAAGTTTGTCTACTCCTTCATAATAGCTTATTCCACCCTGTTCTGTAATGGTACATTCTGTTAAATGTATACACCCCTTATTATGTAAATCCCTGAGACTCCTCCCCCCAACTCCAGTCCTTCATCCAGCCTCTTCCCTATCAATCACCTAAAAACACACCTCCTGTTCCAGCATCTTCCCTGTCAGTCCCCTAATACTCGGCAGGTCATAGGTGCACTGACCTTCCCCATCCCTCCCCTTACTCCTATTGGTTACTCATGTTTGTCCATCCTTCCATAGCCCTTCCCATCCCAGTCTCCCATTGGCCTGTTCCCAGGTTACTGCCCCCAGTTAAAAGTGCCTGCAGTCTATTGTTCTTGGCCTTTCTGGGTTGTTTCTCTCCGAGTTCACTAGAAGTCTCTGAGGCTGCTACCTCAGAATCCTGGAATAAACTTGGACTGAGTCACCCAGGGAGGACTCCCTGCCTCCTTTGTTCACTGATAACACGTGAGTGATCCATTTTCCTGGGACAAATCCTGTCTTAAAGCCCCTGATGGTCCCGGCCATTGCCATAGGGAGTTGGCTGGGCTGAGAAGGGACTCTGGCAGCGTCCAGGAAATGCGTTATATCACAGTAATAGAAATCACATTTTTAATGGTCAAAGTTTTTTATGAGATTAATGCATGGCCATATCCTTCAGTCTTTCCTGATCTTAGGACTCAAGAATTCCAGTTGGGAGTACAATCAAAACGAAACAATACTGCCATAATATTTTAGAATTGTCATAGATAAATCCTATAGACATATTGGTCTTTTTAAGGTGAGTGGATAGGTATTCAAAGTCCTTATCATATCTGCTTTTCTACTATTTCTAGTAGAATGTGGCAATTAACGGCAAGGACTTCATTCTCGGTGCAGAAACGAAAACAGCTTTATTTAACATCAGCTGTTGCTTTTATACCTTTACAATGAATTGATTCCTTATTCTACAGAATTCAGTGAAAGCACTGTGCATTGTGTGGTATACATGGTTACAACCTTTAGCAACATATAGCTACAGTCTGTATAAATCCAGTTCCTTTTGCATAAATTGCATCCTTCTCAGTTCTGTGTCTTCTTTTCTTTGCTCTTCATTCCCATGTCTTCATTCCCATCACTTCTTTCCCACCAGAGCAATGAGTTCGCTTGTACTGGACTCAGGAGACACACAAGCAGGATTTTCCATTCCCATAGGATTTTCTAACCCCACATAGAAATATTATTTGAATTATCTGAATTCAAGTACTAAAAAGACTAGGTTTTGCCAATTAACTGGAAATACAGTGATTTCCAATATTCTGATACAAATCTTATATTAGGCAGGATTTTCTCCGAAACAATCAATAGCCTGCACACATTCATTTCCCAATAGATAGTGGATTTGCACAAGAGATATGATGAGCTATGATGACATAAAGATATATAAAAGTAGAAAGGGGGAGTATGTCACAGTCTTTTGTAAGGTATGCATTTCAGACATCTTTATCATATTTGTATGACCTAGAAATGAGATACTGAAGACAAGGCTTTCTTTAGCATTTTCATTTATTTATTTATTTTTGTTCTAAGCTTCTTCAGTTAAATTGCCTTTTACAGATAGTGAATTTTGAATATATATTTAAGAAGAGAGCTAACAATGTGTGTAATTAAATAACATAAATTGACTTGTGATGGCAAATTTAAAGAATATGAATCTTCCGGTAATAATTTTGCCTAAATAATTTATCTGACAGTTCAGTATTCACTCTTAATGGTAGAAATCAACAGTAAGATGTTAAGGAATATTGTGCAGACTACTTTGCCACAACGTGCTCCTGCAATAAAGCAAATTTAAGAGGAGAAAGGCTGGTTTAGAATTCAATTAAGGGACCTTAGAAATGTGCCCTCTGGCAAGCACCATTAGGCCTCAAGTATTGCAGGCCCCAAAATGTATGAGTATCCCTTTTAAACTCAATGTTAGCATGTTTAGCATACTTGTGAATTCACTCTATTAAGTCAAGCTGCAAAGCCTGTTCTCTGCAGTAGACTTAACAAGGAATGCAATGCATTTGAAAAGGAAAAGAATGCATTCCCTTTACCGTGGCTGTTGAAGCTGCACCAGGACACTGGGTATTTGTGTGGGCATGGCTGAAGGACCAGGAAACAAAGCCTTGCCTAGAAATGAATGTTTTGATTTATCAAAATATTCCCTTTGCCTTCAGTATCAATACCTTGCAATGGCAACATTCAGCTGTCAAAGCCTCACCTTTTAAGCCTGATGTGCCTGTTTGAGGTGACTGAATTAGCTGACCTTCATATCTTTCCCTATACATAGATGTTTGAGTCACCTTGGATCTATCCTGTAGATATTTATGATAACAACTGTAAAATCTCACATAGAAAGAAACAACATCTTCAGATTTCCACTCATTATTCTTCATTCGAATCTGTCATCCTCAGTCTCTCAGCCTTTAGGATATCACTATCCATCTATGCACTTCACAGGTTACCTTCTGGGTGATGAATTAAGCTCTCTGACCAGAAGGGTACAGTGTCATGTTGCTTCTTAAAATAGAGATTGTCTTGATGAGGTGTAGTTTGTCACAGAGACAGAAAGAAATCATTGTTCAGTTTCATGGAAGGGGACTAAGCCAGTGGGAATATCTTTAGGGAAGCTGAAAGTATGTGGCTTTCAGCTCTTTAAATCCATACCATTAGATATTACTGCTGACTTGGTTAATCAGTGTCCTTGCCTGTAACAAGCAGGCACGGTAAATGTTTTATAGGTTCATGCATATACACTTATAAAATTTTATTTCTTTGACAATTACATAAAGGTTTAGTTTACTAAATAACAAGAAAAAAACTGCAGGAGACATCTTCAATTTCTTTTTTCTTTGTCTCAAAAATCCCAAAAATAGTTTTTGCTTTTGAATCAAGTTTCTTAACAGACATATGGTCATTACAGAGAAATCATTCTAGTCAGTAAAGTCCTCAGCTAAGCCCAGAATAATTTGATCATTTGTAAATCATTGTCACTCAAATGTTTTCTCAAAATGGCTTAGTTAGAATTCAACACAATTTGAACCTTCTGGGAAAAAAAACTCCATTAAAATGTACTTCCTGGAAAAAGTGGGAAATCAAGAGCTCTCAGCTAGCATTGCACTTTATTATTCACATATAATTCTTCTGCACAACTGAACATCTGCTAATAAATTTGATTCAAGTTTCCATTATAGCTTTTACCCTCATCACTCAATCTCTGCATGAGCTTGTATCTGATGAGAATTGATGTTATTTACTTATTGCTGAGAATTCTTATCCTATTAAAAATTTAGCCCATAAAGTCATCAGGTAAATTAAATCGTTTATAAAGAGTCCCCATCCCCAATTATAAAAATAAAATAATAATCTTGATTTAGAAAAGAATTTTAGTAGATTTCCTGGAAGCTAACTGACAGATGGTCACCTTGGCAGTATGTCACAGGAGTACAACCATACATTTATTAAGTGTTTCTGATGCAGAAGGTGATCAAGAGCATCAGAAGCTATTACTTTTAACTCCAAGTTTTGTCAATCTTCTTTTCCTTTGTGCCTCCACATTTATAGATAAGCTAAATCCAGATCAAATATGAAAGTTCCTTTGAACAAGTACAGATCTGTCATTGATTTGGTGTATGACTTTGTTCCATTTGTTATAGCTATTTTCCATGTGGTTAGACCATGGAATTGATGGTTTAGGTCTCCTAAGTTCATTCTGAAATCTTCCTCTGAATCACTGTCGGACCTTTTAAGGAGCAACTAAGATCAAACTTACCAGAAATGCATACTGATGTTTCTATTTAAGCCAGGCATTTATTATTGAAAGACACACAATGAGTGAATATTCTTAATATTTCCAGCCTTAATCATAGAATCATAGAATATGCTGAGTTGTATGGCACCCACTAGAATCATTGAGTCCAACTCCTGGCCCTATGCAGGACATCCCAAGAATCACATTATGTGCCTGTGAGCATTGTCTGAACACTTCTTGAACTCTGTCAGGCTTGGTGCTGTGACCACTTCCCTGGGGAGCCTGTTTCAATGTTCAGCTACCCTTGAGTGAAAAACCTGATATCTGACCTAAATCTCCCCTGACTCAGCTTCATGCCATTTCCCTGAGTCCTGTCACTGATCATGAGAGTGAAGAGACCAGTACCTGCCCCTCTGCTTCCCCTCATGAGGATGCTGAAGATGGCAACGAGGTCTCTCCTCAGTCTCCTCTTCTCCAGACTGAACCAACCAAGTGACCTTAGCTGCTTCTCATAAGGCTTCCCCTCCAGACCATTCACACATTCTTCTTCTTATAAATGCAGTAAAACTAACCCATTTTGTACAGTTATGCGACATAACACTTTTGAATCTCTCAGAGAGACTTAGTAGAAAGGTCTGAATATAAAATCAGACTTCCAGAATTTTACACAATAAAAGGAAGTATTACTAAACCAGAAATAGTCAACTAACAGCGAATGCTAAATTTTTACCCAAATACTTGTGGTACAGAACATCGGCATACACAGGAAAGGACAGACAGTGTCATCTAGGTTCTGCTTACCTAAAAGTGCATTAGAACTGATTTGGCACTGATACTACAGGGCTAGAAGTGGTCATACACTGACCAATGACTCACCCAGAAGGAAAATTCTTGACCAAGAAGAGATGTTTTCATTCAAGATAAACAAAATTGTGCAAGAATTGAAAGATCAATCATCCTGATTGATTTATTTTATGGATTCTATAGCTTTCATTATAAGACCGTTCAATGACAGTGAATATGTTACATAAAATAATTGTGTAACATGGCTGGAGCTGCAGCACTTACTGTGTCATAAAGAAGGAAAGGTTAATTATTGACCTGCAGTATTGTTGCAAATTTTGCTATTTGAAGTAGTGCTGAAAAGGTAATGCATGAATTGCTGTATGATCTAGCATATTTCATTTTAGGTCTTTTACATTTCTTTTTCTAGTTTTATTTTCGGTTGCTTAGGCTTTCTTTGGCACACCTCTTTTATTCTCTTTTTAGATTATTTTGCAAAACTGATGCTTTTAAATACAGGAAAGGAAAAAGTCAATTGCATTGGTAATTACTCTATCCCCTACTGCCTCTGGACAGGTCATTTAGCCATCCTGTATAGTATACGTCTCCACATATGCAATTTTTTTTTCTTAGTAGCATGTTGCAATAGTTATTATATTATATCCCTCCTTGGGATTACATTACTACAGCAATATTATTGAATTCATTTGGCTGGTTGACTTAACCCTAAAACTGGTTTACTCTTCAAAATTACTACTAGGACAAAAGATCTGCAATCATTTTAGATTTTGTTTATCCCTGCTGCTTAATTCTGTATTGGAGATCACAGCACATTCTACTTAATAATAACTAGCCTTATCAGAAATTAAGAAGTACACAGCAACCCCACTGATCCTAGCATCAGCTTTTATGTATAGATTGTAGGCACCATATGACCTTTTTATAATGTGACTGTTGTTGCAGATATGGCATAAGAGGTCTGGATATAATATTTTTATGAACTTTCTTCATTTGTAATTTAACTAACTATTTTACTTGTGCTATACTATACCTTTCTGATGCATAAATACTTCACACTGGTTTAGTAACCTGTAAGTCAAGCATCAATGTAATTAACCAGCCACATTCAACTATTAGAGGATGCCCACAAAGCTTACTCCTCCACATTTTTTTCCGTATCTGGAGTAATTCATAAGGTTTCATAACTGGACTTCACCAAATGAAACTGCATCTGGAAGGACAGATCTCTAGTGGGTTTGATTTCCTACTGCCTTAATCCTATAGGCAATTACTTTGTTGCAAAGCACAAACATTACTAAATCAGAATAATAGCATTTTATACCCAGTTTGGACTTGAGTACAGTTTTATCTATGCAAAGTAATGAGTACTCAGATCCTTTCTTCTTTCTTTGATACAGTTAAAAGAATACAGTGAGAAGACAGTTTTTCTTAACAGTAGCTTTATAACACCTTTACACTTAATGATGCACACAGTTGACTGGAAATTTAAATTCTGATGTATCTTGTCAAAATAGAAGAAAAGCTGAGGGTCTGCAAATACTTACACCCATATGAAAAAATTTCATATATTTAGCATCAGAATGTTTTCTTCCAAGATTCCTATGATGATGTTCACAGCCTGTTTCTGGATATTCTGCACTATTTCAGAGGCAGAGGGCATTTAATTGATGAAATACAATTTGTCCTGGCTAGTGCTAGGAGATAAACACTTTCTAGAATGGCCCTTTTCTCAAATGCAGAGTGTTTATTTAAATTTGTTCAAAAGTGATAATGGAGGACTTATGAAGGAACAGTCCCTTTTATTTACACAGGCATTCTGGAAATCAGTTACTGGTAACTACAAGCAATTATGATAAAAATGCCATTTAGGAAAGTTTCTAGCGGTAATGATAATGAAGCAATGAAATAGCTTGTCTGGGGACATTGTGGATTCTCCACTACTGGAGGTCTTTAAGAATAGGTTAGGCAAACATCTGTCTGAAATATCAGCACAGACACATCTTTTGCAGGGAAGTAAAATCATAACAAAGTGCCTTTGCTTAAGGTCACAGCCTGCCCCAACACAAGCAAAAAATAGAGATTGCAATTCCACTGTATAAAATGGGACCAGCTGCATGGACTCTCTACAGGTCACTGACAATATCTCCACATGTAACAATTTTTCTCTGACATGTAGAATGGTTAAGCAATGACAGGAGCTCCATGGGTATGTATTTTATGTAGTGTGAAGGATTTTTTGCAACATACTGAAGTCCTTGATCTGCACAGGGATCTGGGGAGGCACAGTACTGCCACTCTGAGGTAACAAAGGAGGATGGTTGGACTCTTATTTCTCTGCCCTCTCTTTTGAAGAGCAGCCCTGCCTGTCACTGAGTACTGCTTCCAGGTTTTAGCCCAAAAAATCATCATTTTTATAAAATATGCAAGAGAATGCTTACAACAGCAGTAATCCAGCAAAGTATTCATATGAGTAATTAAACTGAAACTACAATTGTCAGAAGCACAAGGAAAATATATGTTGTTCACTATTACCTATGCATTTTCTGTTCATCTCCTGGGGCACTCTAATTTGACAAACCACAGTGAGTTCCTGACTCTCTCCACTTCTACGATCACTCCAGAAGAGCCAGCTGCTGCACACTGTGGGTAGACATCATAACACTGGTGACATTACTCAGTATCAAAGAGAAGCAGAGAGTGCTTTCTGAAAGGCTGAATGTGGTGCTGCTGTGCAGGAAGGGACATATCTCTTTGCAACTGCAGACTACAGCCATAAAATTTCTTTTGAGTGGAAGCTAAATCTTTCGGGTTTTCTTCCTGGTCAAAACCAGTCAAAAGAAGGCAACTCAGGGTGGGTAAATTAGTATCTGAGTGGGGACGAGTCTGACTCTATTGCCAGCAGAAGGTGCTTAAGCAAAGTTCAGTGTCATTAAGCCAAAGTGCTGTGTAGTTTTACAGACTTTAGATTGTATGATAGTCACTGCTTCACATTTCTTCTCCTGCACCACCATTCCTTTCCTCAGACATCTTGTATTCACATACGCTTATGGGATACCAGATTAATAAGATGATGCAAATTAAAATTAACTTTTTGATTTAAAGCTTGACAGTTTTTATAGATTATGATCTGCTCACCAAAGATCATAGTGAATATTTACTCCATCAAAAGTGAAAATCCCTGTAAAGACCCACTGACAAAAAGAGGGGGAAAGAACCAAAGTACCTTTAAAATTGGTGAAGTTACAGCATGTTCCTCCTTGGATCAATTCCAAAATTTCCAGTTTCTGTCCCTTATGCACCATATACCTGCTCTCATATGCTTTTTAATCACTAATGAGATTGCCTCAGTCAAATGCAACTTGCAATAATAAATAAATAAATAAATAAATAAATGCAATAATTCAGACTTATGCATCAGACCAAGAAGCTAAATTTTCATCAACCAGTGAATGTTGGTTCCACTGAAATTTCACTGAAGACAAGGTGACTGTAAAAATGTTGTGAGAGAAGAACTACTCTATGTCCAAAACTACTGTTTTATTTACTGTGTACAAACTTTAAGGCATTTATTATTTATAGATACAGACATATAAAATATCCTCTTTCTGATTATTTTCAGAGAAATTTGGATCATGTTATTATTTGTTTGTTCAAATACAATCTGTGATTACATTCAACAAATAATACAAAATAGATAATTTAGAATCTTTTTCTCAAAGTTTATTTAACCTGAAGAGGCTCATTCTCTTTGACCAGTGCTTTGCAAGCATTTTCCATAATTTTATCTGGTATCGTTGATTTAATTGAGAAAAGTCACTCTAAAATAATGACATTTTTCTTGCATGCTTCTGCAAAAAAAACCCAAATAATGTAATTAAGATAGTGTAAAGCAAAGGAAAAACAACAGCAAAATAAACACAAAAGCAAAACCAGCAAAAAAATTTTGAATGCCTGGGCAGAACAAAGGCAGGTACATGTAACAATAAAAAACTGCTGCAGTTAACAGATAGGTAGGTGACCTGTAGATGATCTGATTTTAAATAAATTAGATTATGATGGCTTGAGAGGGGAAGAAATAAAGGAAGGAGGGAATGAAGAATGAAGGAGGTATTCTAACTCCCCAAAGATTATCCGTAACAAAATAATTTTACATCAATCTTATCTCAAACATTTTTTTAAGATTTCTGGTTAAAAGTGGGTCATGGGCTTATTGGAACACAACTGAAGGGGAAGTAAAACATGTTGTAATCTATTTCTGTATCATTAATGCTGCAAATAGGGGGGAAAAAATCACCTTCATATAAAATGTTTGTAGCACGTTATGATATAAACCAGGAAAAATCTCTGAGGAGTCAGTGGGGGTCATTCCACTGCCTTTGCTGCCCACAGGCAATGGATTGAGCCTCTAAACTTGAAGCCCCTGGCAGCAGTCTGACTTTACTCATCAGCAAAGTTATGTCTTTTGAATCTTCAGAGTTAATGCCAACAGTGATTGCTGCTGTGCTGTCACCTGTACAAGCCAGTAGCTCTTCTTGGAGGAAGAAGAAAGAACTCCTACTTAGATTAGATTAAAGATACCATGCAAAGGAATTGGTATGAACAGCTTCAAGATACACAAGCCTTTATCTTCCTTTGTAAGCTATAGGACTTTTCAATGGCATTAGGCAGTTGAATAGTGAGCCAGAACACAGACATACTGGTTTTCTTTTTTGCGCAAAGGCCTAAGAAAGAGATTTTCCCATCAAAACAGAGCCACAAGAAAAGATGCAGAGTAGCTTGTGTGCCATCTATATATAAGATTTGTCCTCAAATCTTCAATATGTTATGAAAAAGGAAATGTGCCCTTTTTGTGAGCATGAGTAAAGATATCAATGTGATTTCTCTCAGTTAGAAAACATCCTTTTGTCATAATATAGGACTAAGGCAAACAGTCTAGGCAACTAAACCCCTACTGAAATCCAGGGTACAGTTGTCATCAAGATACCACAGGAAAAGACCAGCATGAAAATATTCTCTGACCTAAAGTAGGTCTCGAATGATAGAAAAAAAGGAAACTCCTTTAATCATCTTGTTGTGTTTATTCTTTGTAATTAATGTCCCCAGAATCATGTCAGGTTATTGCTAAAAAAGGTAACTATGCATGAGGATAGGGGGAAGGAATAATTTAGCTATGTTTAAAAGAAAAATTGGTGAATTTTTAAATTCACAACTTTTCAATTCCATTTTTAAAGTATAATATGTTAAAAAAAGCCTTATTTTTTTATTAGCAAGACTCCAACATATTTTATTGACCTGCATAGAGCAAGAGTTGAAGTCCCAGCATGTGACTTCAACTTTCTTTTCTTTTTTTTTTTTTTTGTTATTATGATATCTTAAGTACAAGGTCTTAGTCCTTGTGTACCTGAACAGGCCAGGGAAGGGTTAAGGAGATGTCAATGTTTCTACAATGTACACATATTGTAGTCCTTCACAGCTTTGACACCCTTTCATGCCCTAGGACAAATTGTACAGCATATATACAGCAAAAGGGCAGACATATATACTCAGAGAGCAATATACCCTTGGTCATTTTACTAGGTTGGTTGTTGACAGCAGCAATAGCGACCTAGAAGAAAAATGGTCACATCAAGTGATCATTTTCAGAAACATTTCAGTGTGCAATGATGACTAGTTCTCTGCCCGGATTCTGCCTGATTGCATATACAGGGTCAGGTAGTCACCATATGTTCTGCTAACAAACACTGTGCAATCACTCAGTCAGATTACAGAAGCAAAGAGAAACAGGAGCTTTTAGAGAGAGAGAAGATTCAACAACAAATTCTAAAGAAAAAAGAAAATATTTCCTCATTTTCTTCACTTATTTATTTCTTCTATCCTGCTTTTACTCATATTTCTTTCCCTTGAAAGAAATACTTTCTCAAATAGCTTTTTTGAAAGGCCAATAGAATTTGTGGATTTTCAAACATTAAAAGCTATTACTTTGATTGGCATTCTACTTTTAGCTACATTCTACTTAGAACAGGAGTTCTAAGAAGCCTTGACAACACAGAGAAACACAGGCAACACAGAGAAACAGCTTCCCTGTCTACAAGCTGCATTACATTATTTATTTTTACACAATATTGTAAACTTCATTAAAGCATCAGATTTTGCTGTTGCTTAGATTGCAGAAGACTACAGTGATTCAGTTGTTTTATCATGTAATCACAGAATCACAGAATGGCTAAGGTTGGAAGGGACCACAGTCGATCATCTGCTCAAGCAGGTTCATCCTGGAGCACATCACAGATGCAATTTGGCAATTTGTTCTCAGAGTGACAATTAGCCCACTCAAGGGCATTACTAGAAACATGCAAACAGAGTTTACATCATCCCAAATGGTGCATGTTTACCACAGACTCTAAATAGCTGTGCCTGAGGGTAGAGAGTAGACAGTTTCCCCTTTTGATTTGTGCTGTCATCCCATCATCCTTCTCTATCTGAAAAAACAGTGCATACCTTTTTAATTTCAAGTTTTCTTTTCCCAGTCCCTCTCATATTTCTTCAAAAATCTCAGATAGGCTGCTTCAAAAACTTGCTTTTAGAGAAAGGCAGCTCTGTCCTCTTCTGTTCTTTTTGCATCTATTATTAATTAATCTATGTTCCAAATATGTAGTCCATTATTGATGAACTCACTTTCCTATGCTGCACTCTTTATCTATGCTATACTGATATTGCTTATTTATCTATGGAACCTTCTAATTTTGTTTAATTTACCTGTTTGTGATTTTACATTTGTACTAATTCTTGGCCTGGAAACAGAACTCTAACTGGTATCATTACATTTCGGAACACTTAGACCAAAAAGTGCACTAGTGCAGGTGTATCTTAGGCAGCATCTACATTAGCAAATAGTGTATCACAGTAAGTTATGTACTAATCTGTGGAAAGAGAGAGTTGTTGACAAAGACCTGACATCCATGCTACATATGTTCTACGACAGGGGGATTACTTCATGCTAGGTTTTACATGGCTAGTATCGGGTGAATGTCCATTTGTGGCTGGAGTGTATTAACTTGATCCATACCTTCCGCACACCTTCCAGTTTAGCTTCAGATGAAAAAAAAACAGTTCATGCATTCTGCAATCACTCCACAATAAACAGAACTGACTGGAGAACACCCTAATCTTAAATGCTGGCAAAGAACTAGAGTGTCATAAAACGTCATAAGGTACTTCTTATTTTAACATATTTGTTAATTATAATAGTGGAAATGGAAGTTATTTTAAGACTACTTCATGTGCTACTTCATAACAACCACAAGTATGATTGTTCTGCAAATGTCTGCAAAGGCATTATCAGTATGTGTTGAAATAATTTTAATGTTACATGGCCAGGCAAGTTGTTGCAAAACCAACAGAGAATCCTGCAATAGCCAATTAAAGATTTTTTTGAAAATTCTGCCCGCAGCAGAATCACCTTTCTGGCCATTTGAATCTTATTACATCTCATGCATCTAAGTATCTCAAAAGGAAACACTAAGAATAAAGATAATACCAGATTATTATTAAGAACCCAGTAAAAATGGGTATTTTATTTTTTTAAGGTTTACATCTACATGAATTAACCTATAGAGTTCTGAGCATATTTCATAACATTTTAGGCCCTCATCAATAATTTATATATATATTTCATTCTACATTACTGAATACTCTCATAAGGCTGCTTCATTTCAATATACATTTTGTCCATTTTCTGTTATCCTTTGTCCAAGATAGCTCAATAGATTATTTCTTGTAAAATATACCATAATCAAAGCAAAGTCTTTTAATTGTAGCTGAATAAAGGGTCCCTAATATAGCTAGTATCCAGCATTCATCACAGAGCAAGTGACTGACTACACTGAAAAGAAGACTGCAGTTTTCAACTTTATACAGAAAACTGGGAGATATTTCAGATGAAGGAAGAGCATAGGATATAACTCCTGATAACCTTCTCCACCACTTACAGAACCTCCACCAAAAACAGTATAATGAGTTGGTAATTAAACAGGGTAAGTCTGATTAAAGCTAAAATAACAACCAGTGTAATATTTTGAATTTTATAATAAAAACAGGTTAAATGTGAATAATAAGATAGGCCTAATTTCCAGAAAGTGTTTCAGAGAGATTCTGTTNTTATCAGTGGTCTTAAAGGTCAAGAAGAATACCATCAGAGATGTGAGCAATGGTGTAAAGGGTTGACCTTGGCTGGACGCCAAGTACCCGGACAGTCTCTCGCCCCTTCCCTTTTACCAATGACAGCAACTCATGGGTTAAGACAAGGCAGTTTAATACAAGCAAAAAAGATTTGCGCACGCAAGCAGCAAAGCAAAGGAGAATCTAATCTCTACTTCCCATTCCCGAGGTCAGCTCGCGTCCTGAGAAGCAGGGCCCTACGCGTTGGTTGTCCCTTCAGCAGGCAGCCATCGGAGACAACCCCGTGCCCCCACCCCTGCTGTTCTTTTATATCTGAGCTGACGTCATATGGTCTGGAATATCCCTTTGGTCAGTCTGGGTCACCTGATCTGCTTGTGTCCCCTCTGCCTCTCCCTCACAGCAGTCAAAACAGTGGAGTGTTATCTCCTAGCACTGCTAAGGCTGCTGGGGCTCAGATAGACCCAGTAAAAATGGGTATTTTATTTTTTTAAGGTTTACATCTACATGAATTAACCTATAGAGTTCTGAGCATATTTCATAACATTTTAGGCCCTCATCAATAATTTATATATATATTTCATTCTACATTTCTGAATACTCTCATAAGGCTGCTTCATTTCAATATACATTTTGTCCATTTTCTGTTATCCTTTGTCCAAGATAGCTCAATAGATTATTTCTTGTAAAATATACCATAATCAAAGCAAAGTCTTTTAATTGTAGCTGAATAAAGGGTCCCTAATATAGCTAGTATCCAGCATTCATCACAGAGCAAGTGACTGACTACACTGAAAAGAAGACTGCAGTTTTCAACTTTATACAGAAAACTGGGAGATATTTCAGATGAAGGAAGAGCATAGGATATAACTCCTGATAACCTTCTCCACCACTTACAGAACCTCCACCAAAAACAGTATAATGAGTTGGTAATTAAACAGGGTAAGTCTGATTAAAGCTAAAATAACAACCAGTGTAATATTTTGAATTTTATAATAAAAACAGGTTAAATGTCAATAATAAGATAGGCCTAATTTCCAGAAAGTGTTTCAGAGAGATTCTGTTTTAATTTGGTGTATTACCATATCATAGTGAAGACTGACTTTACTGAACAAAAATGGAAACTTCAACATTGCACCATTTCATCCACATGGGGGTTATAAACAGTGCTGCTGTAAAAGCAGATGATTCACAATAATCCTGTGACAAGTTTCATCAGAACAATCAGAGGTAATCATGGGCTGTGAATAATGCAGCCGCAGATTGGTTTGGTACAAATCCACAAGTACATTTCCACATGCTTGGACAGAAAGAGTTGATGCTTTGAGAATCTATACTACAGAGTGTCTCGATTTTCTACAAGTTAGTAGTCCTGTTCAGAACATTTAACACCAGTATAAGACTAAAAAATCCTTTTATGCCACAAAGCTATGCAATTTGCAGTCTTAAAAGGAATATCTATGTATCACTGCCGCTGAGAGCAAGCTTGCACATGCTGACTGTTTTAGTCAGGTCAGAGCATGGTAGTTTGTGTAAAAACAGAATGTGTTTGTGTGTGTGCACTCATGAACACATGTATTCATCTATATTTTATGTATATACATAGTCATATTTTGAGTAACATTAATACTGTACACAGTCACTGAGAACAGAACAAAGCAATGTTTAAAAAACAGGGAAAAAATTATTTCGAGATTTTTGTATGTGGAATTGCTGGCTTTTCACCGAGCCTTTTTTATGATATATATTGACAAGAAAAATATCCTTTAGGTAAAAAATATACTAAGAAAGAAAGCAAATCATGAAGACTAGAGATAAATTACAAAGAAATTATCTCTAAGAGGAGAGTCATGCCCTTCAAACATCTCAATGATTGGTTTAAACAGTCAGCTAAAGCCAAATGTCTCCAATGCTTGAAAATATAAGAAAACACCTAGGCAGTGCTTAAATGTCACAAAACTGGTATTACAGGTTAAGTTTAAAACTAGGTCTGTATTATGATCATGGAATCATTTAGGTGGGAAAAGACTTTTATGATCATCAAGTCCAACTGTTAACCAAGCACTGCCAAGTCCATAACTAAACCATTTCCCTGACCATCAAAAAAAAAAAAAGTTTTGTCTGTTTTGTCTGTTTGGGGTTCTGTGATCATAGTTTAGGGCTCAATCTAGAAAGAGACATTGGTTTGTTATTAGATTTGTCCCTGTCTGGTTTAGGAAAAACAAAAATTAGTTGGTAGAGACTGATGAGGTAGATCTGCTGGATATGCTCAGTTAAATTCAAGTCCCAGCATGATAATAGTCCAGGATTTGAGCTCAGATTTTCAGTGGCTTTGGATGAGACTTAGTTCCTAAAGTGGGATAGGCACCAGAAGAGCTAGTGAGCTTCCTTTAAATCTAAGCCAAATAAGATATGATGAGCCAGAGTTAGCATGCTCAATAGCAACAGCCTCTGCATTGGGACCTGAGGCTAGCAAGAGTTACAGTGCTATGTTTAAAGCCAGTTAGAATGTGATTTGACTGAGACTGTAACATTTTTAATACTGTGGGAAATTTACGCTGTAGTGTCTTAATCTGTCAATGATAAAATTTAATGATTGCAAGGCCTATAGACAGGTTTCTGTCTGTATTAGTTATAGTTTAAATAAGAGCTTGAAGAGCTCTGAAATAGAAAGGGAATATTAAAAATTCATGAAATCAATTCTTTCCTGTTCTTGTCACAGGGATTATGAAAAAGATGAGATTAAAATCTAATGTTTATTTTCTTATTATTGTCTGTTTTTCTGTAGAGTTTCCTGTTTTGTCTAGGGATGGACCAATTATTTATCAAGGTATAATTTTTCCCCTCTCAAACACACAAAAATGAATAAATAATAATTAAAAAAACCCAACCTAAAATATCACATCCTAAAAGAAAAAAGAATGAGGAGTTCAGAAAGGAAATCATTTGCAGAGCTGCAAACAGAACTAATTTTCAAGATTCTCAAGTCAATGTCATGGCCTTCACTTTCTACTGCTTTTTATCAGTCCTGGAGGCAAAGGAAGAAAAATTACATAAAGTACCATAGTTACATTTTACCGCCTTGAAAAGTGGAATAATTTAATTTGTACATTCTAATTATGTCCTGTTTTCTTCACAGTTGTGTTCAGCGTTCTCATCTAAAGAAACCAGGCTTAATTTTAGTACAACATAAGTTCTATAAGCTTTCTATAATTTTTTTTTCACTGTATATAACAGACCCTCTAAATATTAGATGTATATTTTACCTAAGTCTATTACCATCTACAAGATATTAGCACACTTTTTACAATTCATTCCTAAGGCCAAATTCAAAAAATGAGACCTGTTTGCAAGGAAAAAAGTCTGACAAAAAAAATATTTTTTGGTTGTTCTTCGACATACTACAGTTATTAAAACATCGCTGATTAATATTTTCCAAACATACATATGAGGCTCAATTTCTTATAACTTCACCAAATTTACAGCCATTATGCTGAAATTCGCTGTGGCAGAGCTGTGATTCATGTCAGACAATAAAAATTCATCAAATGCAAGAACTAAAGAATGACAACCACTACTATCACTTACTCCATTGTTTCAAAAGTGATTAATGAATTTTTAATATTTTTAACTTTTCAGTCTATACATTATTTTTTATTTAAAACATAGATATTACTGTTCCACAGTATTGCAAGAACACATCAACATGCATCTGTCTGGGAAGTCCTAAAATAATATACTGATTACCTTGTTACACTCTTATTCATTACCTTAAGAAGTCCATAAATCTGCACAGATAGAATCTGAGCAAAGGCCACTGACTAATGCATGGTACTCTGAGCATCAGATAAAGAAGTCCCATGCAAAAAGTAGCATGTGAACCCTCTAATGATAGTGATAAGAAATTAACAGATCTTAGGTAAAGTTGCAAAGGCAACTTTGAAAGAATTTGCCTCTGCAAACTTGGCAGTATCCTTTTGCCATAAGCTTTTCTCAGTATGAATTCTAGGACAATACATTGTTCCTCAAATATTTTACATATAAAACTTGCAATTTGGAAAACAAAAGTATCTCTCTGAGCATCAGTCCATAAATACTTTTTGCGCTATGTCAGTTAAAAAGAGTCTCCCTTTCACTGATTAGTATTCTGCTCTTATGTTCTCATCTAGCTTCTACAATGAAGCGTAATCAAACTGGATGTTCCATGAATTTAAGATCTGTTATCCATGTGCATGCTAGGTTGGTGCATTCCAACTGAAAGGGTGAAAGAAAAGGAAGAAGAGTAAAACGGAGAAAGCTGTTAACAATATCAGTCATTTGATTTGACTTTCCTCCCATCTTTACTGAGCTCCAGGCATTCTGGGCGAAATAATATGTGGCCCCCAATTGTTTTTCATCTTTCTTCACAGGGTAGCTTTTAATGACAGTAACAAGAGGAATTAATCATAATCAAAAAGCTTCAAGTTTAAGAAAAACCCCTCATGTGAAAGCCTACTTCTTCGGCTTTAGCAGTACTCAAATAAACACTACGTATATTTGCATAAATAAGACGAAAAGCTTATAGACATAAAACTAACTTTCTGTGTTCACACTAAATATCAAATCAAATAAAAAAGGGAGAGGAAGACAGAGGGAATGAGCAGAATATACAAAAGGCTTCTTTGTAACAATATAGGTATTCTTTCCAACTACCTTCTCAGTAGCACATCTGAGAGAAGGAGGAACTACTACTTCAACAGAACAGTCTTGAGTTTCTTCACCAAATAGTGTTCATTTATTTAGTTCCAAAAGTTTACTCACTACATAATACCATGGTTGCTATACACCTAAATAAGCTATCTTATCTAAAACAACTTCTCTGCTGTTCCAGGCCATGTGAATCAGTCATAACTTATTTTTCCATTCATACACTATAGACTCACCTCAGAAATGCAACCTTAATTCCTATTCTTATCTGTACAAAGACTAGCTAATCTGGATATGTCCCTTAAAACCAATAGAATATTAAAAGTGGATGTTGTGGATGTATTCAGTTATACAATTAAACTCTTTGGGGAATGCTTAAACATAGGTGTCTAGTCTCATTTCAGAAATCCTACAAAATTCAGAACACACACATGCACCTGGTGGATTTGCACAGGAATTAGGGAGCATCTGTGCTCTTCAAATGCAGCAGCTGCAAAGCAGGTGACATAATCTAGGTGGGGATGTGTGAGCAACTGAATCATGAGAGGAGCTTGTATATAAATCATTATATCCATACAAAACACAGAAAGACACCTTTAGAATACACCAGCAAAGCAAATGATAATTCTTTACTAGAGCAAGCATCAAGGGTTTGTTTCTTTTTTTATTACAATTGTGTAAAAATAGAAGCTTTTCTGTATTTTATTTTAAAGAAATATATCCTTTGAAAGTTCTTAGTCCATTTGTTAAGATACTTACATAAGTAATGTTCTGACTTGCCCTTCCTACACAAGAGGATTGAATCCCTATACTATTCCATGGTACCTGTCCTTGTTTCCACTGCCTGCACATATGCTTCCAGCCCTTTAGTTTGACCAGTAGATCCTGATTCAGCTGTGCCAATCTCTTGTTTTCCTTGCCTGATTTCTTCTGCCTGTGGTTCACTAGCTCTTGGGCTCTGTGGAAGATGTCCTTAATAACCTGCCAGCTCTGTCCTGCTCCCTTGTCTTCAAGGGCAGTTTTCCAGGGGTGTCCTGTTGATGAGCTCCTTGAATAGCTGGATATTTGCTTTTTCCCAGTTATGGGGCCTAACTTTGCTCCTTACCTGACCCATAGTCCTCAAGACTGCAAATAGCATCTGCCCAAGATCACTGTAGCCCAGTCTGCCTCCAACCTTGATGTCCCAAATTAGTTAACTTATGTTCATGATTATCAGGTCCAGTATCACCTCGTATATCAACTGGTATACCCTATATCTGGTAGGACTGTCTATTGCCTGGCTTAGAAAATTATCCTCCATGGATTCCAGGAGTCTCTTGGGTTGCATACAGATTTATATTTCTTAAAGCTTTAAGAGTTAAAGAAGCTGTTTCTTCCACATGTGTGTCATTGTGACTACATTTAATAATTAAAGTTAAACAAGACTTAAAATAAAACAGCTATAATGAACACAGAAGATTTCTTTTATTACACCTGGACTTTTCATGACTCTTTTTAATTCTGTCCTTGGTCTTTGGCTTACTTTGTTTTAAATTGAATACAAATAACTATATATTTTCAATATGAGTTTGGAGTCACTTGCTTTGAGGTAATTTGTGTCACAAATTTAGAATTATTTAAATGCAGTTTTTGATTTTCTTTCTTGTTAAAAGTTTAAATATTTAAATGCTATTCAACAAGCATTTTTACCGAAAGGTTAAATGATAAATATTTAAATCAAGTATTATTTAAACATAGGTTAAAATGAAGGGATTTTGAATTCTATTTGTTTCCTTTATGCAAAATT
>WEIV01021100.1:0-27965 GCA_013390005.1 Calyptomena viridis
ACCATGCCAAGCCCAACTGCTTCAGCAAAGATCCTGACATTGATATGCACCCTTTCCTGTTCACTTTGGGGAAGAAACTCTCAGTGGAGGTCAGTGTGTGTTTGTGTGGGAAGAACACCCCACTCAACAAAACCATACTGTAGCAAAAAGATGGAAAAAAGATGTCTGTACATCCTCATCAGTCCTTGAGTCCCTGTCACAGCACCTACAGCAGTGAGATAGTTTTCTCCTTGGAAGACCTTTGCCATCATGAAACTGCCATTTAAGTGCACAGAATCAGACAAGAAAGTAGGGGGGAAAAAGAGGAAAAATACACGTTACTATTTTTGATTGCTAGTACAACTTAGCCTTGAAATATCTAATTTCTCACAAAATGAATTATGAATGTGGCAAGAACACAAAATCAAGGAAATTCACCAGCTAAAATTCTTCTCTGTACATGCTCAATGTTATTTTTAGCAAAACTTAGAGATCACACATCTTTTAATGGATGAAAGGCATCAAATCCCTTAATTAACTAATCATAATGGAATGAGGGTTTGCAGAAAAGACATTATTATGTAAATTAATAGGAGGGAGACAGTAGGAATGAGGTTTGTGGGAAATGTGCAAGAAGGTGCCTCTGGGGAATAAAAAGAAAGGTAAGCAGCAAGTTACCTGTGCAAACTGCTTGGTTTCCACTCAGTAATTTATTTTTTCGTTGGGTTTTTTTTCCTCACAGCTTGGGATCCAAAAGAAAAAATACATGCCCTACAATCACCAGCACAAATACTTCTTCATCAGTGAGTATCTTCATTCTCCTGCAACACCCTGAGGGGTATTAATGGGGCTTGTAGATTCTACTTTTCTCCTGCAGAACTTGAGCAGAACAAAGGTACGATAAAAGAACACAATAATAACAACCTAATTTTTTTAAGAGTTGAAGACCTCACTGGACAAAACCCCAAGTAACTGCTCTGACTTCAGAGCTTGTGCTGCTCCAAGATCCTCAGGTCCTTTCCAGCCTGAATTATCATGTGATCCTATGATCTGGTTTCTGTGTCCTTTTTGACTTCAAACACATGAATTTGGTTTGAGAATTTTTAGCCAAATAGTTTAAATTTGTTCCAGAGCAGAAAAAGCAGTGGGGTCATCTTAAAATTGTATGGCTTTGCAAAAACAAGTGTACATCTATTTGGACAGAAAAAAGGATAAAGAGCCTTAATTAATTAATTAAGGAAGTTGAGATGAGGCTCCAGGGGCTGTTTGGGAGCTGTGTGGTGATGGTTAATAAGGTACAGAAACAGAGCAGAAGAAAAATTCAGAATTTCTTCCCTGGTCTCTGGGCTCACTCCTGCCCTCTTCTTCCCATCTTAGTGAAACTTTATTAAGTTTCCTGTTGCAAGGCAGCCCAACTTCAACGTGGGACTAGGAGATATTCACCTTTTGCCTCTCTCCAGAACAGTCTGAAGTTTCCTGCTTGCCCGAAAACGGACAGCATGAATTTGAACCTGAAAACCCAGCAGAAATGAGCACTTTGTTTTGATTCATTTGACATATTTTTTATCCTTCTGAAGGCAGGAACCTCATCCCAGCAGTGTCTGCTCTCTTTTCTGGCTAGACAGAAGTAGCAGAGTTAGTTCAGATGTGCACCTCTCAGATATACAACTCTCAGCTGGTTGAGGAAGGTGATCCTATCCCAGATTTTCCACATCCTCCACCAGGGTCTTGGGTTACGATGTCATACCACATCCTTCAGTAGTGGTCAACTTGAAATAACAGTCTGTGAGGCTTTTTGTGGGATTTTTTTGCTTTGGGAGGTTGTTTTGGTTTTTTACAAGTGAGATGTCTATTTGGAAGGTTGAATTTGAATTTTCCCAACCCCAAATCCCTGCTAGGTGAGGGATTTTGTGTGCATTCCCACTGTTCCCCTGGTTTGAACAGCAGAACAGGGAGCCAGATAAGCTTGGGGCATCTCAAAATACTCCTTTGTGGCTGTTAAAAAGCCTAAAATGAAAGCTGAGGTTTGTGGGCTCTATCAGATTGACAGACATGCTTTAAACTGTTTAGAGGCACTAATACACCCCCCTAAGCAGTATCAGTCAGTTGCTTTCTTGCAAAGTGGTTCCTGTGATACTCATGAAGAATATTAAGTTCCTGGGGTCTTGTCCTCCTCTTTTTTCAGGATTCTGTCCCCCTCTTTTTGTTTTTTCTCTTTCCTAAAAGAAGCCACGATCATGAGGAAACAGAGGGCATTTTTACCTGTGTGACAGGTGAGGGAAGCCGTGGCAGGCTCAGAATATTCTGTGACTGATCCTGAAGAACAGGAACTGCCCTCGAGCTTCCAAGAGCTTCTTGTCCTACCTGTGTCTTTACCTCGAGGTCAGCAGGTTCCCAGATCGCTCACTGTGCACCTTCATTGATGCACATCCAGCAAATTCCACAGCCCTAAATCTTCCTGGAATATTCCCCATATTGAGCAGCTGTCCAGGATCCTTTCTTTCCAGGCCGATTAGGTGTCATTCAGTCCACAACGTTCCCAGTGATGATGAATTTTCCCTTACAGCTCTTCCTCCACTCCTGTTTCCCACCTACTTCAACTGCCACACATTCTACATTGCTTACACAAAAAGGTATTGGGTGGTAAGTACTGCTCCTTTTGTGACCAAAAAGGGGTCAGTTGGGGGCCTCCAACCTTCCTGCTGGGCTCTGTCCAGAGCCCAGTGGACAAAGTGACACCTGTGGCCATAAAAACCTCCTTAATAGGTGTGAATTCAGATTTATCTCTTACCATAAACCATGAAAAAGTATCATTAGCTTGCATTAACTTGGATTGCTCTACATCATTCCATTCAGAAAAAAACTAATACCTGAATGTGAAGTATTCTTTTGTACCTATAATGAAGCTTAGAAATATTTAAGTAAATGTAATTCAATTTTTTTTTTTCTTTTCTTGTCATCTGGTTTTGGTAGGACCTGGCCTGGATGATGACCTTCTATATCAGATTCTTTTATACTTATGGATTATTACTAGAAATAAAGAGTGTCCTGGCATATTATTTTATATTGAGGTGATGTCTCTTCAGAAGGTTCTTTCCACCTGTACCTGCCTTTCTCTGCCCTTGCTTATCTTTCCACATTTTCCTTTATCTCATTTTTTGCTTAGCATTTTAATTCAATAAAGTTAAACTAAAACTCATCTGCTCAACTGCCAGGACAAGTTCTTTGTTGCCTCATTGGCACAAAAGAGACTTCACTGAGTGCTGACCAAATTAAGAAATACTTACCTAACATAACATGCTGTGCTTTGGGTGCTGGGTCTGCTACTGGTTAAAGAGAACATTTAACCAAAACAGCTTAATCTGGGCTTGCAAATTCCCAGACTTGAATGGACAGCACTCTCTCCACTTGGATCATTTCACTGATTTTAATCAGGTTGGTCCTTGGCTACAGATAAAACAAGCTGAATAAAAGCTGCATCAGCGCTATAACGAAACATATTAAATAATCATGAGTTTCACAAGGAAGTATGAAACTTCCAGGTGCTGGATTAGCAATGCTAGTTCAGCCACGCGTTTGTAGGTCTGGCTAAAGCGTTACTTCAATGGCTCATCCCTGACCTTTTTACCTGATACTGAATTCTGGCCTCTGCTCTGATTGCACAGGATGCTGGAGAGCAGCTGGTTTGTCTGGGTTTCACAGATGAACCACATCCCTATGGACATTTACTACGACAAAAATTTGGACTGGGCATCTACTCAGGTAAAATATTTTTTCCATTTTTAAGCATCGTGGCCATACAGGTACAAATTTTAACCACAAGCAAGACTTCTGTTGCAGTAAGGGTGAAATCTGTTGGTAACTGGGAAATGAAGGTTAGCAGGGTAATGGAGTCAGTCACAGAAATGGTAAAGCAGGACAGCAATGACATGTTCATGGGCAATCTAAAACCAAATTCAGGTCCCAGCTCTAGTTCCTGAACATACCCACCTCCTCACTTGCTGCATCATTCTGTCTCAGACCTTTCCCACTTTATGGAGAGGGAAGTTTGTGTCCTGCTCTTGCTGAGCAGCTTTGTGCCAGCAGAATTCCAGTGTGGTGTCCCCTCTTTCAGAGAGACTCATGGGAGTCCAGCAGCAAAGCCTGGCCTCCCCAGAAGCATCCTGCCCTCTCTGCTTGTTCTGCAGACATAGGTTTGAGAGAGACTCAGGAACTTTTGATTCTTAGCAGCACTGAGCCAACTCCCAGTTTTACCACGGCCCAGTTTTGCCAGGGTCTGTACATCTGCTGGCCCCCAGAGCTGAAGGAGGATTATGATCCCTGGCTTGAGGTAGCTCAGCTCAGGCTAAAAGAAAACAACAGAGCCGAGCAGCACAGTGTCCTGTGCTCCTCAGGGAGATGACAAAGGCTGCAGGCACCAACCCGGGCTGACTTTGCTCTCCTTTGCCCTCCTGCAGCTCCAGGCAACGTGCAACGTTGAGCAGTCACTGTTCAATGACTGGTTCACTGGGCATCTGAACTTCCAGATTGAGCATCAGTGAGTGCACCCCCCAAGAGAGTTTTCTTCCCACTCTCTCCTTTTTTAATATTCTTTCTTCTCTTTTTCTTTTCCCTATTCTTCTTTGCTCTGAATTCTACGAATAGTTGTGGGGCACCAATGAGTTGGTCCTCAAAAAGACTGAAACCCCTTAAGAGAACCATGGTGTGATGCAAACCCTTCACTGGATGCACAGGATGACAAGCGAAAATGGAACAGGGGCAGGACCTGTGCAGCCATGCAGGCAGGAACAGGGTCTATCCCAAGGAGTAGCTTGTAAGGATTAGGGAAAATGTCCATGTTAAGGCATCTGTTTGTAGTCTTTCACAGTAGTTTAAGCCTACCTATACTGACTATTTATACTGTTACTCTTGAGACTGAGAAGGATGGGCTCATCTCCTTCTCTGTCCTATGGAGATGGGTACTGCTGGAAAAAGGGGAGGAGGGAAAGTAGTTTCTTCCATAAGCAGCACTTAATTTGGAGCAACTTTGCTTCAGAGATTGGAGACAAACTGTGGAAAAGAACAGAGTGGGAAAGCAGGAAAAGTTATTCAAGTTACTTGTGCTAAAAGAAGGAAATGCAAAGAGCAGCTAGAGATCTTGCTCAGTACAAGCTGGGACCACAACTAATGAATGTGAACATGGGAAAGGTAGGATTTCCTACGGAGCACTGGAAGAAAACTTGCCTGTCTCCTGTTCACAGCCTATTCCCCACAATGCCAAGGCACAACTACTGGAAGGTGGCCCCTCTAGTGAAGTCCCTGTGTGCCAAACATGGCATCAAGTACCAGTGCAAGCCCCTGCTCACGGCCTTTGCAGACATCGTGCAGTAAGTAAAACACAGAGGCAAAAACCTCACCAGCACTCCCCTAAGCAACCCTGCAATGTGTCCTCTCTTTCCCAGCTCTCTTAAGAACTCGGGAGAGCTCTGGCTCGATGCCTATCTCCACAAATAAGAGGACAGGGCTTGGTGGTACCAGTCAGAGCCAGCCACATTACCAGCAAGCTGAGCAGCAGGGACCACAAGGGACTCTCTGGCAGAAGAAAATAAGTAAGAACTGAAGGATACAATTCCAATAGAGATGAAGGCACCCAAATTTTACTTCTGGTCTTTCCTGGGGTTTTGGTTCAGATCTCTTGAGAGTGGGGAGGGCAAACAGAAGGTGAATTGTTAGAACAGGGAGAAGCTCTTTGCTAAATGTGTCTGAGCATTTCTGAGCCCGAGCACAGGCTCAAGTCAGATTAAGGACTGGTGCAGCTGTATACATTTAGTTTCACGTCAGAGTCCTCTGACCATGGGTTTTTTTAATTCTCTTCATGTGGAAGGTTTAATGCTTAATACAGCATTTGGTTGTTTGAAGTAATTTGAAATTGCAAAGGATTTTCAGTTAACATGATGCCCCAGCAATGCTTAAATCATAATAGATTATAACAAACTACAAATCACACTTAAGAGTGTAGCAATATGTAGTTGAATAAATAAACTTAATGAATGAATTCGTGTAGAAAATAATGAATCAACAAGTAAATGAATAAATAAATGTAAATGTGTTTCCATTACTGTTCTCTAGAGCGTCCTCATCCTCCAAGGCATCCCCTGTTGGCAGGAAGAAATACATGGGTTGAAACCAGCTCAAGCCCAGTGCTCTTTAACATTTCTCAATTCTTCTTTTGGGTTTTTTTTGTACTTTGTGTTGGCTGAGACTTGTAGGCTCCCCACACTGCTCTTACTGAGCTGTTTAGAACCACGAGGTCTCCACTGCAAGTCCATGCCCCAAAGTGCTCTCAAACACTTCATGTCTCTACTCCTTCAATCCACGCTGTCTTCACTTCTCAAAGCTGCTACTATTGTATTTCATTACATTGAGAGACAGCTCTCTCATTTTACTGCTGGGTACTGCTATCTATATGAAGACTATGCTCATATTATAGAAAGCATACATATACACACACTATAAAACAAAAGTAAAATAAATGAGCTACAGACAGCTGGCCAAATAGAGAAGTTGCTGTTGCAGCTAAACCAAATAAGTGGCAGACAGGCCAGTAAAGATCAGACTGAACAAGCTGAGAAGCCTCAGTTTGGAGGCTCTGCAAGAGCAATACAAAGCTGAGCAATTATTTGGCTCCAACAGAATTCACATCAATTATAAACCCACTGTAACCCCTCGATTGCTGTTAAAATCAGCAGAACCAGGTTCAGAATTTCTGCAGATGAAGCACATGCCTCCATGGCATGTAGGCTCTGCTCAGCCTCTCTTCAGTGCTCCTTGTCTGTGTGTGTGTGTAAACATAACCCCAAGCCACTAAAAAAAGTGGACTTTACTATATGAAACAAAATGCATTTTTTTTACTTCTAAAGCTTTAACCCATAGAGGGAAGTTTACATTAGAATTTTAGGAGCTTATTCAGAAAAAGTCACACTGTGTTTCTAAGAACTGTAGGATATTCTGGGGATCAGAGAGCTTCCCAGTGAGCTCTACAGCTGAGAGTTTGGATTGCAAATAAAACCAGGTGAGGAAGGTGGGACAAGAAAGGAGGGAAAAAGGGGAGAGTTGATAGTTGCTTATGTAATTTACATGAGCTGCTCATGATGCAAAACTGGTGTTAACCCAGACTAGATCCTGGCCACTTTTTCAAGCAGCCTCAGCCAGCTGGACTCAGGACATGGCCATATACCACAAGGGAATAAAAGGACAGGATCCAGACTCAAGGCTTTAAGGGAGACATTGGGTGTCAAAACTTACTAAGCTCAGCCTTATTCAAGCAGTTTGAGAGTTCAAGAGTAAATGGAATCACCTGGGTGGACTCAGATTTTGGCAGTGCCAGCAGGTGAGTCAGGGCAAGAAGCTGATCCAGGTGCTTTGAATCATCCCTGAAAGGAGGCAATATCTTTCCATTAATTAGTAAGAGAGCATGGGTTTTGTCTAAATTGAGTTCCACAGTACTCAGCTCCTGAAATAAGAGATCAGCTTTTGGAAAAGGGCTTGTGGGAACAAAAAAATTTGAGTATCAGTAGTTAGATCCACTTTTTACAATAATATGAAGTTAATAAATAGAAATCTCGGGTAAAAAATAAAGGTATAAAAAAGTCTCTGATGATATAATGAGTGGACTTTGTAATTCAATCATTGCACAAACAACACATGTGCTGTGCTCAGCACTGGATTTAACTTAAAAACCTTGAACCTCTGCACAGGCAGCCAGAACATGGAAAAGATTTGCCATTAAGCCATTTTCTGCCTTGGAAAACATGCAAATTATGTTTAGAGGTTAACAGCACAAAGTCCAATTCCTGACCTGTGGGACTAAAAGAAGCAATTCCCAAAACTTCCATGGATAGGAGTCACAACAGTATCAGTTACTCACAAGCACGTTTCCACTTTAAAAAGCCTTTTAAAACTACCTTAAGTAGTCACTGAAAATGATTTACTGGATAGATAAAAGGCCTGATTTTCAAGATCACAATTTGATTTTTGCACCTTTGCAAGTTGCACCCAATGATGTCAGTCACCACATGCAATTAAAGAAGAGCTGTAAATGTTTCTCAGTCGAGGACCCAACAGTGCACAAATGAGGAAAGATGTGCAGGAAGGTTGAGCAAGACTGAGATGAAGGGCTGTGGGTACGTATGGAATGAAGCCTAAGGAATATGGATCAATGCCAGAGCAAACAGGAGGAGCTGCCAAGTTTTCCCTGGGTATCTTTGACCAATCTTACCCGTGTCAGCCCCAGATGAAAGGCTGCCTGCATTCACTCAGGAAAATATTTCATAGCTGGTGAGATTTGACAAAGAAGGTGTCACTGAGAGGGCCAAAGAAGGGAACACATACAAATTAGTTATAAAAGCCAAGGGAAAAGAATAAACAAGCAAAAAAACCCCCCAAAACCCTCTCATGTAAAGAAATTATGGTACATGCAAACATTTTCCCTAAACGATAAAACCACAAAATATTAACTAACTTATTCTAAAATAGAGCTCTGATTCCTGCAACTCTAAGACAAAATTCCATTCTTTTCCAACAGCCACATGAGAGGCTCAGGAGAGACAGTTTTCACTGGAAATAATACTGAAATTTTGAATTTAAGGTGAAGTATTTTTCCTAATAAGATCACTCTGAAAAAGGGTGTGTTTTAAGAAATATCAATGCGTCTCACCAATGTCATTTTATATATGGCACCTCATATTAACAGCCAGATATTAAATAAATGAAATAAGCGCATTATTTTCTATGTTATGAAGCTGCATAATAATTTAAAATAATTTAAAAATAATAATTTAAAAATAATAATTTTTAAAAATTATTTTACCCAAAACAAAAACCTTTGTCAAAATGTTTACGTATCTTAGACAAATTTTTTACAGTCTTTTTATAATATTTATTTCCTGGAGGTGTTGAAACTATTCCTCATGCTGCAGCCCTCACAAACTTGTACATACACATCTGGTGGGCGTGTAACTTCGCTAAAAACAAAACTTATTTAAATAAAGAGTAGCATTTAGGAAGAGTACTGAGTGTCTAAAGCACCTTGGACTCTGCACACATGCAAGAAGGGAAAAGGAGCACATTTCTTTATCCTTGCTTTTCCAGCTTCCCTCCACAAAGCCAAGAGCATTGTCAACACCTTGCAGACAATGATTAAGAGTTGCAGAGTTAGGATTAAGTAGAGCTACATATTTTCATCTCCTCCATACACCCCAGTTTTCACATCCCCCTTCACCTCAAGCTACACAACAAAGAATTCCAGACTTAACTGGATGTGACAAAGATTAGAGGGAAAAGTGCAAATGAGGCAAAATAAGTCAAACATGTGTTAGAGGTGCCACGTGGAGGCAGAGCAACACCTGCACTGTAACGTAAGGGCCTGACCAGAGGTGGTTGGAACAGGCTGTGCACACCTTGGCTCATTCAGGCTCCGCCCTGTGCTGATCAGAGAGACCTTTATTCCAGCACCCAACAAGAGAGGATGTTTAGCCAAACAGGCAACTTATTCTGCATTTTTTTTCTTTGATTTTTTCTCTCAAGATAATGCCAAGAAATGACATATTTAACTGAGTTTTGTAAAAGTGAGGAGGAAGCACAAAGAAGGCTGGACTTGGTCCATGAAGGTGCAGTGACTGCAGAGGATGGAATAAAACAAGTGAAAGGGGAAGAGAGAGATGAGTTTGGATTCAGGTTTTCCAGTGATTTCCATCTCCTGGATACCCTCTCACAAACACAGTCCAAGTACCCTTCACACACTTCCAGCAGCATCCACAAGTGTAAGCCAGGCTTACAGCCAGGGAAAGCTGTCCTAAGGCATTTTGTATTTTCATTCTGTTTGGGGAATGTTGCAACTGCAACTTAGTCTGTAAACAGAGTCTCTCATCATCCCCTCCTCAGTAATTCTTACAACACACATGCACAAGGTCAAAGATTCCTGAGACTTAAGTGTGGAAAATAAGAGTTAGATAACAGTTTGGGTTCCCAGATACCTGTTTGCAGAAAAGTGTTTCAATCCTGGATCAACAATCACAAAGACAAGGGTTTGTTGCACTGAGGGGGGAAAAAAACCCAAAACAAACAATAAAAAAAATAAAGTTCCCAATGCTGGTCAAAGTTTTAAAATGGGGAAACCCTGAGAGAAGTGAGCAAAAAATGACCACTGAAATTAACAGACTTAGCAGATCTATATAAGGCATTTCTGTGGTTTATCACATGCTATGAAAACGGGAAATGAAGTTTTTTCCTGACTTGATCCATTAGAGACTTACAGTATTTGAATCACTGAATCCAATTAAGCAAAAAGCCTTCTATAATCTTGTAAAGACTTAAATGGATTAAGATCAAGGTGGATTTCTCAGGTTTATAAGAAATTACGATGACATTGTCTTCCCTGACCTCCTTGATCCAGGTACTTTGCTTTGGGAAGGAGGATGAAAAAATAATTTTTTTTCCATTAAAAAGATACAATTCTCAGTTTACCAAGCACCAGAGTGTGACATGAAAATAAATTTCAGCCCAGCTCCTGAGAGCTCTCCTGAGGGAAACTTCCAGCTGCTCAGGGGCTGAAGTTTGGCTTTGGATGGAACTCCAGAATGACAAAGTCCAAGCTCCCCTCACACAACAAAACCACACAGGCTCTGCTCAGCAACCCAGGCTGTAGGAGTGTCATTAACAGTGAACTACCAGGGTACTTCACTTGTTTTTACACCACTGCCCCATTGTTCAGCCTCGATTTGCTTTCCTAGACTGTGTAGCTATGCATCCCTTTACAAGCTTCTGCCAACTCAAGGCTTTTTCAGGATCCCCACAACTGAAATCTTCTTGAACAAGAAAGCCTCTCATGCAAGAGAAACTTCCACAGGAAAAGTACATTGATGTGGCACAGAAGAGAACGGGAATGTGACAGATTTGCAGGTACCTTTATCAGCTATTTGTGAGATGATGGTACAACACAGACTAAAATTCTTTAGCTGGATTTAAGAGCTAAGTGAGAATCTGACAGTTACTGAGACACAAACCACAAATCCGGCAGAACTATCTTAATTTCATTTACAGTGATCAAAATAGAGCCCTAATTCTTTTACCAGTGCTGCCCAAAATGGCCTCAAGCAACTGCTTAGGCTGCAACCCTCAATGCCAACCAAGTCAAGGCTTTGGTCAAGTCCACCTTTGCATGTCATGACCTGTGTCCTGACCACACAATTTTGGACCCAAATGTGTGTTCAGATGAAGTTCTGCAATACTGCCTTGGGACAAAGGACAAGCTTTACCACACACTGTAAACCTTCATGTAATGCACTATCAACAAGAGATAAGAACACACATCATTATCACTGGATCGATTCTCTTCTGCAGGGCTGGTCTGAAGCCCCAAACCCCACAGCAAAGCAAACTCAGAGAGCACAAAAGAGTCATGGAAGGGTCATTACCACCCCCCTGCAACGAACAGGGCAGGGAACTCTGTCCAACCCGGCCTTGAATGGTCCCAGGGATGGGGCAGCCACAGCCTCCCTGGACAACCTGTGCCAGGGCCTCCCCACCCTCACAGCAACACATTTGGTGGGAAAACTGACTCACAGACCTGCCTGCCTGAGAATTCCTGTATCAGATCTCCAAACACAACAAAGAGCCTTTTGCTCCAAGGTGAGTAACACTACTTGGCAAACCAAGGTGACTGGGTTAACAGATGCTCAGGTTATGGATACCTACACACTGCTGAGGAGGCAACTTCCACCCCTGGCTTCCACCAGGCAACGAGCCAGCTGGGTGCAACAAAGTCCTGATTTCCTTTCTCCAACATCCTCCAAGCAGGAACAGTTTGATCCAAGCCTCACCCTTTTTCCCTGGATAACATTTAGCAATCCCATGAACTTGCTCATTTCCTGGCACAGCCCACTTCCACAAATGGGACTCTCTTTTCCCTTTCCCAAAATGGTTGGAGTACCCAAAAAACATGAGCAGATTCCAATCTAGGAATGAGAAGATGTGCTCCTGGATAAGCTGCAAATTCCAGAACATTAGTTTCAAATTCATTCCCAATTCCACTGTTACAGATATGCATCTAAAATAAAACAGTACTAGGAAAACGTTGTGCAATTCTCCTTTACAGATCAGAAAACTGATGAAACAACCTGTCAAAGGAATGTTTGATTTTAATTGAACAGAACACAAAATCAAAACAGAAGTGACCGTTGTGTCACTCAGTCTTTTAATCCTCACATTAAGTAGCTGTGAACAGATTTATTGTCTCGTTTATTTGAAGAAACAGAACTATTGTTCTTCCACTGTTGCCCAACCCTCTGAGCACCTTTTGAAAAAGCCAACTTTTCTGTGCCACACTTGTCATGGCCAGTTTAGCAGCAGAGAACACAGGTCATTTAAGCACAAATGTGTAGTTGAAACGTGAATTTTCAAAACAAAGGCAGCTGCAAAAGTACCTATGACCCACCCAGTCCATTCCATGTCTTCTCAACATCACTGCACAAGGTGTTTCCTCTCCCCTCCTCATTCCCTGGTACTTCGTTTTCTTCTCTAACTTGATACCAATCCAAATTTCAGCCGAACCTCTAAACTTCTCTAAATTACAGTCGAATTTATTAATGATACCTCATAATGTACAAGGCACAAGACAAACAGTTCCTTACTGGTGAAACAAAAAGTAGGGATTTAGGAACAAAGTGGTTCAGGCAAAATAACTACATTTCAAAACTGATACCAACTACCCAGAACTTCAACAGCTTTTGCACCATCTCCAAAAAACAGATGTAGAAAACATTCGCACAGAAAACATGTTGCCAATTTTTAAATTCAGTTTATTTCAGAAATAAAAGAAGAAAACAACAACATAATTCCCCTAGCAGAGACAACCAAAATTAAAGATAAGGCCTTGTTTACTCTTGTCCAAAAGTCACTAGCATTCAATGTTCCAGCAGAGATATTGCCACCTAATCATGTGGCTCTCTCAGCTCCCACCTGCTTGATCAAGTAAAAATCCAATGCAATTCCACGAGGTTATCAGTTCATGTTATGTCACTGCACCTCTATCCCAGCTCACATTTCACAATAGGTTAGCAGATAAATGAGTTGCAGAACAAGCAGCTTCCTACTTAGTTTTCACTAGTAGCTTTTAGTAGCTTTTTCTTCTAATAAGTAGCTTTCTAGTCTAATGGAACAGCACTTAGTATCTACTCTATCTTCCATCACTTCTGAGAATTCACACTTGAATGCCAAATCAGGAAGCAATCCTATTCAAAATACAACAAGACAGCCCCAGAAATGAATATTGAAAAATCATCCCCAACCTACAATGATTTGAAATTATCACATTTGCTTAAGAACTCTTAAGTGCTTTGCTTTATGTAACTTAGCTTGGACACTAATTATCCCATCACTGGCTTCTAAAATCTTGTGCACTGATTACACCAGATAACATTACAAAGTGCCTAAATTCAGGTTTTATACATATTTTCTAGATACCTGCATTTGTTTAAAGTCTAACTTTGAAAAGTAGCTCTGGCTTGATCAAGAAATAGCAATAGCAGATTATTGCAGCAAAACAAAATTTCAGGAACTATTGGAAATAATTTGGAAAGTCCCTCAGCTTGAATTTGGCTAAGATCAACATATGTCAAACATTTGGCATATTAATATTTTGCTATATAAATTCTTATAGATAAGAAGGAACAATTCACCCTCCTACCCCTGAAAGGACTATAAGATGTAATCAATTTAGTGTTCAGTGTATGGAATAAGAAAATATCCTTTCCTATCTCCCTTATGTCAGTTATAGCCTAACACAGCACTAGTAAGCAAAGATTACCTTAAAATATATATTTGGAATAAAATTTACCTATATTCAGATTAAACTTTGTAGTTAACTTCATTTTTACCATAAGGAATGAGACATACCAACATTTTACTCCAACTCCTGCATATCATTTTCCTTCTGGAAGGCCAAAAATGAAATTTAAAGGATGCATTTACAAATACATACAGGTAACTATTTTATAAGAAATACTGAGTAACATCAATTTTTAACATTCCAAGTTTATCCATATGGATAATCACAGTGTCATCATAAAAATCCTATTGTGTGATTTGGCCAGAAGAAAAGAACAAAAAAATTAGGCAGTATTTTGATAAGAAGAGAATTTCTAACCATGAATTGCATTTAAAAACACTGCATCTTGTTACCAAGCAGTAAAGCACTAGTGTGGAAAGGCACTGCTGGGAAGACCATTAGCTTGTGTTACTTGGTTTCCAGTACAGATACAAGCAAATCACACCTTAGAACACTCAGGTGTGTGGGCCAAGATCTGCTACATTCATTAACGTGTTCAAGATGTTCCTGGGCAGTTGCAGGGACGCCAAATCCACAGAGAAAACCTCTGCAGGCCATTTTACAGGTTGGATCTTTCTTTGACAGACATCCGAGATGCAGACTGTGTGTATGTCCTAATGACATCCTAAAAATAACACAACAGCTCCGTTAAAATTAGACAACTTCAGGAAAAAAATAAGCACTTGAACCAACAAATGTTGTTCTTTGGAGGAAGCACCGAGCCCGGGAAAGCTTGTGGGAATGTTTCATTACCATCACAAAGAGTGGGTAATTAACATGAACACATCACTTATGTATGGTTATCACCCAGAAGCCTTACAAACCCCAACTGACACAAAGCAACTGCATATCACTAGTAAATCAACCCTTAATTAAGTGTTATTAGAGTGATGTTGCCTTATTTTGTAACTCTACATGCACTGGTTTCTGCCCCTTAAATCAAATGGGAATCAAGACCAATTTTTTTGCTTCATTGGAACTGCAAGAGAAGCAGAAATAATGTACAGCCAGTCAAAATTCAGCTGCAAAAACCACCGTGACCATACCTTTTTCCCACTCTCAGCATTGTACTTGTCCAGCAAAGCCTGGATACAGGCACCATAGTTAGGATGAACATCAGTGAAGTTTTTCACCTGAACAGGAAGACAGAACACAAAAAGCAACAGGAATTTTTTCCTCCATTTCAAACGTATTCCTTGCCCCGTTTCCTGCTCCATGTTCTACAAGCAGTACTTGTATCATAAGGAAGAAAAAGGAGGATGGCAACTCTTTTCTACAAGTTTCATTCTGGCCAGCCAGAAATGAGCTAGGAACATCTTCAAACACTGTTTCTGTTACCTCACATGGAGCTCATTCCAGGAATAAAGATCTAATCCCACCCTGGCCCTCACTGCCTTTTCCTTGTTTGGAGCAAAACCTTACACTGACAGTCATCTGATTTTTGAAACACCAAGCTAAACACAAAATGACATCCTTGATGTTCAATATCTATCTCATTCTTTCCACCAGGAAAAAATTATTTTAACTATACACTGTATTATGTAAATAGGCACATGTTTAAGTATTCTGTATCCTGAGAACTCCTGTGCAAGACATAATCCAGCCTTCTCAGAGGATTCCTAGCTTCCTTTCCATAAGCGTGTTGCCATTTTGACAAAGTTACTAGACTGGGAGAAAACCTGGAATAAAGAGCAAAGGCTAAAAATCAAAGAGGCCACTTACAGCTCGTTTCTGAATGAAGAGTTGAGCATCCTTCAGATTATCAGCAATGTTTTTACAGAGCCTCTGGCGTTCTGCCTCGTTCAGCACCTTGAGGTAGAAATCTCGTACCTTGCCATTGGAAAAAAAGAGGTTTACTTTGAAATTCCCAAAAGCAAGCAGTCAGCAAATAATCAAAATACTTGAACTTAAGAGGCAGACAATCTGTGAGCACTTTCCTCTGGTGAACCTACTAACAGCTCCTGGTTCTAACTTGAACCAACCTGCTTATGGAATTAATGAAAACAAACATTGCTGTTGGGGTCTAAATCAGGAGCTGATGACCATGACATGACATACTCCAGTCTGCATATCTGCAAGCACTAATGGCAAGAAGACAAGTCACAGCTCCAGTGTAGCAATGCCCAAAATGCAGAGGGCAAAGGTCTGAGAATTCACTGATTCTCCTGTGAGCAAAAATCTAGTCATTCAGGAAGTTATGCTGTATGGAGACCTTCAGGTCAGCCCAGATGCTTCAGAAAGGAGCCATGTCTGCGTGACACACTCTTGATACTCTGTGAAGGCACCCTATGAGCTGCTCACGTGTTTCCCTGCACCACACCTGAGTCACATTGTCTTCATTGGCACTGTTGAAGCGCTGCACGTCTCCCGACACAAACGCGCGGTTCTCCTTGAGCAGGGGCTGATCCTCTGGGCCAGAAAAGCTATTTGGGTAATAGTTTGGGGCACCACCTGGAAACAAACAAAAGACCCCCCAAAAACCAAAGCAATCAGATGCCAGCACTTTCAGACTCAGTCAGAAGACAATGTTCTTTGCTTAGAAGAATATAAGCTTCCCTGTGCAGGGGGTGTATTTTAAACTCATAATGAACTTTAAGAATGGCCTAAAAATAAACTTATTATCTGTTCTTGGCCAAGAGCAGCTGTTCTCAAGTTCTTGTTTTTCCAATATTTCCTTCTCCTCCCTTAGCAAGCATGAGAATTCACAGCCCAAGGCAATACATATTCTGGCATGAGCCACAGCTTAAGTATATCCTTGTTTACTCTCAGGTGTAAAACAGTCACTATTGGGCAAACACTGACAGAACATGAGCTGCTGAATAGAGGTGAAGTTACAAATCCAGTCTTGGCATTTTCACTCTTGCTTTTCACAATCTCTTGGAAATCAGAAAGCAAAGCAATTTGATGAAGTGGACTGAGCATGTGGAAGTCAGTCTTTAAATTTAAAAGATGCAAATATATATTTCTCAAAAGCATTTAGGCCATCTCTATTATTTTTAGATTAGATTTTGTCTAGAAGTAGAAACAAAGAGGTAGAAATTAACTTCTGTGAAAATATTTCTCTGCCATATTTCTTAATTTCAAATAAGTAATAATTTGGAACTTTTTCAATTAAGTCCCCTTTAACAAGCACGTTTCTAGAAGTCTTTAAAGGAATGCAAACTAGGGGCAATACTGAATTTATTTGACTCTGGGTGTTCTCCTGAAAACTCCCTTTCTCTTAAAGTCCTATTTGGTAAGTTCTTAAACACTTCTTAACCCTCACTTGGACGTTATACTTTTAAACAAACTCCCCATCCTGTATCCAAACATCCAAAGTCTCCTTTCCTGGATTATTAGAAGGAATATACACCCATTCTAAACAAGTATGTAAAGAAGACATTCTAATTTTCAAGTACCAAAAACCTCCTTTTCTTTCTCTATTGTTTACAAAAAGAAAACTTCAGTCTATTTGTAGCAAGCAGAAGTGACACATGATGAATTGAAAGGTGATGAAGGGAATTCTGAAGCTCAGGAGTTCTGAGGTGATGTTTGAGTTGGGGGAAAACGTCACAAGACACACCGAATGGTTGAGGAAAAAAGCATTTCTTACACCATAATAAGTTAGCAATATAAAAAAATCTGTTTAGCAAGTATCTTAAGTCCCCCATGAACAGAAAAGAATCCTGCAGTCCATGCATAAGAACCATTAAATTGAAAGGCATTTTCGTGAGTACCTTGGTTGTCAGAAACAGTCATTGACCCATCCCTCTGGTAATTGGCCACGCGGGTTCGGAAGGGGCAGTTCACAGGGATCTGCAGGTAGTTGGGGCCCAGGCGGTGTCTGTGGGTGTCAGGATACGCAAAGAGACGCCCCTAAAACATCCCAAACATCAACTACAGCTTGCAAAAGGCATTTTTTATCATTTGATTTATTTTTAAACATATTATTTACTGAACGGAACCTTGAGCAGTGCCGGTGACATATGGATGCCAAGACAGACAAAATCTGACTGAAGTTTTTGCCTCTCTTCACTCTCTCAAAAAGAGAACTGCATGACAGCTCAAGGGTTTATCCAGTTAAAACTGCCAAAATATCTTCTGGTGTCCGTGGATATCATTTGAAACAATTTAGTTTAATTAAAAACATGCAAACATCCATGATTCTGCAGTCAGTCTAATCAGATACTGTGACATGCAAGAAAGCCAATACCACTGAAGAAAAGTCCTGTGGTCTGTAACAGGGATTAGTTATATCTGTTTTAAAGTATTGGAGTTCACCTCTTATTTATAAAACTTTGCAATTCTAAGATATACTGTAAAAACATGAATAAATATGCATTGCTGCTGTGGTTTCATCTCATACCAGACTGAGAACTCGAGCAAGTGCTGCAGATGCCCTCCAAACTCCTGATTTTCTATTCCTTTAGATCTGTCCTGTTCTACTTGTATTTAAATGTTGGATGAGCACAGCAAATGGTGATCATTAAACAACCACCCAAACCCAAGAATATTGGTTGCTTTTGTTTCCTACTGCTGCTACACAGGGAGAGGAATGTCTGCATAAACAGCAAAGCAAGCAATGCTCATCAGGTGAAATCTGTGCATTGCACTTTACCTGCAGCATTTTATCAGGGCTGGCCTCAATCCCAGGGGGCATGTTGCTCGGATCATAGGCCATCTGTTCCACCTCTGCAAAGTAGTTGACAGGATTCCTGTTCAAGACCAGCTTTCCCACAGGAATGAGAGGGTAGTCACCATGTGGCCAAACCTATAAGACATAACACACACACATTAAAATCAACATTATTAGAGTATTATGCAGCTTTACTGCTAGGCAGTGTTCACTCAGTTTAAGCCTTAAGAAAATAAATTACTGAATTTCTTTCTTGCTAACAAACATTGAGAAATGTCTTATTTTAAGAAGTCTTTTGCCATTACTACAGAGCATTAATGCAACTTATTTCATCATCCCAGGATAATCTCAGCACTTGAGGACTTAAATGAAATACCTACAGGCACTTGAAAAACTGCCTAGGAATGCACATTTTAGGTGGGTCTGGTGGCACAATTGTTTTCAGCTACTTCAAAATGCTTAACTAGCTTAACTGGCCTTTTCTTTGCCACCTGAGTCCGCACTTTTAAGTTCAAAAGACTTTAGCCATCTGGGGAGAGCCATATTAGAGGGAAGAAAAGAGCAATACAAGCTGATGTTAGCATCCTCCAGCAGGCCGTTCCCAGAAACAGCTATTGGAAGTGTGACAAAATCAGACCAGAGCTCAGGGTGCGACTCTGACCCGAGATCAGCTCTGGCATTTGCTACATTATCTCATGACCTTTCTTCAACCTGTTGAAGCTGAATATTCACAACAGCATCAGAGATACCTTAGTTACATCAAATGGATTAAATGGGAACTTCTCTGCTTCTTCAAAGGTCATCACTTGGATGTAGAAAGACCAGGAGGGATAGTCCCCCTTGGCAATGGCATTGTAAAGATCACGGATGGCATAGTCAGGGTCAGTAGAAGCCAAATTTCCTGCTTCTTCAACAGAGAGATTTTTGATGCCCTGGTCAGTCTAAAAGCAATAAAAGCAGTAACACCAGTTACCAAGTGCAGAAACGACTACAGAAAACATTAATCAGAATGAATTTTAACAAGATTTATAATCCAAGAATGAGATTGTCTATGTTCCAATTTCCAACAACTTGAGTTCAACAATTTGAATTATAGGACATTCGACAGCTGCCTTCCAGATAAAAATGAGTTCACCGAGAGTGTTCCAATAACAAGTTCCCAAAAGGAAAGTTCTTTACAGTCCAGCAAATGACTAGAACAAAGATGCCCATCATATTGGTTAAATGTATGCAACTGACATTAAACACACACCTTCCAAGTCCATGTGCTAACAAGCCTCCTCCAAATTCAACTTGAAAAGTCACAGAATATTTTTATGCTCTTTATCCAATCTGCTGTGTATTTCCAATATATTAAGTGGGGGAAAACAAAGATCAATACCTTTGCATGGAATTTGCAATAAACTGCTCTTCCCTCAGCATTAACCAGTTTAAAAGTATGGGATCCATATCCATTCATATGGCGAAAACCATCAGGAATTCCACGATCACTGAACAGGAAAGACACCTAAAGGGAAGGATCAGACAACATAATTGGCCTCATCAGATCACACATAAAGTGATCACTCAAGGCCAAGTTTGTTTATTGCATTAATCTGCATCATTGGAAGTTATGTTAACATTATGAGTTCCTCGAGGAATTTCTAGTTTTAGAGTGTTAATGAAAAAACTGCTTTGGTTTTTGCACAAGGAACAATTGTGAATTAAAGTTTTATGCCCACAAGAAATATCCAGTGAAGTACAAGACATTAACCTTGTGATAATGTTATGATTTCCCCTGTAAGTACAGAATATGTTTATATTTGTAATTTAAATTAAGACTACATAGAATTCTAGATCAAACATGGAAAAGAGATGGCTAAAAACATGCTGTTATGACACGATTTTGTTAATTATCCAAACTAAAGTTCCAGGAGAAGCTCACCTGATGCAAAGACTCAGGGCGAAGACTCCAGAAGTCCCACACCATGTCTGGATCCTTCAAATGAGTCTGAGGGTTCCTCTTTTGGCTATGGATGAAGGATGGAAACTAATTTGTCCAGAAGTGGAGGAGGAAAAAAAAAAAAAAAAGAAATTATGAGGTAAACTAAGCAACTCCTGGTACAAAACAAGACAAACAATTTTTCAATATGATTCACCATGAAAGGAACAGCACGTTGAAAGTTGAGACAAAGCTGTAACATCATGGGAAAATGTTATACTGCCATACCCCTCCTACAACTAAATTCATTCACAGACCAGTAAAATCAGGGTAAAGTAAAATATTTACCATTAGATAAAACAGGCTGTTCAGAGAGCCCGTATATCTGTATATCTGAACTTTACTGAGAATCCAACTCATAGTTGGATACAGAGATACTATAAAATATATAGAGATACAGAGATAGTATAAAATATTTAGTATAAAACTCCTCCACTCAAGCAAAGTGAGTTACACTCTCTTCTACTTACCAAGTGCTGTTAAACTTAACTAAAGGACCAAAAGAATCACATTCCATACAAAGAACTTGCAAGAAGCTTTTCACTTTAAAAGTATGAAACCACGTAAGTAATCAAGCATTAGTTCACAAATTTACCTCTTTCTAGTAACACCTTTTCAAGTCAGAAATGTTCAGAGCACCTAACAAAAACAGCTTAACAGCTTTTGCTCGTCAGTGAGGCAAGAACAAGATGGGAAGGAACTTTGGGACTCTCCTACAAAGTGCCCTCAGCTCTGGGGCTTACTCACCAGTATTGCATCCCGAATGAAGAAGATGGGAGTGTTATTTCCCACCAGATCCCAATTCCCCTCTTCTGTATAGAATTTCATTGCAAAGCCTCGGGGGTCACGGACTGTGTCAGCTGACCCAGACTCTCCAGCTTGAAGGAACACAGGAACACAGAGAAAAGTCTTAGAGCAAGAACTGCCTACAAACTGTAAGCAAAAACCCATATAACTTGAAAATGGGCCATAACATCCTAAAAGGGCAGGGCTTATTGAAGCCTTTTTTATACCAAGGAATTTAGACGTATTTTCAACAGTACTTCAAAGTGTAGAACAGAAATCCATCCAAACATGAAAGTTAAAAGAAAGAAAAACAAGTATATCCACATGAATTAAGAGTGCAATTTGCATTATCACTAACACACACATCATCAGATTATAAGGCTGAATCATCTAAACCCACATTTGTTTCTGTGCACCAGATCCCAGTGTGAAAGCTCTCATTTAGAGGCGTGCCAAATAGAAAGGAACTTATTATGGAAGACTTGTAATCCCTTAAATTCCTTCAGTTTCATCCAGGACTGTATTTTCAAGGGGTAACTCGTACCAGAGCAAAAGTACCAACCACAACACCTGAGCAGAAGGGCTCAGAACATCACGATGAAATACATGGGATGCTCATTCTCTCATTCAAAAAAATTGTGTTCTACAGGACAGTGAGGAAGAAACGTGTTCAAACAGAGCAGGGAAAGGGAAAATGAGGATGCAACAACTTCAGCAACAGTCCACAGATCCAACTCAGCTCCAGGTCTTTGCTCTGTATCAGGATCCCTTAAGTCTAAGTGACACAGGGAACAGCCAGTAGGCCAAACCCAGCAGCTCCTTGAGCCTTGTTGGACTGCTTTTTTCTCTCCAATTCTTCAGAACTGAATCCTCATCAGGATTTCTGTTCTTTTCAATACAAAGTAGTAACATACAGGTTATGAATTATAGCTTTTCTATCAGACAAGATAATGATTGCAGTGCATGTTTTAACTAACAGCATTTAAGGTTTTGCTCGTTTATACATGTAGCTCTTTAGGAAATCAAGGTTTAATTATGGAAGGCTGTTTCTTTGCCCAAAACATTAGCAGAGTACAAAAGATGATATGTATGTAACTTCCAAGTGTTAAGATGCAGTGTGCAAGTGTTGATTATTATCCAACCAGAAACAAAGCAGACTTTCTGTTGGAAAAACAGAGCTCAGGCCACCTTCCCTCTCACATTTCTGACAGAAAAGCATCTCCAGAGTGCCCTGACTCTGCAGAAGCTGCTGAAGGTCTTATGTTTAAATAAGACTCACAGGGGAGGAGTAGGTTGGCAGAAAGGATTTGAAGTTACCTTAAGTGCCCCAGGGTAAGTAAGGGAGACACAGAGCACCTTTAAAGCCTTACCAACAGTGGAGAACCGAATAGCCAGCGGAGTTCTCTTCCCAATGTGCTCAAACACTTTTGCCTTACAATACTGGGTGATATCATGAGTGACTTCAAAATAGCCAAAGGCTCCTGAAAAACAGTCATTCCAAGAGATCAGCTCTAGGTACTTTCCTGTTACTCCCTTTATTCTATTGGGTCCAACACACAACTTGAAGTCAAAAGCAAACACGGGAATACACCACTTTAAACACAGGTCATGTCCTTGCACTAAACAATTTATTTTTACAAAATGAAACTTGTTTAACACAAACTGCTCTTTGCACAGCGCTCACTCTCTCCTCCTAAACTGATTGTTAACAACCAGCAGCAGGACAGAAGATGCTCTTCTGCCAAGATTTGCATATTTATCTCTGAGTAAAACATGCATTTCTTTAATCCTGCTACGTGTTCCAGAATTTTTGGTCCGCCTCTAAGCTGGATGAAGCAACAAAATTCTTCCCACCCCCACAGGGAGCTTTTCCTAGGTACATTCACACTATAAATTCAGCCCCATGTTGGCTCCTTCTAGGACAACACATCTCAAAAATCAGGTGACAGTTCTACCCTGCTAAGATTAATAACAAATTTTAAAGTGGTTTAGGGTTTTTAAATGCAAATAGTAGATCATCAGGTTGCTTTGGCAGACAGACACATCAGAAGACAAAGCCAAGATTCTGTAGCATAAAACATGCAAAAAAACTTTAAAATAGACAGGGGTAAGTCTTCCCTTCCAGAGGGATGGGTACTATGGAGGAACAGGCAGAGGAAGCAGAGCAAATACAGCAAAAAAAGACTGTAACTATATTTTCTCATTAATCTTTATAAATAATTTTTCAGTGCTTCCAGTGTTGGCACTGGGATCTTTTAAACCAGGCTCTACCACTGTTGTTTATATAGATTTATTGATAACACTGAATTACAGATAATATTTAATTTATATGCCACAACCTGCAATTAACTCAAAACATTTTAAGTCTAATTTTACACAGAGAAAACATGTTACTTTAAACATACCTGCCCCTTTTGCATGCACAACTCTCTCAGGAATCCTCTCTCTGTCAAAATGAGCCATCTCATCAGTGAAAACAACATCTTGGACAAGAAGAGGTCCACGTGGCCCCACTGTCAGAATATTCAGCTTATCTTCTATGGGGTTCCCAGCCCCAGTGGTCAAGCCATCTGGCTTCTGAATGCAAGAGACAGTCAAAAAACAACCAGAAATTAGAAACCTTCTACATTTAAGCCACAACCATAACATGTCACAGAACATATTAACCAGTATATGGCAAAATTACAAAAAATTTGCAAGTAGGTACAGAAAATATAGATGTCTAATTACACCACAGTGCTATGCCTGGATGTATTTAAGAACAAGAGGTTAAGTCATGTCTAATCCAAGAATGTTTTCTATGGTTCAGAAATATTAAGACTACCGATTTTGCTCCAAGAAAAATATGGGATGGGAAAAGAGAAGTAAAAAAGGGGTAAATGCTGGAAAGTAACAAGGGAGAAAGGAGAGGAAGAAAAAGGTAATGTCAGGACAGGGATGGAAGCATAAGGAAAGAGCTACAGTCCTACAGGATAAAGACGAAAAGGGGACATCCATGATTACTGTTGCTCTGGAAGAGCTATGGAAAATAAGCAGGAGCACCTGAGGAATCATCATTCCAGACTCCTGAAGCATGGAAGGACCAAGACTAACACAAGCCCTAAGAACTCCTACTGCCAGGAAATGTCCTGTCAAAATGGCAACCACAACTTGTCTTTATTTACTGTTGTCTACAAAGAAACTGCCCCAAATGGCCCATACTCATCCTTTTCCAGTCCCTTCCATATCAAGTCTAAACTTAGTTAACCAGTTCTGTTGGCTGTTCAGAGCATCTTTTACAGTAGCAGTGACCCTGTACCTGGAAAAACACTCCTCAAAGGCAATTTAACTTTACAAATTAAAAGAGATGGCGAAGAGAAGGAAAAACTGACTCTTGATGAGAAAAGCCTTCACTTTTCTACCAGCAACTTCACAGGGTTCCAGTTTTCACACTGTCAACCTAAGTTCTGCTTTAGGGGGCTTAATTACTGCAAATAGACAAAATTATCATCTGATGGAAGACATTTTTTTCCCCCCCAAGAGGCAACCCACAAAGGCAGGGAAAGAACAATTATTCACATCCACACCCAGAGTTCTGGATGAGGAGAGAATACAGGGAGTTACAGACACTTTGTTTAACTCAGCTACATGAATAACCACATAAAAGACATTTAACAGCATAATTGCATTTCCACTGTGTTCTTACTAATATGCCACACACACACACTACTTTAGCTGGCCAGAATTCCCAAAATATCCATGTTCCTTATTCTTCCTTCACCACTCCATTAGCATAAAGCCATAAGCATAAATTCAGCTCCTTTGGGATGCCTGGAATCCTCACCTACACCGAAATTTGTAGAAACACTTCAAAAGACAATATAGAATTGATTACAAGCAAACATGATGTTCAGAAACTTACCACTTTAGCTTTATTTAAAGGCAGAAGGAACATCTGTTTAAATCAAAAGGTTATCTATGGTTTGTCAAGGGAAATATGCAAGAGTAGAAACTGTTCTCAGTATTTTTTCCACTGCTTATTTACCACACACCTCCTACCTTATTTTTTGCTTAGCTTTACATGAGTCAAATAAAAGAATTTCACTGCTCACTTTGTGAAATCACCTATTTAGACCACACAGAAACTCCTAAGAACTCAACCTCTTAAAATTATGCCCTATAGGGCACAATTTAACACCCTTAAAAATGCTTTATTAAGCTTTAGCAATCATTTTCATTTGTAATGGCACCTACAATTTCCAGTTGAACTTTTTGAATTAAAATTTAATCTCATGTATTAAAGTGGACACCACAACCGTATTCCAGGAATTCATTAGTTTTGCCAATTAAAAGCTTCAAGCTCCTCACAGATAAACCTCAATATACTATTTTTTCTAATCACAGATGCATTGATTTTTTTTAATTGATGATTGACATGCTCATTAAAGACAGAAAAGGTTGCTGTGGTGTGATGAAAACAACACCTCCTATCAATGCCATCCTAAGAGTACATTTTCCTCTCCAACCTCTTATTTATTTGTCATTTCCATCCTTCCCACTTGTTCCAAGTACACAGACACTTGCGCTTCACCCTCATTCTAAGGCAGCTCATGACACAAACACTCTCTGTACAGTTTCAGCACCATTTATAAATTCTGACTACTACAACTTCAATAAAATTTGGGGGCTGGATTCTGGTAACTTTCATCAGGAGAAAAAACCCTTAAGACCCCTCCAGTGCATACTTTTTAAAGGCACTGAAACTCAAAGTCATCTTGAAGCAGCAGCCAAGTTTCACTCAGTCCACTGAGAAACACAGGATTTATGATGAATTAGAGCCCTTTTGTCTCAGAGTTCTCATGAATTCTAAGCAGCCCAGTAGGTTTAACCACACAGAGGTAGAACTATAATGCACACACCCACACCTATGATCTTCTCCTCTGCAAAGACCTCGCAACAGCTTGGAAAAAGACAGGTGAATTTTGAGTCTTTTAGATTCACCTCTGCCTGTACAATACCTGTGGTGTGATTTGCTCGAGGGCAGAGAAAACCTTTGCATATTAGTTGTAAGCCCTGCAACAAAGAGCAAAGGTTTGTAGAGGTAACACAGCTCTTCTCAGCCCAACAGGAAAGACTGTTGTCTCAAACCCCCTTCTTCTATAATGCTGCTATTTAGAATTACTAGAAGTAGTTGCTAACAGCACATCTTGTTGAAACTAAGACTGTAAAAAATTTATCAGCTTTGAGGCTGTACAGTCTCTTTTGTGCAGGCAGATTTTCTGAAAGGTTCTTTATAGTGTCCGCATTAGAATTAAAGAATATATTTTTTTTTTAACAGTAGGCTATATTAACGTTGCTTTCAGGATAATATTATGTGGGGCACACAAAATAAGCTCCATCAGTGTGAAGGGAGAGGAAAAAAACCACACAGAGTAGGTGCAAAGTAGGTAAGAAGAATTCTCACACTACTTTTGGGCTTGAGCTTGTTGGATGCCTGTATTTTCACATGGTTAGGAGCTACATACAGTCCAAACCTTAAAAGAAAAGAACTTTTCAATCTGCATGTGTACTTCATTACAGCACCAACCTGCCATGAGAGAAAGAAGGGAAACAAAGCCAGGAGAATTTTAGTCACTGCTGTTGTAAACACCACACATCAAAGTACATACTTCCAGGCATTATGATACTTTGTACCTCGTACAACTCACTTTAAAATTCTAATAAGCCCTTCCTACTTTCTATCTTAAAGTCTCATGACTCCTTATGCAACACAGACTTTGCGTTGCCTCCCAATCTCTAAATTAACCTTGGCCTGTTTTCAAATACTGCTTTATTACAGAAAAGCCGAGATCCTGACAAAAACCATTACTCAGGGATAAAAAAGGAACTATTATGACATACACTAGGATACAATGAAGTCACAATTCATCATGTAGTTTTCACACAGTACCTTTTAGAACCGAGAAGAATAAAATAAAATTAAGAGTGACTTAACAGTGAGAACTGAGGCATTCACTTGCACCTTGTAAGACTGCTGCTCAGTAAAACCAGCAGGAAGAGTATTTAGTGGCAAACACATGTTTCTGTCAGAAAATACATACAGAAACTGGTGAAGAAATCTTGCAACATTTATACATTTACCCAAATATTTTGGGGTATATTCTAAGTCTTCAGATGACCTGAATGCCATGCTGTTGATTATTGCTCTCATGATTTCAGACAACCACTTGCCTCAACCCACCTGACAGAACCAAAGAATCACAGACTGATTTGGGTGGGAAGGGGGCCTTGAAGACCATCCAGTTCCACCCCCTGCCACAGGCAGGGACACTTTCCACTATCCCAGGTCGCTCCAAGCCCCGTCCAACCTGGCCTTGGACACTTCCAGGGATGGGGCAGCCACAGCTTCTCTGGGCACCCTGTGCCAGGGCCTCGCCACCGGCACATGGAAGACTTTTTTCCTAGAAATTCCGCTTCGCTTCAAGCCCTCGCAAACCACTGAAGGTGCTTTTGTGTCATTCCCTAGTTGCGTTTTCACTGGGTTCTACCGGCGTGACAGCAAACTGCAACCTGATTTGCGCGGCAAACAATTAACAACATCTCTGCCCGANGAGGGCGCCTCGCCCTCCGAGGTGTCCCGGGGACACCCGGGCACAGCGAGTCCCGCTCCCCCCGGCCGGCGGCACCCCCTGGGCTCGGCACCCTCCGGAGCCCAGCCGCTCCTCCCGGGAACGCGAGGAGCGGGGGGTCGCGGCGAGGAC
>WEIV01021100.1:28428-44977 GCA_013390005.1 Calyptomena viridis
CTCCAAGCCCCGTCCAACCTGGCCTTGGACACTTCCAGGGATGGGGCAGCCACAGCTTCTCTGGGCACCCTGTGCCAGGGCCTCGCCACCGGCACATGGAAGACTCTTTTCCTAGAAATTCCGCTTCGCTTCAAGCCCTCGCAAACCACTGAAGGTGCTTTTGTGTCATTCCCTAGTTGCGTTTTCACTGGGTTCTACCGGCGTGACAGCAAACTGCAACCTGATTTGCGCGGCAAACAATTAACAACATCTCTGCCCGAGGACCTGCCGGCCCGGGCGCCGAGCAGCCCCGCTCCTGCCCAAAAGACGTGGCGGAGGCCAGGCAGCGCTGACCGCCCTCACAGCTCCCGGCCCCTTCGTGCCTCGGTGTTCCCGGGCACCGCGCCGNGCTGCAATGGCAGGCGACCCCCGAGCAGGAAGGGCGGCGCGGAGGGAAGCAGGAGCCGCGGGAAGCAGGAGCGGAGGGACGCTGCTCGCTCCCAGCGAGGAGGCAGCGCCGGAGAGGTCGGTCTGTCGCCTTGTCGGTCTGTCACGCTGTCGCTTTATCACGCTGTCCCCCCGCCACCCTGAGGGGACGCACGGCCGCGTCCCGCCCCGAAGCACCAGCGGGTAGCGGGAGGCACCGCGCCCACGGCTCCTGCCCTGTGCGCCGCGCCCGCCCCCCGCTACCTCCTCAGCCAATAGACTCGCGGCGATCCGGCAGCGCGGGCTGTGATTGGGCGAGAGGCACGTCAATCAGGCGCTGTGAGGCACCGCCCACCGCCTCAGCCTGAGGGGGCGGCGGGAGGCCGGCGGAGGCTGTGGTGTTTCCTTGTTATTCTGGTGTAATTAACAATTAAGGAGCTGCGAAAGTATGTTTTCTGCTCTAATTTCAATTTTGAGATGCCGAAGCTTTCTAAACCTCCTGGTGGTTGAGGCGTTATTCAGTGGCATAAGAAGTTATCGGCTCAGGCCATTGTGAAAACTGCGCTTAAGGAGTTTCAGAGGCAGGGTTAGTTTCGGTAGGGAAAAAATGTTTTTAAATTGCAAAAGCAAAGGGACCAATATATAATTATATTAACGTATAACTATATAAATGCTTTTTCTTGTATTGGTACCTTAAATGAGGTACAGGTGGTACATTAACATTGGTCGTAATCCATGGCACCCGATTGTACAGAGTGTTTCTTTGTAGCCCTGTGTTTATACCCTTGAAAAAAACACACTTCTGAATTAATATTGTGGCTATACTTAAAAATTATGAGGTAAGTACTGTTCTCCCATTAGGCAGCGATTGTACTTGAAGGAGGCCCCCTGGTTTTGTGCCTAGTACATGTACCACAGGTGATCAAAGTGGTTAACAGCTGGTTATTTTTCTTATTTCTGAGGTAAAATCTTGGAACAACATGAATGTTCTGTCTCAAACTGCTTATCTGAAAGATTATGTCGCCATTCTTTTAACAGATGCCAAGAATAGTGTGGCTCATTATTTCAGTCAGACAATTGCTTTATCTAGTACATGTTATTATGAATTAGAGAGTTAAATCTCTCAAATTCAAGTCTTTACTATGCAAGGAGTATCACTGATTGCATTCCTTTTCCTCAGAATTAAGAACAGAAAATTCTCTTTTTTCTGCTTCAGCCTTGTTTGAGATGTTTACTTCACGTCTCCAAGACTCACAATCTTTTTCCTTAACATGATAACATCTTAAAGAAGAGCAAGAAAAATCCCCTGTGTTTCTAATGCTTTTATACAAAATTTACATCATCAGAATACACCTAGTAGTACATTTAGATTTAATATTAGGAGTGCATACACAGAGGTTTTTAAATCGATAATTAATATTTCAGTTTGCTTAACCAGCAAAATGAGGAAAATGTTTGTTTTTCCTTTAAAGTTTAACATTGCTGGTCAAGGTGTGTAGGTGAACTTGCAGGCCACAAATCTGTTTCAAAATAAAAGTAACTTGCAAAACCTACTTCTCTTTCCCTTCCCATCAACCCTACTTATTATATACTGAAGGAGAGGATATATGTGGATATATGTACGTGCATGTGTGCATAAAAATACAAATAAGAAGAGAGTAAATGTTGGCTAAGTTGCAAAACCCAAAATAAAACCCATGGGAGAGCAGGTGACAAGATCAGTGTTGCAAACAATGTTTGCACTTCAGCTTAACTAAAACCAAGTGATTGTGTTTCATAAGAAAGGTCACACAAAGTTAAGCATGACACAAATACAACATTTATCTCTCACTTTGCTCTAATTTTATGCCTTTTCAGTAAAGAAAGCAGTGGATACTGGTTTGAATTCCACAGGCACCTTGCTGTGGGTGTCTACATTTATTTCCTTTTTTCCACCTTTCTATCTTGATATTCGTTTCCTGCGGCATTTTATTTGCCTCTTGTTAAACATGCATTAGGTAAACAAACTTCAAACAATTCCAAATTAATCGTCTTTATTTACCTGGGGAGACTGGTTCTATGTTGCTGCATGACTTTCTGAGCCATAATCCAAACCACACTTCACCCTTAATTAAGATTTCGGGAGATTAAAAATCACAGTACTTCATATTTGTGGGTTTTTTTGTGTATTTAGAGTTTAAACCCAAACTACAGGGTCAGTGTCACACCCACCCACAGGATTGCGCTGCAAATAACGTTTACACACACGGTTGGGAGTCTTAATTTTTGATCTTTTCCCTAAAGTTGTTCAAACTTGTATCTTGCAGAGTATCCAAATCATGTATCTAGAGATGAAGCTTGGATACAATTTCTACCTGTGACGCAAGGAATGAGGTCAGAAAGAAAAATATAAAACCTGTGGTTTAAACTCATATAGTAAAAATATAATTGATATTTCTGAGTGTATTTTCAGTCATGAAACACTACTGCATGTGCTTCAGCTGTGAAGTAATAGAGTGAAACTTTTCTCAAAACTTGAAATAGTAATTGGCCTTTATAAATATCCAAACTTGAGATATTTACAGCATCTCAGGAACCTCTGCAAATAACTTTTCCACTCATCCTTTTGCTGTCATGCTTGGTGTAAACACCAGGGCCCAGAAAAATCACTGAAAGAGAAACAGAGACTAATATTTATATGTTTGCTTACAGGGCAGAGGATTGAGCATGGCAAGTACAGGCAGGATGGTATGATGGGCAAAATGATATTTCAAAATAGAGACTTTGTTAGCTGCCTTTAGGTACATGCTTAAGATATTGTGGTAATAAGCTTCTCATTCAGTAGCTTAAGTTATGTGTAGCCTTTGTAGTTTTGTGTTTTCAGTCATCAGATCTAATGGAAAACACAGAAATATAAGATCTTCAGAAGAGATGGACTTTAAGGGATGATCGAGGGGACAATATTAGTGGAAAAGGTCAACAGGCAGGAAGAAAATTCTGGCTTTTGTGGGAAATACCACATGTCTGTTGGGCTGCCATTTGATAGAGTGGGATACTGGAATGCACAGCAGAGAGAAAATGTGGACTTTGGAGGAAAAAAACATGTAGAAAAAAACCAGAAAAATGTAGATAGAAAACCTTATTTTGTGTTTGTAATTTTCTCTTATGCTCTGCTGTAGATATTAGGACAAGGTCTTAATTTTAATCTTTAGAGAAAAAAACCTAGCCTCAAATATAGAAAAGTGTGTTAGAATAAATATATTTTATATGTTTCAAACCACGGGGGTTTTTTTCTTCTTTCATTCTCCATAAATGAAAATGACTTCAGTGACTTTGGAGCAGAAACTTTGTGGTTTGTATGGGGTTGGGAAAGGAAAGTGGATACTCCAGTCTTGGACTAAATTTACAAAGTAGAATTTAAGTAATCTAGATTAATGATTTACAATAATTTTTTAATTTTCCGAAACAGTACTCCTGATCATCATCATCAAGAAGTGTTTCACATTTAGTGCTGGAAAGACAGCTGCAATATGGTCCTTGAGATAAGGGACAGAACAACAAGAACAGAACAAGAAATGCAGCAGTTTTCAAGTGGTAAAGTATTCAAACATGTATTTAGCATCCTGGATATCTCAGGTTTGTGTTTTTATTCCTCAAAACTGCATCGTTAAAATGGCTTCACATCATATACATACAATTTTCTTTTGTCAATACATCTGCTTTTACTTGATTCCCTTTCAAGTTCGAGCACCCATAACACTATGAATGTTTTCCTGCACTTATTCTCTATATTATTATCAGCATTTTCTGAAACATTTACCTAATTGCAGTTAATAAAACCTCTATTTTGAGGCATGATTTTACCCATTAAAACTTCATTCTGCATAAGAAAAGATTTACAGCCAAACACAGCAAGATTTTGTTCTGTTGTTAGAATCAGAAGCTCTTCAGCTTTTTAAATGGGTCAACCATCAGGATGACTTAATCATATGTGCTTTAAATTAGTCAAGTGCTTAATTGGCATGCTGGATGTTTGCATGTATAAATAGAGATGTTTGATCCAAGAGGTACCCTGATACAATAGGTGTCATTTCACATGTTCTAATTCTTTAGAAAGAAGAGAATACTAAATGAACTGGTTTTTCAAACCAATTGAACTTCCAGAAAATTAAAGGCAATTAAAAATGTTGGCTGCTCAGCAGGACTGGAAAATCAGGCTGTTGTTTCATTGCCAGGAAAAGTTAGATACATGCCTTTGAATATTTTGGATATGTGTATATATATATATATATATATGTGCTTGGCAATATCAATGCTGCTTTGCCATCAGGGAAAGAAAAGCTTTAATTAGTGGAATTTTGAGTGCATGACTGACATTTAGGTTGTGAGGTGAATAACACCAGTGATGATGGATTTAGGTATGGTTCAAACCTCTAATTTCAGTTAGTTTTGGTACTAAAACAATGCCAAAATTTGTCATGTTGTCACACATTGTTCTTTACGTGGTGATTTCTGAATTTTCTTGTGAATATAATATCATGGTGGTGACTGGAAGAGATATAATGTCATCATAGGGAGTTTAGGGGAAAACAAACAAACAAACCAGCCTGTGGAATGGCAACAAGAGGGATTTGCTGTAACTATGGCAAATATGGATGCTGGGAAACAAGGAGAGACAAAGCAGGTTTGTAAGGTACAAAGAGAGAAAATACCACTGTCTTTGAAACTAATAGGCAAATAGCTGAAAATTCTCCATACTTGATCTAGTCACTAAGGCAAAACTTAAATTAGGCAGCTAATAATGTTTAGGTGTCTAAAGAAGAGACATCAGAACCTCTTGCAGTGCATGTGGCAATTGGAACAGGGACACGTGGTATCTGGGTGCCACAGGATCAGTGAGCACTTTACATATATAATAATCTCCTCTGCTGACTTGATGGGTCAGGTTCCCATGGAATCACCTGGAGGGAATATTGCTGCAAATTGCCAGTGTGTGCCTGCCAGGATCCCATTAAAATAATATTTTCTAAATTTAATCTGTTTATAATCCAGATTTTAATTTTTTTTGGTCTTGAAAACACACACACTTTAAAATATTTAATGGCAGCTCGTAACTGATTCATTTTCATTAATTGATGCTGAACATAACTGATTTTTTAAGATAATGTCAATGAATTGTGACATAAATGTAATTTTAAAAATCTGCTTTGTTATAGAAGATGAATTGTGGCACCTTTTCAGTTGCCCTGTTTAAGAGGAGTAACAGCCATAGACATAATACTTGAGGTTTGTCCCTTGAGATAGTGGCAAATAGAACCAAGGGAATAATTAATCCTGGGGCACCAACACACTAATTAGTATTGCTTGAATTGATAGGAGCTGCAAACTCTCAGTACCTTTGAAAATCTGTTTTTATTTTGGTGTGAATATTTCAGCCTTTTTTTCTCCTTGAAGCACTGCCACCCTCAGTCTATTTTACATCATAATAGGAGGCATCTAAGGGTGGAACAGTGGCAAAAAAATCTGTAAACCATCTGCTTACACATCTTAATTTTGACAATAGGAATGACCACAAAAAGTTCAGGGGTCTTAGGAGATTCAAAGAGTCAATGTGCGTGGTCAGAGTGAAATATAACACTTAGTAGCATATTAAATACATATAAAATAGCTCTTCCAGCCTGGAATAATTGATCCAGCCCAGTGCCTGCCATATGGCAGGGGCTTGCTGGTGCCCTTTGGCCCAGCTCTCTTGTGTAACGGCACCACTTGAGCTGTTGTTCCACTCAGTGGCTAAAAGCAATTTTTCACCCTGCCTAGTTATGTATCATTATGGGTTGCAGAGGTGGCCGTTGTTTTGTTTAAGATTTACACAGTTGCAGGGACCTGCTTCTGAATTAAAGCTCTGGATAAGCCCTTGAGTGTTTTGGCCACAGGTAGGTGCATGGAAAATAAACAGCAGGTTTTTTCCATGTATTTAGGTATGGATGTTCTTCAAGCCAAAGTTCTCTTTTGTACATTTGCCTTGTTTTCCTAAGGTTTTGTGTTCATAGAAAATTCATCACCTCAAATAGGAAAAATGAAATCATGGAAGTATCTAATATACTCAAAAAAGCAGTCATTCCCCAACTACAGAAGTCTTTAAAGCACATTGAGTTCAATTTTAGACATCCTAAGAATTTGGGGGGGTTTTATGTGACAGTTATATTTTTAAAGTGTTCATCTTCTTTATAAAAGTTGCTAAAAGAGGTGATAGTTCTTTTGACCCATCAAGACAGACCTTGGGTGTTTCATGACAACAAAGAGGTGAAACTTGTCTAGAAATGTAACAAATTGTTATTTATTTTGGTTTTTTTTTCTTTTCCTGGAGGCTGACACTAAGCTACCAGGTTAATTGGTATGTTTCTTTCCAGCTACTAATTGTTGCCTTCACCCTGGCTGGCCATTTACAAGATATTTGCATAAGGTTTACAAGCCATTTGCATTGCAAAGAAACTTATGGTGGAGAGATAAAAATGAAATACAGATCATAACTTACAAACCACCAAACTTGTAAACACACTAAACCCTTCTGAACAGATCCATAGGGATCTATCAGCATTCCTATCTAGCTTTGTTTATATGCATTTCCTATTTTTCTTGGATTAAGGGCAGTGGTGGGACAGCACAGTTGGGTCTTGATCTAAAATGGGGGCTTCCAAACAATTTTAAGAGGAATACACATTTTTCACTAGATAAGTTGCCATCATTTTTTCAGTACTTGTAGTCTAAAAATGTTGAGTAAATTTTTACAGCTACATGATACTAACCATGGAAATTGCTTTTGACGACCAACCACTTTTGATTCACCCAGAGTCCTGTGCTTATAATAGTATTTGGCTGAGGAGTTTAACATTTTGGAGGTTAACATTTTTTCCTTTTCTTTGTCGTTATGATGGCAGGTGGCTGCTTTATTTGTTTTCACAGTGTGCTAATCCCTCTTCTATTTGGTGTTGTTATTCATAAATATTCCTGAAATCAAAAAATAGTTTTCAAGATATGGAACACTGAGATATCTCAATTTTCTAGCTTCATGAGAAATTCCTGAGGATTTTCACCATCTTCTTTTGTATTGATGGTTTTCCCTTTCTCCTCCTTACCACTCATAGGGATTGCAACCAATATATCCTGTTCCATTGTACTTGAGAGTTAACTTCTAAGTATTCCCAATGGATTGGTGTATCCCCCTCTATTTTAATGCATTTGAACGTGGAAGGTTTTGCTGTTATCCAGTTCTAATGATTTATCCTGTGACATCCACCCCCCATTCTTCATTTAATTTGATTCTCTTGTCAGCTCCTGATACACCATTTTATTGAGGGCTGATGGATCCCAAGCTTCATAATCCCGCTACCAGCCCCACTTTTATTGATTCATACAGGCTGTTCCTATATTTTGTCAGGACCAATGTGTAGAACATTACACAGCACTGTGATACTTCCATTCCAGGTGATGTGTCACAGGAATACCTTCCCAATGACACAAGCAGAAAAAAGGGAGTTGGTAATTATCTCCCCATCGCTTCCAGCATGTGTTTCACCCCGAGGGGCAATAACAAATTGCCCTGTGTCAGTGGCCTCCCTGTTGGAAAAATATTCCTGCATTATAGGATAACAAGCAGCCCTGTGTCATAACTGGAATTAGGGACATAAGAAGGTGGATGGCATTATGTTTATTCAGGCTGTGCATTGATGGGGTGGTTCCTGAGCCAACAGTGCTAATTAACAACATGTGCCTGGAGTGAACTGACAGTGAGGTTTGAAACATTATTATGTGGTTGTTGCCCTAATGTTTTTCCCCAGGATTTTACTTGTTGGGTTGGAAGGACTCATGCTCTTCTGCTATAGCAAAACCGTGGTGGGATACACATTCCACAGTAATAGTGGGATGGTAAATAACTGTTCATTCACATAAAAACCAGGAAGAAACATGCTGGAAAAGTGTGAACAGTGTGTTATGCAAAATACTTTCTGATCATCATATTAAGTTTTCCTTAATTAGTCCACTCACTTGGCAATAAATGTCCAACTACAAATTTCTGCTTCCTACATACTGAGATTAAATCTCAGTGAAGAAGGTTTCTAAAATTTGTAATAAGGGCAATATAATTTGGTGATGAATACTAGAATACTAGTTGCTGTGCTGTTACAATATTATATAGAATAAAATTATTTATTTGAAAATCTTCTAGAGAATATTTGAGAGAAAACCAAAGATTTTTCCTCTATCTCAAACTTTCCTGTTTTATTGTAACTAGTGTTAAAAAGCTTTGTTTTCTGGTTTGGTTTTCATTTAACAAGCCAAAACTAATGGCCATGCTAGGTGAGTTAGATAGGACTTTTCACACAGGACTTAGATACAATTTTTTAAAAAAATTCAGTGTAATTTTGGACAACCATTTATTTATTAAGTTAGAATTATATGCTATTGGCTCTGAGGTATTTAAACAACATGAAATATGCCTCAAACAGAAAAATTTATAGCATTCTGCTGTAGGTTTCTGTGCAGGTAGGCAAGGTTTTCTAGTGTGTAGTGGAAAGGGCTAAAAACTCTTTGATTTTACCAAAGAAATCAGAGAAAAGAAAACTAGGGATACCAAAGTAAAAAAAATCTTAGTGAAAAGAGAATTCTTCAAGTAAAGATGTTTCATTGTGGTTTTTCCTTCTTATTCTAAAATATTTGGCATTCTTTTAGTATTGTTTTGTTGCTGGAAGTGCTGATTCTTTGCAGTTTTTCCCCCAAACAAGTTTGAACTCTTATCTCCTTCCTTCCAGCTGAGGACTGTGGTGACAGCACTGCAGCAGGTTGTGTGTCTCCTGCTTCCCCCTGGCTGCTGTGCTGGCTCAGTGTGTTACTGCTGAGTCACTGCCAAACCTGAACAGCAAAGACGTGGTGGCAGAAAAGCACAATACCTGTGAAGGAAAGTGTGTGGCTGCACCAAGCAGGGTAGGATGTCTCCTGGCAAGAACTGTTTCTGGCAAGCATCCATACATTCCCTGCTCATCCCAGGGGGATTGGAGAGATGACTTTTAAAAGTCTCTTCCAACACCATCTATCCTGTGTTTCTATGATTCCCATGCCTGTATATGCCTCCTTGGAATCTTTTCAGTGCAGACCACGAGTAGTTCTCCTTGGATGCAAAGTCAATTCCACCTGAACTTCCTATGGAAACAACATTGACAACACACTGTAATGCAGTTCATATAAATTGTGTGACATCACCTTGATTAAGGGATAGTCATCACTCCTCCTGTCCTCTCCTTCTGATGTTTTCATGTGCATTTTCCTGCCAACTGCTCCCCAAAGTTCCCGTGGGCCTGTCACCCTGGAGCACACGTGGCACCCTGGCAAGGATGGGAGAGAGGATACTCCAGGCATTATAGAATATATTCCAATCCAAGGGGAGGCACCTGAAGCATAACGAAGTTTTTGAATCTTCACTGAAGGCCAGTTAGAAAAATATAGCAGCACAGTTTCACTACCACACTGAACTTCTTGTGTGTCAGCTTGATTTTTATCCTCAAGCTGTTTTTCCATTCCTATCTCACTTGCTTTTTCCTTCTTTTTTCCTTGCAGTTGCATTTTGTTGCTCAGGAGCATGTTACTGCACAGAGAGATGCCAAGGTTGGTGAGTACAGCAGCTTGTCACTATGGACCACCTCCTCAGGTGCTGCTCTGGGAGTGTGGTGTGCAAATGAGTGGGTTTAAACCTCCTCCTCGTGCAGAATTTCAGGTGTTGCCAAATATATTGTGAAAAGGAAGGGGTGCTCCCCCTTCCAGAGGCTTTAGGCTCAGGATAAGGAAAGAAAGCAGATGTCTGTTTCTAGTTCTCTAAATAGAAAGCCGATAGTGCCACGCAGTCCAGATGTTACTCTGGCGCTCCTGCAGCTGCTCTGAGCAGTTACACACACGAGGTGTTGCACATGTTGATCCCTCTGTGAGGCAAGAACCTTGTGATGGTGCCACGGGACATGACCAGCTGTGCCAGAGGTCACACACACCCCCCAATTCCCTGAGGAGTGTCACACATTGTTCACACAGCACTGGGAAAGCTGCTCCTCATCCTTCCCCGAGCATTCCTTATTTTGCAGTGAATTGAGTTACTACACGTTTGATGGACAACCTGGAGCAGTTTAATTTCGGTGGTGGTGCCGCATTGCCGCAGAACCCGCCTCAAGAGGGCGGCAGTAGGTCACTGTGGTATAGCACTGTTCCTAATCCTGCAAACTTTGGTATTCCTTGGGAAAATAAACGTCTAAGCACAACCAGGGAGGGAGCAGGATTTGTATAGACTGTGATGGAGTAGTAGCCATTTTGAGAGCTGGTAAGAACCTCGTGGAATGAGATCCTGCAATTCAGTACCACAATAAACACTGCAGCTGTTCTTCCAAGGTTCTGAATGATCCCAGGCAAGGCAGAACACTTTAAGAGTTGGGGTTTGCCCTTGAATGTCCACCATAATTTGTTTTCCATTCTTTTCAGCCATTGTGTATGACCACTCATCCCAGCATGATGATAAGCTTTGGGGCACCCACTTTACAGCACTGTGAGAGGGTAGTACTTCATTTGGCTTCCTGGCAATTTCCTGACTATTTCAGGGTTATGAAAAATGCAATATTTAACTATAATTCCTGTCTCTATGGCAGATTCTTTCCACTGGCTCTGTGATCATAATGACTGACTCTTGATAATGTTATTGTCAATACTGTATCCCTGGCTAATAAGAGAGAGCTGAGGACATGAATATTATTTCAGTGCACACGTCTCAGGAAACATGACACACATCCGTAATCAATACATGTAATTTGCTCTCAAGTGCCTCGTGAGACAGGTTAATATTACAGCCACTAAATGGCCACAGTAAGAAGTGCAATTTTGACATGATTTTCATCCAAATGTGTGAGTATTTTGGCACCCAGAACTGCTTTCCACACAGTAGTGGAAACATTACATGTGACTCTGTGATAAGTGAGATTATTTTAAGTGGCTCCAAAGAGTTATTTTACACTGGTAGCTAATCACACAGAGATTTGGCAGAGCTGGTGTCATATCAGGGCTAGGCATCTGGGTCACTGGGGAGGTTTATCCTGCTCTAACTTCATATCTGGATGTTATGAATTAGTAGCTGTTAAATGCTGAAGAACAACATCATTATTTGCAGCTATTTGGTGACATCTAATGTCTCTTGGAATGTTCTATTTGTTTCATCCTGGCATAAGAAGGAAAATGCAGGCACTGTAAAATCGTAATTAATGGTTAAGAGCTGAAATGAGAAGAGAATGGGTGGGGAAAGAGGCCTCAGTAATTTGTCACCTCTTGTCTTCTTGTCTTTCTGGACAGAAATGTCCAATGCTTGTTGAGGATTACATTTTAAATTCGGTGAAATGTCATTGTTTATTTCCAAGATTAGTTTTACTTTTTCTACTTCAAAATGTTTTCAAAACAAACATGGAATAAATGCATTGCAAGTGAAACAGCTGCTGAGGAAGGAGGCCATTTCCTACACCTAACAATACTTCAATACTACTTTCTTTCTTAGACAGTGTTTGATTTAAAGAAACCTCTGTGCTGAATTAAGAGAGATCAAAAACTAAATTAACAAAAAATGTTTAAACATCAGAGGATCCAGCAGCAGTGTTAGAAATGCTAGTGAGGAAAGGGATTCCAAATGTAGACAGGGGACCTGGCTTTGGAAAGGGAAAGTTGTTTGGAAATGGTTCATCTATGTGTCTTTCACAGAGAAAGAGCAGAATTCATAGAATCCTTGTTGTGGTTGGAAGGCAGCACCTCTGGAGAACTTCTAGTCCCAACCGCAAAGCAGGGTCAGCTAAAGCAGCTTGTCCAGGGTTGTGTCCAGTTGGAGTTTGAACATCTCCAACTATGGAGACTCCAAAACCTCCCTGAGAAACCAGCTCCAGGGTTTTACCACCCTCACAGTAAAAAGGTGTGTGGAGGGGAGGTTAATGTTTAAATGGAACATTTCACATTTCATTTTGTACCGGCTGCTTCTTGTTCTTCCCCTGGACACCCCTGACAAGACACCTGTCTTTTTTTCTTTTTTACTCTGCCCCTGTCAGGTATTTATACACAAAAATACTGTTTCACCTTCTCCAGGCTGAACCGTCCCAGGCCTCTCAGCCTCTCGTAAATTACAGAAGCTCCAATTCTTTAATCATCTGTGTCTCTTTGATGGACTAACTCCATTATCTCCGTGTCTCTCTCGTACTGGGAGGCCAGAGCTGGACTCCACGCTCTGTGTGAGTCTCACCAGAGGGAAGGATCAGCTCCCCCACCTGCCGGCAGCGCTTTTCCTGCTGCAGTCCGGAATGCTGCTGCCTTTCTTTGCCACCAGGCGGCACTGCCAGCTCATGGTCAGCCTGTTTTCCAACAGGATCCCTTTCAACCCAAACCGTTCTGGGATTCTAAAAATGCTGACTGCTCAACAGCAGCGGAAAACCACTTACTTGTTCTTCTCGGGAATCTGATGTACATGTGCTCAGAGACTTCATTCAAGTTCCTTATCACTCTAATTATATCTGCTACAAAAGGCACTGTTTCAAAGTAGAAAGGATATTTTTTAATAGATTCTCAATGGCTCTTATGCCTTTCATTCCTGAAAATGTGTGCCAGAAGCAGGCTGTTATATAAATCTGCAGCAATTAAAGTTTTTTAAAAGGTCTTTGCTTAACAATCACTGTTGGTCATGATAGTCATGACCACTCATTTCTTGACAGTATTAATTTTGAGACTCTCTACATTATCTGTCATTGCAAATAACAGTAAAGCTAATCTGGGCCAATTTCCTGTGCTAAGCAAATTTACCTGGCTGACCTTTTTTAAACAGAAATTATGTTTTAATTGACAGCCTAAGGATACCAGCGAGGCAAGCTATGAAAGGACAAATAATGTCTTTTATTAGACTAAATAGTTGAGTAGAAAAAGATGAGGCAGATTTTGCTAGGCAGGAGTGTTTCTGTGGAATTGTTAATAGCAAAATGTAGTTGTAGTCTGTGCTAAATCACAGATAAAACCAAGGCAGGGAGAAGGTAAGATGGCCATTTATTACTAACAAGCCTGAAGATTCCAGTGAGTTCTAACTACTTGAAAAGTTTACACAAGAGAGAGTATTAATTCTAAAATTCTACATTCCTGAGATTCTATGTTCTCTTTTTAAATTTTAATTGGTTTTATCAAGTAATTTTACCTGAATTACCAATTAGCACATTCTGAAATGTAAGTATTGTAACCTTTGCAAAGGGCTTTCTGCACAAAACGAATGGGGCAAAAAATTGAGTTATTACATGTTGAATAAAGTTTCTCTTTATGGTTCCTCTGTTACTGCTGGTAACTCTCCTGAGGATGGTTGCTATTAATTTTTTTTTATTTTTTTTTGTCTTTTCCTGATTGAAGTTCTTCAGACTTCTTTGCTTCAAGGAAGTTAGGTAAGTTTACAGGGGACTTAGAGGTGAGGGATGTTTGTGCTGCTCAATAGTGTCTATGTGAATATTATTTTTTAGGAATACACTGAGCATTGTTGTTTGTAACAGATTCAGTAGTTACTTTAAAAATTGTTGGAGTCTTTGGTACAGATTAATTTTAGGGGGACTTTACATTTGCATTGCCTGCTGTGTTTCCTTAACATAAATGATTATTTGTCCAGTTGGTATTTGTGTATGAGAGAATACTGAGGCTTTTTAATTCTAATTAATTCTGATATACTTTAAATTCAAGTCTTAAAACTCTGTAGTCTATCTGAGGTAGAATAACTTGTATCTGGACTCTTTACAAGAAGGAAAATGGGGCTTCTAGAGTGCTATGTTTTGGTTTATTGTGGAACTTCCACTGTGACATCCTTTGTGTGTTTTGCTTATGTTCCTGAAAGTCTTCAATCTTCTACTTTCTTAACACTTGAATTTTAGAGAGAAATTAACAGAAAATCTGCCCATAGAAAATTGACTTGTATCATATGAAAATAATCTGCAATTTCTAATGGATCCCATTGAAACATACGTAAAAAGCCACGTACTTATTATACTTTATAAATTAGGGAATGTTAAGTTCTTCTTTTTGGTGTATTGTACTACTTACAGTCTTCACTGTGTTCAATATCTTGGTGCTTGAGGCTTAAATCTTTAGTAAGGAAAATCCTTTCCATGCTTGGGGGCTTGTGTTCCAAGGTTTGTTTGCTTGTGGGAAAGGCTGGTGACACCTTTGCAGCTGGGGGGGAGAAGGATTTATCAGCAGTGGTTTTGTACAAGGAAATACAAGTGAAATGGTAAAAATGGGAGGTAGGATAACTCCCAACAATGAGAGAACAGTGTCTGAGGGAAGTGGGAAAGCAGACACTGCTTGTTAAGCCAGATGATTGTTGTATTGCTCAATTACTTGGAATTGAGGGAATAACAAACTAGGTGGGAGTATGGAAGAAGTGTGATAAAGGGAAGGAATAGAAATGACTTGTACAAGTTTTAAGTGCTTGCACAGCTGCATCTTTTCCTAAGTAATGTAATTTACCAACTATGTAGTAATTCTCAGTGACAGTTTATACTTGTTTTTGTGGTTGAACTGAATCCTAAGAGGTAGATGGAACAGGATGACTTTTAGGGAAAGCTTTTGCAAAGAGAAATCACAAAATAAAGCACCAAAAGGCTTTTAGGTGAGGAAAAGGTGACAGAGGTGAACTTTACTGTCTGCTTCCCATTTATATAGCATTCAGGGGGAAGACAAGAATCTTCTGGGTATGATCTTAAATGAACTAACAGGTAATTTTGTTAAACCTTGTTTAACAAAGAGCCTTTGTTAAATCAAGAGCCAAAAACCCCTTGTTTTGAGGATGTAATGGAGAGATGTGGGGACTGAGGGATGGGGACCACGTGGTAACCCACCAGAGAGGCCTGCAGTGATCTGTGGCACCTAATATAGAGAATTAAACACAGATGTAAGAGAGGAAAGATAACTTTTAAAAAGAAGTGTCTTGACTGCATGCATGAAACCTAAAACTCTGCTTTGAATCAGTCGTGCCTTGTGCCACATTCAGGGACCTATTTTCTGTCTGCATCATTGCTGTGTTGGAAACTCTTAAAAATAGAGCTCGAGCCTGAAAAATATGACAAAATAGCAGAGTTAGCTTTGATCTGTAGAGTAACACCTGAGTGAGGTATTAGTTGTGTGGTAAAAATATCTCTTTCTAAGCTCACAGCGGAGCACAAAAGAGGTGCTGAGGTGTTGAGATTGCCAAATAAACTGGAATGGTTTTGAGAGAATTAGGTCTGGTTTTATCAGACAACTTTTGTTTCATGTTCATGCTTTCATGTAGAGTTGCATTATAATTGGGGTTTGATCTAGGAAAGATAAAAGATACTGTGTTTAAAAAAATCAGTGTTAAGGTCAGTTTGTGGAAAGTTAGCATACCCTGTTGAGTAATTTGCTTTTTAATATAAGCACAAACTACTTGATCCTGGGAGTAAAATACATAATTTTTCAAGTGTTTTACTCATAGTTGTGATACATTACTTAGTGTCAATAAGAAACATATATAACCCAGTACAGGCTCCCTTCTCTCTCTGTGTGGGATCCTTGGCATCTTCTGCTTATGGAATTTAGGTCTCCACAGCCTACAGGAAAAGAGAATTATAGGAGTTTGGGTTAGAAAGGATTTCTAAAGATCATTCAGTCCCACACCTCTGCAATGAGCAGGGACATTTTCCACTAGATCAGGTTGCTCAAAGCCCATCCAACCTGTAGGTAACTTAGAGGACTGTGTAATATTTTGACACCAAGTTCTAAAGATCCACTCCGTAGTTTGGGGGAAAACATCCTTTGTGAGAAGCTTCGAATTTATGAAGTACCATTTCACACGTGTTCTACAAACAGGGAGACTATGGCAAGAATAAGGAGCAAAAATCAGAGTGCATTTGAACTAGCAGATAGAAACGTAACCTTCTGAGAGGGAGGATTTTTATACGCTTTGGGACAGTCTCAGCAGTATCTCCCGCTTTCCCGTGCGTGCCTGGGTTGGGGGCTGGAAATAGGAGCGGGACTGTGGGCTGCGTCTTGTAGGAAGGTGTGAAAAGTGCGTTTGAAAGTTAAGTGGCGGTGACTTGAGGAGCGAGACCGAAGCGCGCACAGC
>WEIV01021100.1:45001-183002 GCA_013390005.1 Calyptomena viridis
GTCCCGCTCCGGCGGAGCCTCCGCTGCCCCTCCCGAGGCCGCAGATGGCCGAGCGCAGCCTCCCGGCGGGATGGAGCTAGTCCGTCCCTCGGCGAGGGCTCCTTCCCGCTCTGCTGCGACTCCTTCCGCGCCGCTGGTGGCTCGGTAGGGCTCTGCCCCAGCCTCACCTTTCGTGCTGTGTTGCCGGTTGGCTTAACCCGTCTTTTCCTATGGCTGGGATATACAGCTCTACTCTGAAGACCCTGGAGGATTTAACTTTGGACTCTGGTTATGGGGCAGGGGATTCCTGCAGGTCCCTTAGTCTCTCCTCGTCCAAGTCCAACTCCCAAGCCTTCACCTCTTCTCAGCACAGAGGCAACTGGTGGTACTACTCGGGCTCCATGAACAGTAGGAATAACAGCTGGGATACCGTGAACACCGTTCTGCCGGAAGACCCCGAGGTTGCAGATATCTTCTCCAAGTGTCCTAAGCTGCCGGATCTAGAGGAATACCCTTGGACTGATGAAGACATTGGCAGAATCCTCCGCAAAGGAAAGGGAGATGGCCATGGCAGGACCTTTTCCCAGGACGCTGTCAGGAGGCTGTCGCAGCTGCTCAGGCGCGCCCTGATCAGGGTGTCCAGGGAGGCTCAGAGGCTCAGTGTGATGCACTCCAAGTGCACCAGGTTCGAGGTGCAGAGCGCGATCAAGCTCATCCAGAGCTGGTCCTTGTCGGAAAGCTGTGTCCTGGCCACTGTCAAGGCGCTGTCCCTGTACAGCATGAGCGCTGGAGACGGGCTGAGGAAAGGGAAATCCGCGAGGTGTGGCCTCACCTTCTCGGTGGGGAGGTTTTTCAGGTGGATGGTGGACACGAGGATCTCGGTGAGGATCCATGAGTACGCAGCCATCTCCCTAACCGCTTGCATGGAAAACCTTGTGGAGGAGATTAAGGGTAGGGTTTTGGCGAGTCAGAGCCCGGAGGGTGGAGGGGAGATTTCGGCCGAAGTCCTGGAGATGGTTATCAACAACGACGCGGAACTTTGGGGAGTGTTGCAACCTTACGAGCATCTCATCTGTGGGAAAAACGCTAATGGTAAGACCCAGCTTTTGCGATTTGTTGTCTTCATACCAGTAAGCTTTACAGTAAAATCCTTGATCTCTGTGGACTTGGTGGTTTTCTTGTCATCTGGATTGCATCTTGTTCGTGGTTTGTGTGTGCGTAAAGCGGGCACGACGTTCTTGCCAGGCAAGAATGATCCTGCTCTATTCTTGATGTTCCTGCTTATAAAAGACACAGAAGCTGTGGGAAACCAAGCCCTGCTGTCCTAACAAACATCTGACTTTGTACCAGCTGCTGTTCTGAGAATTTTTTGCTCTTAACTGGCGTGTAAACATGTTTTTCTGTAGCCATAAGATGAAATGTGCCCTCCAAGCTGCTCTTCAGAAAATACCACTGTTGCTTTTAAACAAAATTCACATTATAGTGAGTGTCTTGCAGTTTTGCCTTGAAGATGCTGTTCCCACATACAGCCTGGAGAGGGAAAACAACACTTTTTATTCTTTACAGCAGTGAAATTGAGTTTCTGAGCCAAAACTTGTAACTACATGTTACTTCCTTCTAGTTAGAAACCTGTGTTCTCCTTTCACTCGTGCAGTAAACAAGGGGCTGGCTTGGCTTGCTGAAGTGAGGATGTAGGATGGTGCCTCGGTGATGAGAATAACACAGTGTTAAGGTACTTACCCCTGTCATTCGTTTGGAAAGCAAAGTTTTTGAGCACTTAAGCAAATAAGCAGATAGAGGAATGTTGGCATCTTCCTAGGAGGCTGAGGAGCAGTTTGGGAGCCTTAAGCCGTGACAGTTCTGCTAGGAAGCTGCTTTGTTTATTTTGCATTGTCAAACTGAGGAATACCATATTTTTCCATGGAAAATTCAGGGAAACGTGGAGTTTAGAAAACTATTCTGTGTACCACCCACAGTCTGAGGACTTTTGCTGGCCTCATCCTTACGGTCGCTTCTGTACTTAATACCTTTCTGGTTTAACTCTGTGAAACCAAGTGACTTGGTCCGTTCCAAAGATAATCTCGTAGCGAGAGACAAGGCAAGGAGGAAAAACGCCCCTTAGGTGAGTGTTAGCAATGAAACGCTTGGTCAGAGAAGGGCTGACTCAACTTCCTCCTCCCTGCGTGCGTTGATTTCCCGCAGTTATCCTGTACCCGAGCACTAACGGCGGGATTCAGATCCCGAGTAGTGAGTGCAGCGAGTGTCCCCTGGCTCAAATTCCGAGGTGTAAGAGGCCGCCTGCCATTAACAGTGCTCACAAAAACCCTTCTGTGCACTTTATCTGCCCCTCCGTCCACTGACAGTGTCACTAAATGTGGAGAGCCCTTTGGGATGTTCTCTTGGCACTGGTTCAAGGCATAGCTGGAACTTGAAAAGCCGAACAGAGCCATGCACGTTTTTAGCTGCAAGCTCTTGGATGACTAGAGAGGTACGAGGATGCCTTGTCTGCTGAAACACTTGTAATTCCTTGTTTATCATGGGAGTGTTTGTCACCAGGGTCAAAAAGAAGACTTGTTTCCCCTCCCTTTATTCAGGGAAATAGTGTGGTTCTGTGAATTAAAATACACATTTTAGGTGTTCTCTGCTCAGTGCTGCTGCCGTGCAGGTTCTGTGGGTAAAATGGAAAGGAAGAGTTGAACCTCACAGAGCTGCTTTTTTTTTTTTTTTTTTTTAAATCTATTCCTTAAGAGAAATCTCCTTGGAAAAATTGGAGTGCGTGGATGGATGCTGGTGTTCAATGGAAAGAAGGGTGACTGTGCAGGGAAGTGCTTATAAATATTCAGAGCACCAAATGGTCAGTTATGATAACACTCCTACAGTGCAAAGCCAAGCAGCCAGTGGCCACAGAAGGATTGGCTTCTGTTGCCTCTTTTGTTGTTCCTGCCTTTCAGATCAATTCTGTCAATAATTGGATGCATTTTTTAAGTCTGCAAATTGAATAAAACGGCACATGAAGGCATCCTGTGATTTCCTGTGACAGTCTGTCACTAGTATTTTACCTGACACAAGTCAGTGAATCTTCTAAATGGCTTTTCTTGCAGTTGTAAGGCCACAAATGGTTTTATATGGATGCAAAAAAGCTTGAAATAACTTCTTTATTCTTCTCCCTGTAGGAATTGTAAATGAGTAGTATTCACATCATTCTCCACAGTGCTTTCAAATGATCTTGTCTTTTACATTAATTTAAATCTGAAGTAGATCTGGCAGTGAAATAACTGGATTTATTCCTGTTTAAGGAACAGGAAAACTTGTTTTACTGTCACTTCTGTTTCTTTTCTATTAAGAGCATTTTAGTGGAGTACTTATAAATTGCAAACTTGGCATATATGTATTGGGGGTTTTTTTTTATAGCTCTGAGTTTGATGTCAGAGATAAAAAGCACTTAGAGGCTCAGTTTTAACTCCAGTCAAGCATTGCAATCTCTGGATGAAACCCATGGCGGTGTCCTGTGCAGGAGATTGCACTGGATTATCATAATGGATATTTCTGGCATTATGATCTATTGAATACCATTTTCATTATTAGATCAGGATAGCCTGCTGCTTTGGAGTCGAAGAAATAGTAAGTAAATACATAAATCTTCCTAAAGTCTCAAGAGACTGAGCTTTAGACCTGTATTTCTTCAGTGACTAATCTTCCATCAAAGGCCACAGTCCAGTCACTGGTCTCCAGGCTGTGGAGTAATACTGTGTATTATAACAAATGTGTTTTAATCAGCACCTGGTGTGTGGAGGGTAAAGTTTAAAACTCTCTAAGTGCTTAAGGGGGAATTTTAATATTATTTTTTAATAAATAATAATCTGTGGCTTGCTTATTTATTTGCCCTTTCTGTGAAGTTGTTCTTTAATCAACTTTTCGTGCTTCTGTGAGATGTTTTGTGCTGTCAGTGTGAGTCTTTACTCTGCAGCAGAAGGAGGAATGTCCTCTGAGCTCATGGCCTTAAGGAGTCCTGCCAAGCTCTCTGGGTGTGTTAATGGCTCCAAGGACAAACTCTTTTTAGGCAGAGTCTAGGTGGGTTGTTGCAAAAACAGTGCAATGCAAGCTGGAAAGAACAAATACAGTAAAAATTACAAGCAACTACTGAAAAATGTAGCTACTGGAAGGAAGTTAGAAGGTATAAGTTCTCTAAATTGGGATATGTATTTTATTTCCTATTTTTAATTACGCAGAGATGCGTAATATGCAGTGATTTGATGCAGCTCAATTGCACAGTGATTTTAAGACATGATTTGGAGTATTAGTCTATTAATTTAAAATGTTTGTTGACAAATTGAAATATGAACTCGCCTTGGAAATGTGATTCTTTCCTTTCACTGCCTGTGTTTGGTGCTTGGCTCTTTAGATTCTGAGCTGTGAGCACTGCAAATACATATTGATATTATTGCCCTGTTAACTACAGCACTTGGGCTGTATTTAACTGTCTGGTTATGGCTGAACAGGCCCGTGACTGCCAGTACACCTGCTGGGCTGTTTAATGCATCTGCACATCCTGGGGCTCTGCAGATAGGAGTGTTGACAGATGTTTTTGCAAAAAAAAAACAGGGTGGAGGTTGGAATTTAATTTGATAACACTGTTTGTCCATGTACCTCTTAGCCCAAACACTTGAAGTTCTCTGTTGATGAACTAATCCATAAATTAACTTGGCTGATGAGGAGTAGAAACAGTCTGAAATGAGCTCTGCTTGTGCCTTGAGGCACTTTTCTTAGGGGTTGGAGGGGGAAATGTGTGACAATTTCTCGTGATGGGAGAGAATGGTTTGGACTCAATAAAATTAAATCAGGGATGAATTTTTTACCCTCTGATATTAAACACTGTGGGAAACCTTACCACACATCAAGCAAGGACTTGGGATTTAGTGTCACTAATCCCACCTTCTTTTACATTTCTGCACTAATACAGGTTAAAGATTATGGTCTGTTTTAGAACTGAGCATAATTGAAAATGTATTAATAATTAACAATAGAGGATTTTTAGAGCTATGACACTTACAGTCATTCCTTTTTGTAGTCATCAAAATGATCTGAAATAACTTTATTTCAGTGTAGTCATGGTACTGTACTGAAATCAGCATGGGGAAAAAACGATCATGACATGTCAATAAGCAGAATGTCCTTTTGTTATCTGGGCTGAACAAACTGGTGTGCTCATCAAGAGCCTCATCAATTTTAATAAGCTATCAGCTCCACAACTCTTGAGGAAAGCGCTGCCTGGTGGAAGGGGTGGATTTTGGGAAGAGAGCTGTAAATGCAATCGATAAACCAAGCTGAGCAGAAATACAGGGCTGAGGAGAAATACACCAGGACTGCAGGTGGCTTGCAAATTATTTAAGGAAAAAAAAATCAAGTAACTCTATCTTTTTTGTTACCGTATCAGAAGCAGGAGTTCAAAGCAATCTGGGGGATTCCTGGGCAGGAATTTGATAGACTTCTGTATCCGTTTCCATGTTAGATGAGCTGGTTGTAGATGCTATTTTAACTCTGGCTTCATTCCCCTCTGGACCCTCAACGTGCCTTGTGTGGCTCTATTCCTACACAGTCAAGAGCTTGGATTTATATCCCCAAACCCACAGGACAGATTCTTTAAGCCCGAACATTAATGCTTGTTCTCACATGCTCACCTCTCCTGCAAACACAAGCCACCAGACACATCTCTGTAACTTTTAATTGTGCATCTTGGTCATGTTAAAGTAGAAATCAAGTAAGACTAAAATACCTATTTCCTCCCCTTATGATCAGTTTTCTGTGTGCATATGTTTTATTATTTAGTGATAGTAAAGAAAAACTTCATTAATGAAGTAATGATGCTGTCTTAATCTTTCATGTTGCTGATATTACACCATGGCAGTAAAATTTGTGTCCTTTCAATTCAGTTGGTTAAAGAGCTGAAACCCCCTCACTGTGTAACTACCAGCAGCAAATGCTGATGATATTTGGATTTTTAGTGGAATTGGTGTTGGTAACAGCATAACACTGAAACTGAGGAGCTGGACTGTGAGGGAGGGACCTCTTGGGGACAAAACTGACCTGGGGTGTCCAGGCTGAAGTCTCTTGTTACTGCCAAAGCCAGGGGTTTGAACTGAGCAAGTTCTGTTGGGGCCAGCCCAGGATTTTATCCTTGGTGTGTAAGCCCCTAAGCTGGGTGTTTGGTCCATTGATTTATTTATTTGCCAGGTGAAAAATCATGCTGCTTTAACTCAAAGTTTAGCAGGAGTGTGTCAGCAGAAAAGGAGGAATGAGCTGAGTGTTCGTGTTATTAATAATATAATGTGATTGATGTACATGTTCTCTGATATTGGAATAATTTGAATTAAATTGAAGATCTTGCAGCACCCACCTGCTTTTTCTGAACAGAGCCACCAGAGTGAGGTTTTTCTCATGTACCCCATCTAATTTCTTAAGTGGTTTGAAGCCTGAACTCATCCAATCTGGCAAGAGTTGATGGTTGTCAATGAACTTCCCAAATATATCTTTAGTGTTACAAATTGCCTCTTCTTCCTTGACACCAGCACTCACCCAGAGCATGGGATGCCTTATATATTTTGACTGTTTTTACATATTAGTCCTACCAAATTTGAGGCTATTCCAAAATTAAATGCACCAGTAACGTAGGGTGGGGGTGGATTTTGAATAAATTGTGTTTTGATAATGGGATGAAATGAATGACCTTTTTCCACTGAAAAAAATTTCTATGGTCATTAATGTTTTCATGTTGTAATGATTTATTTCTGCTGAGATAACTGGTATGACTGAAATATTCTAGTTAATGGTCCGTTTGGAGCTTTTTTTAAAACCTGTTTGGTTTTCTGTCCCTTTTCCCCAGCTTGGTGTTGTAATGGATGGGTTTGCAACACCTCAAGGGAAATGTTTAAGTTTATAAAGTCCCCTGTTGCAGGAAACATAAGTAGGGTACTGGAAATACTTATTTACAATAGACTATAAAACTCACTTAATACACAATTACCAAGGTGCAGAGGAACTGGGGCTTAGGACTCAAACACTTAATGAACTTCAGAAAGAACCTGTTTGCACTTGGGAGCTTAAACCCAAAATTTTACTGTTGAACTATAAGGAAGTGGAGTTTTAAAAAGAACTGATTTTACAGCAATGCAACAAAAGATATGTCCAAAGATAATACTGATCCTGTGATCTTCACTAAGTTGATCTGCTGTCCTTTCTTGAAGACCAGAACATTTTACATTTTACTTTTTCTTGAGCAATTTACCCCTTGTGCCAGTGGATTTCAACAGAGAAGAAACAGGCTTCTAAACACAATAAACCCGCTGGACACCCAGCAGTGCCCAGCAAATCCCTCAGCTGTCTTTATCCTTCTGGATATTCGGAAACAAGAGGAAAATAATTTTTCATTTACATTTTAGCTTTCTTTTTGTATTTGGGCAGCGCTAAACTTTTCAAGTCAATATATGTGGTCTTTGTTTAGAAACATTTTCCCATCGGCTCAGGACCTTGCAGTTTCATACACTGAAAAAAATTTAAAAAAAAAAGTGGAAAAAACTTTACACATCAAGAAAAACCTCTCTCCCTGACTAAGTTCTGCTCCATCAGCAGTAGGAAATGTCTATTTGCTCATGTTGGACTAAGAGAATTCAGGCTGATGAACAAAAGAACAAATTTCTAATGCTGCTCTTGTTTTAATGAGATTAATTTATATGTTGTTTTGAACCTGAGTGCCTAATGTGACATTTGGTTACATCCAAGCAAGCCTGAGGCAATAGTAAATCCAGCACAAGGGTGGCTTTGTGCTTTCTTAATGTACAAATTGGGGCCAAAGTACTTCAACAACACTCTTCATTTTTTTTCCTTACGGAAGAGCTACATTAAAGTGAATAAATATATATATGAGATATGGGGTGTGTGTGTATATATATACACACACGTTGTTGAGAGCATCTGAGTCAATGTAGGGATTCCAGGTTGTGTGTTTATCATAGAATACCAGGTTGGAAGTGACCTGAAGGTCCAACCTTTCAACCATATGAGTGAGGAGAACCTTTCAAGTGGAGTTGCAGGCCTTGTGACAAGAAAGCAATAATGGAAAGAGGAAAGGATGCACCAATGCTGGAAGGTTTGTGTCTTTTCACCCCAACACATCCAGACTTGCCTTGTGACTCGGGTCACAAGCCAGGCTGGGTCTGTGAGCTCATCCTGGTCCTTAGGAAACGTTTGGGTGCAGAGAGTGACTTGGAGAGCTTGGCAAGGGGAGTGAGGAGAGGCTGGTGATGGGCAGGGCATGGCTGAGGTGGTTTGAAAAGCTGTAATTAAAGTGTCTGCCTGCACCCTGCCAGGGTGGTGGCTGCACCCTTTGTGAGCATGGGATATGTGGAATAGAATTAATAGCGTGGAAGTGACTTCTGAGGAAAGAAAATGCTGTAACTGTGCCGTCTTCAGGAGTGGACACTAAAGATCAGTCCTTTCAGTTCAAGTTGAATGGAATTCTGAGCTATAAAATCCTTGACTGTTAAAACTTTCACCTGCATGTAACACATACCAAGTAAGTCCCTTAGAATTGTAGACTTGCTCCTTGTGTGCTCCAAACCTGTTAGTTGACGATGGGACTTTGTCCACTCTAGTGCAGCTGCTGCGTGTGGAGGCAGTTGTTTGGTTTGGTCTTTGCTATGATCCTAACATGAAAGGTTCCTTTGACATGGATGTTCAGCAGAGCTGAGATTTGGGGCTGTAGCCTTGAGAGCATCATTAAATCGGGTCACAGGGATTGCTGTGGATGCACTGCCCTTCCTTCCTGTCGAGCAAAAGCAGTTTGGAGTTCTTTGTGTGGGTTTGACCCAGACACTCACAGGTCAGTTGTGCTCCTGAGCACTTGTCCATCTTGTTCTGGTTGTTTCATTATTACACCTGGGCCATTTCTTTCTTAAAACCTGTTTGGTGCTCATGGGGCTACTTAACCTGCTTTATGTCTGAATTGAAACAAATGGCAGCTTGTGCTGTGCCAGAGAGGTCTGTCAGGAGCCTGCATTTGGCTCTCCCTGACCAAAAATGAACAAGGGAAAAAAAAGAGAGGAAAACAGTAGAAAACATTTTTAAGCAATTTCTGTGGCTTTTGTGTAGTGACACTAAAATGCTTGAGATGATTAAGAGTGTTGGTGGTATAATCATGGGATAGAGACAAAGAACTGAAGCCAAATGAACAATTCAGACCAGCCTTTTAGTTTGTGGATGTAGATTTATAACAACTGATAAATTTGCTGTGGGGCTGTGGAAGATCAAAGTTAATGTTGTTTATGATATTTGGGGGATGAGAGGAAAGGAACACTACAGAAGACATAATCTGCCTGTCCCCTACTTTAGTGTTTATAACATTACAGTCCATGTTGGATTCTTCTGTTGCTGGGATTTCCACCCCAATCTGCAGCCTGTTGCCTGGGACCCAGAGAATAAAGGAAATATGACTGAGTGTTTATGTTAGGACTTAGACATTAAAAAGATAAACATGCAGAGGCATAATTAACTATTATTTCTTGATCCTATATAGCTCTGGGTTTTTTCCTGATTAATTCCAAGATGACAGTGACTATATTTTCCTCTAATATTTACATTTTATTGTTTGTGAATAAAGCACACGACTATTTCAGCTGAAGGGCAAGAGTTGTGTATTGGCAAACAACTAGAGCAGGGAATCAGGCCAGTTTTGCCTTCTTTTTTCAAGCTGGTTTGGATTTTTGATGTTTTCACAGAACTTAGTAGAAGTTAGTTTCTTGTTCGTTTAGTTTAAATGATTACTCAGTATTCCACACGTGTCAAAACTGGTAGATGAAAGCACAAACCTGGGATTGGATTGTTTTTAGACAGTTGATTCATTTTTAACTTAAATTCCTCTTGGATGATCCACTGTGATCCTGCAGCTTCTTTTAACCTGTGTTTTGGCCTTTCCTGATGGATGAGGAAACAGTGTTGGGATGCTGCTGGGGTTAGAGCAACAGGAGAGGTATGGAGTTGTTGTGGCAGGTAGAGAGCACCCTCTGTGTCCCATCAGCTGCAGTGTTGATGTCAGGAGTGTCTTTTTGGAGTGTTTTATTGTGGGCTGAATTTGGGAAGAATCTGTAATGAGAGTCATAAGAAAAGGTGGACTTGGCAGTGTGGGGTTAACCATTGGACTCTGATCTTGGACATTCCCAACCTAAATGAATCTATGATTAATGGACTGGTGCACACTCTAAACTTGGCCTCAAAAGTGTTCATCTCTTTCTACATCACAAGTGGTTGTGAGGTTCCTTTTTATTTCTTTCCCAGTTTTTATGCTATTTCCTGAGGTAACACCACAAGTCTGACCAAAACATTAAGGATGGATGTTTGTTATTATAACATAACAGAGAAACTATATAATGAAGTGTATTTCCTCTCTGGGGGTGGATATAAGTCCTGATTTAATTGCATATTGAATTTCTGCTCTCTGGTTGAATGTTATCTTCCCTCCAGCCCCCCATTTAATGCTCAGCTTGCCCTGGCAGCTTTGTTTAGTCTAGAGATCATAAAAATCGCTCCAGAGTTGATTTGATACAGTTTTATTATGATCTTAGTATTGTTTCTGGTACTTTCAAGTTGTTATATCAAATTTATAAGGTGTCTTTGGATATTTTCATTGAAGGGGTAGTTTAACTTACACTGGAGGGAGGAAGATGAAAAACCATAATAGTAGTAACCAAGCTATAATCCTTATTGTAGTTTTAATAAACAATTTCCTTCTATAGTCAGTATATAAAGACTTTTAAAGCTTTTTTTTTCCCCAAGGACCATTATGAAAAATTTTCTAATGCTTTGTCACACATGGAAGTTTTGACTCTAATGAATATCAGTTTTGTTTGAACTTAAAGACACTTGGGGTGATAACAGCAAGATCATGAAGATCAACAAAACTTGTTGTAATTGTTGTCAATTGCCTGCAACTGAAAAAGCACTGAATTCATGTGGGAAGTGCTGCTTGCCTTAAAGTTTAACCTTGGTGGAGCCAAAGGAATAATTTCCATTAGGTTTAATAGGGAATTGATCAGTTTTTGCTTATCAGAACAGACCGGATTCTTTCTGAAGTAGTTGCCTGGGCTGAAGTCACTTGAGTTGAGGCCACGTGTTTGTCTGAGGTGGTTTTGTTTTAGTACTTTCTAATAAATTTAAGAGCTTTACACCTTGAGGTGGGGGAAGCTTTGATGGTGACCATTCATTCCATAGAAAACCTGGATGTTTTCTCATATGTGCTGGGAGCAGGGGGGATTTAAAGCATCTGTGCACTGAGGTAGTTTTGTAGCTGTGCTGGTGAGTGTGATGTGTGTGACTGGTGTGTTTTTGTTAATATTATTCCTTTGAAAAGTGTGTCCCACCCCCCAGGCTCCATTCTCTCGGGGCAATGCCAGATGCAGAGTCTCTTATTAAAGCCACTCAAGGAAGATTCATGCTTAACACTACATTTCTCAATGGAAAACAGCCCTGGAATTGTTTCTGGCACCTTTTCCCTGTGTGTATAATGTGGGGTCTCATGTTCTTTTGCAGGCACGTGGAAATGCCCCTTTTGTCCAAGGTTATTTTGTGGGATGATGTATGTGCTGCACATCAATAATTTTGGGGAGGGACTGATCTGCTTTGTTTTTGACCAGCTGCAGTGACCTGTGACCTGCAGGAACGGAGTGATAAAACTGTGTGAGTCTTTGTTCTACCTCCACAGCAGTTCAGAATATAATTTTCCTTTCCTAGTGTGATGATGTGTGTTTAAGGCCGCGTGATTGTGGTTTTTCACGCTCGCTGCAGAAGGCCAGAGCTCCCCTATAAATTAACTTCTAAATTAAAATGAACATAACTCCTGCCTCATAGCCAGGACTTAGATAACACACGAGTTATGGCAGAAGATACTGAGCTGGCACCGGGCATTTGGCCTTCCACCATCTGCAAAGCCTGCACTCCAATTTTCTGCTGTTGCCATGGGCTGCAGACTCAGACAGGAAATCATGGTAGGATGGGAAAGGGTCCAAAATATACACAGCTAGTATAAGGTTTGCAGTTAAAAGAGAGCCAGAGAACAGGCTATCTGTTCTACTCAACAGGCAGGGCAAAGTAAAGCTGCCTTGTGTGTGTGTGCGCACCCTCGTGCCTTAAATGTCTTTTTATATTTTATATGCTCATTTTTTAAAAGCTGGAATTTTTTCCACGTAAAGTAACGTGCGTGACTTCAAATGATCCATTTATACCTGGGGGGCTTGATTCAACCCTCACTTAATTAGTTGTGCTGAGCTCAAAGAGTAAAGCAGCAGAGAATCAGGTCCCTGATGTGGAGGAACCACACAGACGAAAGAGCAGCTCCTGCCTCCATTTACCCTGGACTCATTTTGGGAATTCGGTTTTATTTTCAGGGAGCGAGCCCTGGGTTCCGTGGATGAGTCAATCATCCAGAGCTCGGAGTGTAGCTATAGGAGGTGTGCATGATCCACCAAGCGACAGGGATGCACAAGGTGTTTGGTTTGTGGAGCTGGATCCATTTCTAGCCCTGGGTAGGCCATGGGGTCAGCGTTATCCATGTATTTTCTTTGAACTATAGGTTGAAACGGAATACTGGAGTGATTGGCTTTGGCGAGCAAACAGTTTTCTTATCTGTCTGTGAGAGATAAGCACAATAATCTATGTGTAATGAACCGCACAGTTGGCAAAGCTTCCAGTGTGTCTGTAGAGCAGTGTGTGACTGGTCAGCTTATGCTCCCTTCACATATAGGGAGACTGGATAATTTCTCCAGCAGTTTCTAATTTAATTTTTGTAGGGGAGATGCTCCTTAACTAAAAAATAGCAACAAACCAACACTCAGCATCATGCTTGCGAGATATTCTGGATGGACTGAACGAGAGCTCAGCAAACTTGTGGCAAAAACCTGATTTAAAACTTTTTCTCGCAGGCCTATCTGTGTCTTGTAATTCTGACTGAAGGGAACCGTACTAGAGTGGTTTGTTCTCCAGGCATTTTCCAACCATAGCTGTTATTTGGCTATGTAGTCTCTTTTCAGCTGCTTGGAAGAATGGAAGTGTGAGCAGGAGGAAGGTGGGACTGCACTGCCAAATATTGCTGGATGCAGTGGTGATGTATCTGTCAAGAGAGAGACTGGAGCTACTGATTAATCCTGTTTAGAAATCAAATTATTTGTGTAGTGTTTAACCCTGGGGCTGGGATCAGTGACTGAGGAGTCTATTTCATGACCCTGTATCTTCCAGTAACTACTGCTTTTTCTTGTGTAATATAATCTCAAAGACTCGCTGCTTTTTATTTTTCATTTCATTTCAATCTGACTGGAGGAGACAATTTTCAAATGGCAAACTGTCTCAGCCAAGCCATCTGCCCGAGTCCTCAGCAGAGCATTGTATTCCTGAAAGAGCATTCTAGTGAAACATCCTAATTCTGGAAAGTTTGGGCCGATTCTACATTAAAAGAATTGATCCAAAAAGCTGCTGATGATTTACATGTGAACACTGCCAAGTATTTCTCTGATGAGAGTAACAAAGAAGTGCTGGAGTGATTGAGTGAGGCTGATTGGAACAATGTGTTGTGGGTTACAGCTCCTTCTGATATTCCACAATGGTGAGAAGCTACTGTCACTTGTATTTTCAATCTGTATTTTGCTTAGAGGTACAAGATCTTTTGTTGTCAGGTCCCTTGAGGCGGTGGTAGAGGGAGAGACAATATTTCTTGCTTTAAAATATTCATGGCTTTTGCATGGGCTGAATGTCACCCGCGATTATTTCTAGAAAATGACAGAAGTTGTATTTGATTTGTCTTTAATTAGGGATTGATGGACATATCCAGACCCAAAGTCAAATTAGAATATGGATATGCATTAATAATCAAGTGCTTTCCCAAGCTGGCTTTTTTCTCAACTGCTTCTGAGGAACTTGCTCAGGGAATATCTGTAAAAGTCTACAGTATTCCTTGTACAGGAGTGGTTCATGTGAGGACACTTTTTTCTGTTGGTCAGGGACAGCAGGTTATTTTCTGTGCTTGTTCTGTGATGAACAGCACGAGTTTTAGGAGATTCATGTGGGAGTGATTTCTACTTTTTGTGATATGCTGTTGAAGTGAAGCAGGTCCCATAAAGCAGCTGCTTATTTTGGAACAAAATCAGCATAGCACATTAAAGAACCCATTAATCACTTAGCTTGACCTTCATTTATTATTTAAAAAACCTTATTGCATCTATTGTACATTTTGGAAGGCTGGGGTTCCTAAGACACATGTTATGTATTCAGATCTACAGGTTAAGAGCATCAAATTAAGTTATAATAGAGAATAAAACCAAAATGCATCCCAATTGAAGTATTGGCTCTCCTTGTACTCATTTATAGTAGTAGAAGGTGGCTGTATAAATATCTGCACAAAGAACTGCTGGGAACTCTCATCTTGTTCCACGGTTGCCATGTGTAAATTTTTGTCCTGGGATAGTGGCTTCTTCATTCTGTCATTGTGAACCAACATGAAAGCTCTCACTTCCTTAATGGAGAGGGGGAAAAAAGATACATAAACCAGTTTCTCCATTTCTTCTCCCCTCAAAAATCCCAGTGCTTATTTTACAAGAGAGTTTATTTTGTATTTAAACTCTTGACTTTCCTGGTCATGTCTCTTATATATCCCCTGCATTGTCCTAATTGTATGAGAAGAACTTAGGATGTTATAATCACATTAACTTGTGGCAGAGATTTTTTTGAATACTGTAAATGGATCAACTCTTAAAACCTAGATTAGTTTTGAGATGGAGGAAAGGCTCAGTGGATGACTATTCAAAAAGATTTAATGATTTGGTCAGAAACCTGCTCTGTAGTTGTCTAATAATACAATTGTCTGAGTGGAATCATAATCACAGGACCAAGAGTTCATTCAGCTTTTAAGGAGGGTTCTCAACCAGCATTTTGATTTTATTGGAAGGGCACAGTCAGCTTTGTGTGGTCGTTAACATGTAGTAGTCCATAAAACTGGCAGCCTTAATTGGATATGAGGGTGAGCAGAAGCATGAGGTGAACCAGAATGAGATCTCTCGGGCTCTGGTTGTGCCTCCTCTTAAAATACGCATGGCTTGGCACAGTGAGTAGCTGAGAGCAACGTAGTATTAATTTGGTTTGAATAATGGCCTTCATGGAGCTATGCTAATGAGCTGTATTCTGCTGCCTGTCCTGCAGACTGGGGAGTGGACTCTGAGCTTCTTTCACATCTCTAATGGTTTCCTTCTGCAATAGAGCCTGTCTTGGTCCACACTGATGTCATGGATCAGAATCTGACCTCGGTGCGCTGCCTTTCCCACAACTGTTGTGCAGCAATCACACAGCTGCTCACTGATTATTATTTTTTTTCCACAATTGGCTGCTTTGGGACACATTATTCTTTGGCCTCAACTTCCTAATGCGAGTAATCAGCCACTCTTTGGTAACAACATTCAGGCAGAGCAGGCAGGGGTGTTGAAGGCATTAAGCATTGCTTAAGTATTTGAGTCTGCTCAAAACATTTGGGCCTTTAATGAATATTTGGTTTATTTTTATGGGCAGGGAGTTATTTGCTTCTTCATTCTCTTTTCCTTGGCTTGTGACAAGCCAAGACAAAAGCAGCACTTAAGGAAGGAGTGAGATGTTTTACATACATGATCTTGTAGGGTTTTTTCCATTAATGGTGTGGATACACGCTCTCTTATATTCAGCATCCCCTTGACATCAGAGAAGTTGCTTGGGCTTGGTAGTTCTGTGTTTTGGGGTTTATTGGTTTTTTTAACTATTTTTGATTCATTCATTCATTGTGAAAGTACTATAAGCTTATGAATTAACACCAAGAAAAGGGTGGGAGAAGGAAAATGTAAATTTGTGCCAGTGCCCTTGGTGCACCATATGCTGCTTCTGAGAAGGATTTGACTCTAAATTTTGTAGCCCTCCCCCTTCTAATAGTTGTAGGCTTCTTTTAAATTGGCCTTTAACATCCTTAGAGCTGGACTGTACAAGCCTAGTTCTCCCATGTTCACCCTGAAGGCCCTGCTCTGCAGGTCCCTGATCATCAGGGAGAGACCATCCATCTGCTGGGGTCTCTGTGTTTTACCCACATCCCTCTTGAGGTGGGGAGCCCAAAACTGTTACCCACAAATCTGCTGAGACTGTTCAGGAATATGGACCCCGGGATCAGCTCTGTGTTCTCTGATCATTGTCATTCTGCCAAAATAGTATGTACATAACACAGTGCTGCATATTATGTGGTCTGCTATGGTCTCTGCTTCACCTGCAGTGCAGAAAGGCCTTTCTGTATGAAGTTGAATTTGCCCAGGTGGGTGCAGGGCAGAGCTCCAGAGGAGGAGGAGGCAGCAGTCCAGAGGCTCTCCAAAGCACTTGGCAGTCCCACATCTTCTGACTCCTCCTGTGGTGCTGAGCTGTTGGATAGCTTCTTGCCCATGTGATTTTTCTCTCTGAGTGTCTCCGTTGTTCATTCATGTTTTAAAGGTATCAGTAGTCTCATTTAACCTCTTGTGGAGTATTTTGAAGTTCAGTGAAGGAAAGAAGTTCACAAACAAGTGCACTAAATCACGTTGTGATCACACGTTTGCACTTGGTTGTCACGTCCCCTGTCACACATTGTATGTTAGTGTCCCCTGACCTTTGATAACCTGGGTTTTGTACTACAGACACCCAAAAGCCTTGTATTCCTTGCCCTGGCTTGGATGCCAGTGCTTTACTTGGCATCACCTTTAGGCCAGAGAACTTGCAGTGCAGTCAGAATCAACGTGGGAGGATGAAGTGTCATGACAACCCCGTGGCAAGGGCAGGCATGAGCCCAGACCAGCTGGACACTCTGCTGGAGGGGGATGTGTCCTGGTGTTGCCAAAGTCCTGCACTTGGCAGACTGTAGTGAGCAAAGTTGTGGCTTTGTGTGCAGTGAAAAAAGTATGGGAAAACAGAGGTTTCAAATGCGGAATTTCCATTCTACCAGAGCACGAAACTGAGACACCCCTTTGCTCTAGGGAGTCTCCAGAGAGAAGTGACTTCATCACTAGGGAGTGAGATAGTGGCTGCCACAAACAGGGATTCTTGAGTTTCCTTGTAGCCATTGGTACAGTCAGAACTATTTCTGATGTTAAAAAGAAACAAACCAGAAATGGAAAAAACACTCCACCGCGAAACCACCAAAAAACTCCCCCAAACCCCATCAAAACAACCCAACAAAAATCTCTAGAAGTTTTCCTTATGACAATCAAATATTACTACACACTTCTTGCAAACTCCTGTGGCTTTCTCAACTGAACTAGAGCTATGATGTCAGTGTTAGTGCAGTGTGTGAGAAATCAGTATTTTCACTGTCCAGGCACCTTCAAAATGAAGGGTTTGAGGTCTGGCGGTGAGGTTTGCCTCTGCCTGAGATCTGGTCTCAGGTTTCAGTGGTTGTTTTCCTTCTTCTTTCCTTTCCTGTCCCCCAGCCAGTGTGAAGGCACAACCTGCCTGATTACTTTAAGCTTAGAAGATGAGAAAGTAGGATCTGTTGATTATAGCAGACCAGTTTTGTTGTCATTCTTTATCACTGGTTATACTTACAGTCATCAATCCTGTCAAATTGTGCCTGGAGAACTGAGTCACTCTGCTCTATGCAAGTGGAGAACTGAGACTATTTTAACTTTTCCACCTACTGCCTTGTGGAGCTTTCACAAACCAAAGACTTATTCAGTATTTCTTTGGAAAAATGTGGCTGCCCAGGAAAACAGGTACAGGATTATGTCTTAGTCTTACATAACTCTTAAAAACAGAACGTCACCTACAAAAATTAACAGACTAATACAAATAAGCAGTTGAAGAGAATTTTGTGCCAATTAAAATAGCAATGCTGGTGACTGTGCAAGTTTCAGCTTTTCTTCCCTTTTTATCCATCTTTCATTTATTTTACTTCTAGGTGATAAACTTTTGAAAGGAGGGAGTGGGATGGAGACCATGAAAGTTGCTCTGTATTAACTTGTTCAGCTCTTGAACAAAGCTGGAGCTTTTCAAGTGATTAGTAACAATAACTGATAAGACTTGTAACTTTCTCTTGTGTGAAAATGTTGGGATTATGCTGAACCTTTCCTCCAAGGGGCTGGATCCCATTAGCCAGTGTGCCAGTTCTGAATGTGGGATTCCCTTTCAGGCTGCCAGTACTGATGGAAAGAAAGCAGAGACTTTTTGCCTTAAAAACTCTGGAAATGTCAGCATTATCTCTGCTGACTATAGACTGCAAAGACACCCCAGAAAAGGGTGTTTCGGGTCTGGAGCAATGTAACTAAATTGGGTTTGATAGTGGCAAGAGGAAACTTGCTCCCTGTGTACAAATTCATGTCTGTCTTTCTCTAATTGAAGTAAACCCCTCTGAAATTGCTACTCAGAAATGAGCTCACTAAGGCTGTTTGCTCAAGCTCTTGGCAATCAGTTTTGAATACTTAATGCATTAGTGAGAAAGCAGCAGAAAGCTCTATAAGCTAGAGAATAAATGAGGTGCTGGTGTTGTCCATTGTACCAAAATGCTCTGTAATTCTTCTCTGCTTTTGGTTTGAAAAACGATTAAAATAGTATTCTAATGTTGCATTTCTTAGTTACACCCTGCCATGTGAAATCCGAAGGAATGGCTCTGTGTAGAATGTTAAAATGCCAGAGGTTAACTGTGCCTTCAGTATTTCATATTAATCCAAGTAACTGTAGTGAGCTACTTAAAGACAAACATTAGGGGAAAAAATCCTGCACTGCTCGAAGTCTGTTGCCAGTGAGACTTTGAATTTAAGCAATTTCATGCATGCAGAGGTAGACTTTATTTTTCCTTCATCAGCTAAAATAACAATAAAGCTCAACTTGGTGTATTTATTTAATGAAACACAGGATCCCTGCCCTGATGGTTTTGATCAGTCCCCTCGCTATGTGGTAATTAGGGGTTCTCTCCCATGGTTCTGGTTTTACTTAACTTTCAGAATGTGTAGCCAGTTTAAGTTTCCAGAGATACTTGCAACTAATGTTGCCTCATTTGCATGCAGATTATCCAGAGGGGACTCTTAAACACGCACTCATGTTACAGAAATGCAGCCGTTTTCAGCACTTTCTCATTCAGGGAGCAGAAAATGTTATCTTTTGTGAGTAACTAATTCATTCCACCCGGCGGATGTGACCAGCTCTTTCATTCCTTGCACACAGGGATTCAGAAGCTGAAGGTGGCCGAGAGCCAGCTTTGCCTGGGATCTGATGTGCTGCTGGATACAGCTCTGCTGATGTAGAAGCACATCCCTGGAATCAGGTTCATTTGCCCCAGAGAAGCCCTGTGTCGAGAAATGGGCTTTTTCTGACTAGACAGAGCACATCAGTGCTTCTCATCTTAATGTTTAACAACTAAACTCCTTACAAAGGGACCTGGGAAACGTTGTATTCGTGTGCCCAACTGTACAGCTGGGTGCCATTTGCTCCTGGCAGTTATGGAATCACGGGAGATGTGAGGAAGTGGAGCAAATATAGAGCACTTAAAGCTCTCCAAAACAGCTTCCCCACATAATGTGTGATGCTTAAATACTAGGTGGCACTTTGGTCCAGTATTAAAAGTTTTATTGGTGTGAGTCTGAGCCAGGCACATTACTCAGGAAGCCACTACTGAGTTTTCAAGTCAGCTGAAACGTGTGCTAGTAAAAACCTTTTATAAAGCAATACAACCCTCTGCAAGCTCCCTGTTGTATGACCAGTCTTCTCTGTCCTGGGATTTACTGGGGGGATGTTTGTGCTGGGAGTCCCCATTGCTGGTTTGTACAGGTACTCTGCTTGTAAAGCCAGCTAGGAGTGAGCTTCTCCTGGTTCTTCCCAGCCTTTAGCAGAGGGATTACAGAGAAACCACCCCTGCGTTACGCTGACACCTATTAATTAAACCTTTCTCATTGCAGAGCTGTCTTGCTGCTAATTCCTTTCCCTTCCCAGGTATTAAGAGGGAATTTGTCAGGTTTTATCAAGCACAACTCTACGGTAGGATCAGAAATGTATCTCTGGGGGTATCTGATGTCTCTTTTCTATGAGCAGAAATCAAAAAGCCTTCCCTAAATTTGATGGGATGAAGCAAAGACAGTGGGGCTGGAGTTAGGATTGTGAAGGAAAAAAGTTTCCTTTTATGGTGAATCTCAGAATAAACTAATCAGAGACTAAATAAAAGATTAAAGCATTTTGGTTGTAAATCTAAGTCAGTAGCTGGAGAGGTTTGGGGTCAGAGCAGGAGTTGCTTAGCCAGGACAAGTGGGACAGGAGCATTGCTTCCTGAATGTGGATATACACCCAACTGGTTTTAAAGGGCCGTGACTGTGAAAAACCCCTCCTTTCCATTCCTTAGGAATACTGATAATTGTGAAATGCCCTCATAGCAGAAATGCAGCATTAGGATGAAGGCAAGTTGTGTTCTGATGGCAGTGGCATCTCTTATTTGCCTGAGAAGCTGTTTAGATTCTGAGCTAAATAGGTCTTTTCCAGGCTTCTTCAATCACTTCTTTGATCTGGTTTGGCACTTTTCTCTTTCATTCTGTTGTATTTTTTTCCTTGCAGCTCAGCTGTTCTTAATCACAACATCTCATGAGTCTGGGTATGTACTTTAGCTCTGACTTTGAAAATGAGGAAGTTCATCTTTATGGTTTTATCACATGTTAAAAACTTAAGAATTTGGTAATAAAAAATGCTCTAAATAATTTTAATAGGAAAGCATGTTACAATGCATTGTTACAAACCTGTTTCAGTGGTAACAGTCTATTGCAAAACAAATTGCTCAGAATTCTTTGTCCTTCACACTTACGGTGCAAAAAAGAAAAAGGGGAAGGATGACCAAGAATGAGAATTATGAAGAAACATTTGGAAATCCAGCACTTAATGGATTTACTGTACTTAGTTCTGTAGTAGCATCCCATGAAGAGCACACCAAGTGAGCAGGGAGGATTAGGGTTGTCTCCTGCGTTCCAAATGAAAGCTCAGCCATTATTGCTGCTTTTGTGTTGTCTGATTGGCCTGTTGTTAACACTTGATGATTGGGTACAATCAAAATGTTTGCAAATCTTTCCAGGTTTGTCCACTTTATTTCTAGTGAATGTAGGAGTATGTGAAGATTGTGGGTGGATAAATCTGACAAGATAGAGACAAGGCTTGAAAACATGCAATCTGCATTCATTGCTAGGATTGTTCTGTGGGAAAAGAAAAATATGAAAATAAAAATATGTATGAGAGATTTTCTTGTATTGGAGTAACTTTTTTTTTTCTAGTGAGGCTTGACTTTAATTTGAATATTTCTGGTGATTAGTACAACACTGTACCCTCGTATTGATGTGGCACCAAAAATTCGACTGTCCAAGGCCACCTTTCCAAGTCAGTGTTAGAGCTGAGACTGAATTCTTGATGTTCTGGCTGTTTGGAGTTTTTGTGCTCCCCGTGTCCTCCACTGCCCAGCTGTAAGTTTAGAGCTTGTGATTCTGGAGGATGAGTTGCACCAGGAATGATGAGGTTCTTTAACAGTGGTTTTACACCATGAGCATCAAACCTTCAGTGGCAATAATTGTAGGACTTCACTGCAGTACAAATCACTGATACTTGGAATACTTTCCACAGCTGCTTTTAACAGCCTGCTGGTGTTTTCTCCCAGCCTTGCAGGTTGGGACAATGATGGAGAGCAGTGAACTCCAAGGATTTACATCCTGCCCAGCAGGATTCTGGCCTTCTGTCAGATTTGATTTTGGTGTATCATGATGGAATATTCCAAGGAATACTGGCTGTGCAGTCACCCATGTTTAGGTACCATTTCCATGTTGTAGAAGGAACACACGCTGTGTTTGCTCATTACAGAACATGTTGGTGCAGCTTCCCTGCAACAACCTCCACGTACCCATCTGGTGACAAATTATTCCCAGCCCAGCAACGATCCAACTTCTCCTTTATGATAAACTAAGGTGGTTTCCTTATTGCAGATTATGGGAAGGTCTCTTTCTCTTTCTGAAGCACACACTCATCTATTTTTGGATTCAGGATGACTCCCAGTGGGTCTGTCAAAGCTTGTCATGGTTCTCCTTTTTAAATATTCTCCAGCTGAGGGGAATTAGGGCATACCATGCACATGAGGAAACCCTCTCTCTTTTCCCTTTCAGCAGCATGGAAAAGCTGTGTGAGGTCACTGTGGTGGTGCAGGTCCCTGACTGTTGTAGGCAGTGTAATAGGAGGTGGAGAAGCTCCTGTGGAGAGGATGACACCCAAGAGTTTCGGTGTGCTGCTGCTTCTTCACACCCTGCTTACAAAACACTGCAGGGACTCCAGCCAGCAGCTAGAAAGCTAGGAATTCGTTATAACAATTAACTTAAAATTTTATATGGAGTACTTTTTCTTAGCATTCAGCAAGTACTAAATAAGCTTTCTGGTGCCTTATTAAGGCAGAAAAAGTATTGCTAGTTTAAAAATTGAAAAAAAAATGGAAAACTGGAAATGTATGCAGAAATAATTTAAAATCGCATGAAGGTGGTAAAACTGGAAAGAAAATCCTCAGATCTGGATTGATATTGTGGTGCTACCCAATGCCCAGATGTGCTCTTACTTTAGGGCTTCTGCTGGCTCATCAGGAATTGAAACAGATGTGTCCTGGATGTGCTGTGCTCTGAGATGGTAGGAGAATGGAGAAGTTTCAGAGCAACCCCAAGACAGCTTGAATTTACAGCTCACAAACAGTGGAGGGGGGACACGACACAGCAAAGCATCTCCAGCGTCTCATTCCATCTCCAAACAAGAAATGGAGTGTTGTCTTGCTGAAATTCCATCTGATATTGAGGGGTTACTAAAGGGTGGTCTGCTTGAGACATGGGGACAAAAGGTTGTACTGTTCTTAGGCCACAAAGTATCGACCATGTATGTAAGGAATTACTCTAGCTAGAGGTTTTGCTGGATTTTGCTGGAGAATGATGCTCCATTTTGCTGGAGAATGGGGGCTGCCTTCCCAAACTGAGCCAGTTGTCAGGGCATCACACATAATGTGGATACAAAACCCCTTTCATGCTGGAAGGGAAATCTCAGTCTGTTTCCATTGGGCTCCTCCTAGAAGGAGAGGTTTTATTTTTTTTACAGCCCTTTGGTAGATACTGAAGATGAAGGGGGATGCAACTCCTACTGCATTTTTCCTTTTTTTTTTNTTTTTTTTTTTTTTTTTTTGTGGCAGCTGCATAGGGAGCTCATTATTGTCTATTTTATAGAACTTTACAAAAAGATTAACCAATCTTTTATTGTGTTTATGGCTCCTTTGAGGACTGGAACACAACTTACTGTTACATTAAATAGAAACAGTTTGAGAACAGGTTAAAACAGCTTCTGTCATTAATCGCTTATGATCCTTATTTCTTTTTTTAATTACAAATATAGAATTCCAAAGGCCTGAGGAAGTTCACCAGCATAACTTAAATATGAAACAAAAAGTTGTGATTTATTACCTTCAAATTAGGCTCTGACTTCACCAAATGGATCTGGTGTTCATCTGAGCTACAGTTGTGTATCTGAAATGAGCATCTGGGCTCATATCTCTTATCTACAAAGAAACCTGTTTTAAACAATGGCCCTTTGGACCAATAAAAATTAGTTACTTATTAAACCTGGTTATTTAAGTGAAAAATCAAGTTCTGCATGGAAATCTAGGCTCATTCCATAAGTGTGCCTGACCATAAATTTGTCTGGTTTAGTAAACTTGTTACGACAGTCTTAAATTAGACATTTTAAAGAACAGATTTTACATAAGTCATGTTAAACCTCTGAAAACATTATTGATTTATGAGTGGCAGAATTTCCTCGTTGCTAAATTTATTCCAAGATGTCTCTTCCTCTGGAGAAAAATGATTTAATACCATTTTAAATTGTTGGTCTCGCTGGTTCTGCGTAAGCTGTGGGGTGGATTTACTCTCTGCTGTGCCTGCAGATCTGGTCTAACACCTTCTGATGTTCCTACCACAAGGCAGGACAGGACTTGAGTAGGGAATCTCTCCTCCTCCTCCCCAGTCTGCCTGGTTACATGGGCACCCAGGTTTTCTAAGGAAAACGGGAGTTTCCAGTAGAGTTACAGCTGCAGAGTTGGGAAAATGAGACTGTAGGGAGTCTCTGGAATGGTTTGGGTTTGGACTTCAGTCAGGACTGATGGTGGGGACCAAGTGGGGCCATGCCATTAAAGGCAGTGGTTACAGCAAAGATAGGCAGAGCTTTCCATGGCTTTGGATTAGGTTCCATAGCTTTGGAATAGGTAGTGTTTGGACATTCACATTTGTAGTTTCATATTACTTGTACAAGGAAATAAGATATTCATAAAAGAAGTATGTTTTCAAGCAGATGCCAATAAAGAGTATAAAGAGCTTAATGAAAGGTAATTGTCTCTTTTGGGGAGAAAGTTTCACTTTCACCACTGCACTTTGAAGCCATGTTGTAGGTGGCTGCTTGCAACAGAGGTGTGAACTTGGCTCATCCTTTCCCGGGAATGGTTGTGCAGAGCAAACAGTGCCCTTGCAGCGGGGGTGGCGCTGCCTCGCGCTGTGTCTGTGCCGGGGGGGTGGTATCCCACAGCAGGCAGCACCTGTGTTTAGGTGCAGCAGGGCAGAACTCGGTAAATGCACTCTCATCCTTGCCATGTGTCTGTGGTCCTGCTGTGGGCTTTGAGTTTGTGACTCCCCGGTGGAGTATTTGTCCTGGTGAAAATTTCTGGTGTGATTTATTTTTTTGCATTGGATGTAAGTTGAGTGAGTTAAAGCACTAAAGCAGTTGAAGTAATGAGACAGTGATGCGCACAGGTATTACCATTCCTTTTCTGTGTTGCAGGAGCTACTGGAAGGTGTAACATACTCTGATATTAGTGTATGAGGTCAGCATAGTTAAAAGGTAACGATTGGCATAAACGCCTTGTCCTTTGCATTGGTTCTTGAACTGCTAAAAGAACAGAAAAGCAAGAAGGGCCTGATCTGTGTCTTAAGAACTGATGATCTGGCTCTGAGAAGCAACAGAGTAAGAGCTTATCATTGCTTTACAGTAATTTTTCCAAGTGGAAACACTCTTGAAACATGTTGAAGAGTCAGGTGCTAGTGGAAGTAAAACTGAATAGGACACTTGCAATAAAAAGAGTTTACTGGACTCTGCAGTTGGACGTTGCTTTGAAATGAATGAGCTCTGAGTTTTGTTCTTGTAACTTGAGCTGGGTTTTATTTTTGGAGGAATAGTCAGTAAAATGGTGTGTCGTTGTTGAGAGTTTTTCCATGTGTGGATTTCCATGTAAAAAAGCTGTGGCAGAAATTCAGGAAGGCTGTCTTAAAGCTGGGTGAGTGGAGATGCTCTGCACTTGTTAGGGTTGGTCCCAGAAAGAAAACAGCAAAAGTTGTCCATGTCCGTGCCATGGCTTTATGGTGAATACTGATGCTTACAAATGAGAATCCCTGAAATATAACTGAAGTCTGCAGCTGAGAAAAAAAAATATTTCAGAATATTTTTAATACCAATGAACAAAGAGAAAAGATCAAAGCCAACCAATCAACCCCACTTTTTTTGTTTTAGTCTATTGATTTCTGAAGGCCCCTGTTACTATAGTAACTCCGGTGGGTCTTTTAATTACAAAATTTGTAAAAACGCATGAATTACTCAGAACTGCTGGGAGGGGGGGAACAGTGGCACAAGTGCTTAAAAAAAAAACATATAGAGAATTTGTAAACAAGGCTTGACAGGCTTCCCATGAAGCATAACAGGGACTAACTGTCAGCATAAACACATTGTTTGCTGAGAACTTCAGCCCAATCCCCTGTTACAGGGTTCCCCTTTGGTTAAAGAGAAAAAAGTCCCCATCCCTGTCCAAATTAAGTACTTCCCTCTCCACAGATACAGATGGTAGAGCTTGTTCGACCCTACATTTAATTACAGTGTATCTGAGTGGAGCCCTTGTGTTATCACACTAATTAGCAGTTTAGAGCGCTGCTGCCTCCTGGGAGTGTGGAATACCAGGGAGTGTTGCAGGTAGGAGCTCTACCAGAGAGGAATCATTTAGCAATAATGAGCACCTTTCAAATAATAATTGCATTTAAAATAGATGCTGTCATCTTTTATCACCAGGTACATTTCCAAACTGGATTTATACTCCAAACAGGCTTATATTGACAGTACCAGAGTAGAATTGGAGGCATATCATGAACAATTTCTAAATGCCATCTCTCAAATCTGTGCTTGAGTTGATGGGTTTGGCAGAGCTGCTGTAGCTGAGGCAGTCACTGTGTTCCCTGACACCACAGGGAACATGGTAGAAATTTGGGTTCTGAATCCAATTTCTGGATCTAATTTGAGTTGTAGCCCAAACCTAAACTACTGCACTGTGTGCATGCATGGACTCTGTTTGGCTGTGCTGGGAGCAGAAACTGCTGCTCTTGGAAGCTCTTTCTTTCCACTTTTCCATTTTTATTAACTTTTTTGCTTACATGCTCCTTACTTCCCTGCTGTATGTCAAAACCTCCCTGCTTCTGTGGCATGGCCAGGGTTTAATCCCACTTTTCACACTGCCTATTCCATTCCTGCAGGATCAAGTAATAGGAGTTGTGGCAATGTAAACCAAGAAGTGTAGATTCTGTTAAGCCTACTGTGCAAGTGCAGGGAAAAAAGATGATTTTATTTTTAAAAAAAGCACCACAGAATCATAGGATGGTTTGGGTTGGAAGAGACTTTAAAGATCATCATGTTCCAACCTCCTGCCATGAGCACCTTCTGCTGGACCTGCTTTTTTTTTCCTTTTTTTTTTTTTTGCCCCTTGAAGAAAGTCTGTAGTATCCAGTGTTGGAAATGGTAGAAATAAGGAATTGGGTGTGGATACCATTCTGACCATGCTAATTAGTCAGTTGCACGTGAAGGTGCGGGGTTTGAGTGGAGGCATCGCAGAAAGGAGATGAAGTTGAATCTGTCCTTGTCAAACAGCAGGTGCTCTGAAGCTCAGGGAACAACATCCCCCACACTCCAGCCAATTATCTTGATGAAAATAAAATACTTTGTGAGTCTTCCGGAATCTTAGTTATGTGAAATTTGTCCTTGGTTCTAAAACAAAAAGGCAAACAAAGTTACTGCTACTGTGGGAGTATTACTGGGTTTATTCTTTTCCTGCTATTGCTACAGGGAGTGTTCTGTCCCTACTATTACCTGAACATGGTTCTATATAAAATAAAACAATAAAGGGTGTTTCTGTTACCCCCCTGGGATATTTTGGTGCATTTTCACTCTGGCCAAGTAATGGTGTTCACACCAAAAGTTTTTGAAAAGGTCCCCTAAGACTTGTGTGTTGACACAGTGTCAGCAGGTTAGAAAATTATTCCATTGAGATATTTTCACAAACATCACCCTGGTAGTGGATGCTTTCGCACATTTTTTTTCAAACTCTGGGATTATGTAAATCCGTGGAGTTGTGGTTAACAAAGCTTCAGTGTTGCTTAATTCCTGGGAAAGAATTTGTTCCCCCTTAACGTATTTTAATGTAAGCTGTGAATGGATTGTGCAAGTGCTGAGTAGATGGGAATTATTCCTTTTTACCTGAGGAATAATCCATGCTAATGGAAAAGGAATCATACTGTGTTCATTTTGGGGCTCCTCACTACAAGAAAGACACTGAGGGGCCAGAGTGTGTCCAGGGAAGGGAATGGGATAAACACCATTGACCTGGGGCTTAAAAGTAATATTCACCAGGGGTAGTTTTAGCTTGGAGAGGTATTTTCCATCAACTCCATACTTTGAACCATCCCCTAAGGTAACTTCCATTCTAGACTTTGTTCTTTATTGGCTTTTGCAGGTCATTATTTCTCAGTGTGTGGAATGAGCTCATGGTGTGAAGTTCCAGGACCCATAATTGTGAGAAGCCCTTGTTTATCCTTTGCCATTAAAAATAGTTTGTCAAAACAATTTATTCAAAACCCACTAACCTAAATTTTTGGAATGAGGACTGAGCTGGGTGTTCTTGTCATACAAGAAAAGAGAAAAGTCTTATACTATGATATATCAATAAAAGTGGAAAAAAAAAAGTGGAAACCACTGTTTGAGTTATAACTTTTAATAGTTGTGTCTTAATAGCACAACCTCCTGAAGGTTCAAAACTGCCACAGATGATGAAGTTTCCATTAAAGGATAATCAAGTCTCCATGTCAGTTTGACAAAAGAACTCCCTTATCTCTTTGGAATAAGAATGCTCTTTGAAAAGCTTCATAAAGGGCTATGAAATAAGTCTGGTGGATGGTTATTTTGAATTTCTATGAAGTACTGCAGCCCAAAGGCTAAAGGGATTATCTGGGAGTGACAAAATGTGAAAGATGAACGTTCTCCTTCTGGGCACTGAGTGACATCTCTTTAGAAGGCACAGGTACAATTTGTTCTTTCCCAACAGTGGTTCAAATTGGGACTGATTCCTTGGGATTAGCGGAGCCTTTCGGATCCGAGGGATACAGCTACAGCTGAGGCTTTAATTCAGTTTAGGTTGAGTGTCAATAGATAATCCATCCAGCATATTTACCTGCCTCTGCAATTGGAACACCTTTCTTTTAGCTCTGGTAGTACTTTTAGGGGAATTATAGTGACCAGCAACAAAGATGAACTAGAAACAGGCATTTCCACACCTGAATTTCCTTCTCATTGCTCTCCCTGAAATAGATGTTTGCAAGACATCAGAGGTAGATTGGATTGGGATATTTGAATTAGTCATATTTAATGTTTTGGGGCTAGTTTTTGTTATTTTTTGTTCTTGAACTAGCTAAATACTAAGCTTTCAGTAAAAGGCAGGAGGAGTGAGGCTGAGGAGAGGGTGCATTTTTCTCACTATTGGCTTTATACACAAACTGAGCTCATATCTAAAAAAAAAAAAAAAAAAGACATTTTACTGCTTCCAAGATTTAGTGCATTAACCACTTGATGACTAGGTACACACCGTTGTTTTCTCTTTGTTTCCCAGATTAATCCTGGGGTATTGCTTTTTGAACTGAGAAACTGAAAATTATATATATGTATATTGATTTTAATTTTTAACTAGCAAGGAAGGAACTGCTTCCATTTCATAATATTCCTTCTGTGCCAAAAGTGTAAAAGCCCCTTTAAGAATGAACAAATTTGGCCCTGAACTCAGATTTACAAGCCCCCATCATTCCCAATTAGGTTTGGCAAATGGCAGAGCAAAATTAATGATGCCAAATTATCCATGTAGGCAGTGTGTGATAGCTTAACTCTTTTAGCTGTTTCAGGGTTGTAAATGATGGAACTGATGACGCACTAATGTGATCCTTTCAGGCTTCTCGTTTATATTAATGAGTTTTAGTCATCTAAGGCAAACTGATAACCACTGATTAATAGCTCAGCCACTTCCAGACTGGCATCAAAGCCTGATCTCTCTTTTTTTTCTTTTTTTTTTTTTTCTTTTAACTCTTTGATGGGTCAGGAGTTAAGACAGTTAACAATTAACTCTGAGCTTAATTGAAATCCAGATGTTCAATTCTTGATGGAAGTTAATTTAATTCTGATCGTGATTATAGCTGATTTCAGTCTAATCTTTTTTTTCTTAAAGTAACTTTGAACTTTTTTCTCTAAGGATCTTTGTATTTCACAATTATTTATTTATCTAGCATTTGCAGTCTGTTGGAGAGGACTTGTTAAACAAACATTGAACAAAGACGAGTTACCACAGAAGCATCAAATCACTGCTAGAAAAAGCAATTAAGCCCCTCAGAAAAATGCAGAATTACCAAGAAAATGCAAACAGCTTTTTTTAGTTCTTTGAGCTGATTTTAATTTTTATGTATATATGTGAAGAACAGACAGCACCTTTTCTGGACAATGTGTAATGGTAGAGACCAGAGTAAGGGTTACAGGCTGTGTGAGTGTAGAAAGTCAAATAACCATCACTTGGTTAAGAAAATGGGTTGGAAAGAAAAGTTACTAAGAGTGAAAGAACAATCCTGAATACAGGATTGACCAAAACTGTTGGAATAGTCAGTGTAAATGAGATCCAATATCTCCATTACACTTCCAAACATTCCACTTCCGAAGTAGAGGTTTTCAAAGCCAAGGAGACAAGGACTTAGAGGAGTGTTTGTGCAATTATTATTACAAATGGTCTGCATTTTTCCTGGCCTGCTTGCTAAAAATTACGTGAAGCAGCTGAAGTTCTTGCCCTGACATTGATAATCCAGGTCAGCTTCTGCTTTTGAAACTGCCTTCACTGTTTTCCAGCAGGAATATTGCTACAGTTTCCTAAATGAGCCATTCCTAAAAATAAAGAAACCTGAGGTGCTGAGGAGTATTGGCCTAGAGATCAGAGACAACGTTCTGTAATCAGTTTTTCTTTAGGATATAGTGATGCTGCCACTTCCTCTTGGTGCCTGGAGTTTTAAGGCTGTCCCACAAATGGCTTTGTGTGAGATGATGGAAAGTAGATTTGCAAAAACTCAATCTCGCTGGGGAAAGGGGGGTGTTGGTCCACATTTTAGTCATCACTTTAGATCAAGACATTTTACAATCACTAGGTACTCCACACAACATCTGCTGGAAAGATCAATCCATTGTAGTGGAAATGAAATGCATATTTTAAATTCAGACAGTTTTGTATTGTATTGTCAGCGATGCAGAGGCAAAATAAATGTGAAAGCCATTTAAAAAGCTTGTGTAAAATGTGCCTGTGTGCTAAAGGATGTTGTCCTTTAGAATTAGCCCCCAAATCTGACTCTCTTGTCAGAATGACTGGTTTGTTTCTAGTCTTAACAGATCTTTTCATCCTTAGAAATTGAATTTTAAAAAGAACTTTAATATTCGGCAGCAGAATTATACATTTGAACAATGAGCATCTGCTGCTGTTTGGGATTCCCTCTTCACTTGGAAAGTGCTCTGGTTCAGAGTGTGCTGATGTTGATGTGCTATGTTGATGTTGTGTGTAAAAATGGGGTTTGTTTTTGCCAGCTTTACCTTTTGAAAAGGCCAACCCAAATTTTAAGTATGACCTAACTCCAACTAGGCAGGTTCTGTTTGACTAGAAGCCAGGTTGGTTTCCTGGGCATTGTTAAAGTGAAGATCTTCCTGGCAAAAATAAAACAAAGTGTGAATTCTGAAGTTTCAAGTTTTCTCCTCAGAACTGGCGTCAGATGCAAAGAGCCAAATTGTTACCCCCTTCCTTTTTTTTTTTTTTTTTTTCTCTAAGGAACATTGTTCAGCTCGGAATTGTTCAGCTGGGAATTGTGCTTGAGAATCAGAGAACCTCCACAATTTGCAAGAGGGTGGCAGCTGTGGACTGTACTGGAGTCTGGCCTTTGTGTTGAGGGCTGAGAGCTTGCATAGCCCTAGTAATAAAAATTAAGAATTTGGGTCAATCTTGCTTTTACTGAGTTTTAGCTTGTATGGGAAGGTAAGACAGTGTTTGTACAGTATGTGGACAAGGTTTCATCAAGAACATCTCACAGTCACTCTCTGGGTATATTGTTCCTCTGTTTATCCACTGTGAGTGTTGTGCCACCCTCTGTAACCACTTACATACCAAATCTGTTCTAGCAAAATACTTCATATCTGTTTAGTTTCCTCCAATGGGAGGAGGAGGAATCAGCCTCATGCACAGCAACTTCTTTCTAGTTGTCCAGAGATAGCCTTGAGTATCCTGTGGGTCACAGAACACAGCTGGGAAACAGCCTCACAGACAATTCAGGGTGTTCCACTGAGCTCAGTTTTGTGTTACACCAAGTTCAGCCCAAGTTTGGGCTGCCAGTGAAATGAGATCCTGTTCTCCCTGGGCCAGCCATGTGCTTCCACAGTTTGTGTTTGCTCTGGCAACTCTAGCTGTGGGCAAGTTGGAGCAGTTTGCTGACTTAATGGAAAACTTGCTTTAAAAGCAAGTTTTCTGTTGGATTGAATTGACCTGAGACACAAAACTGCATAACCCTGTGCAAGGCTGAGGGGGAGAATCTGTACCTTAGGGAACAAAGAAAATAGGATTTCACTTTTTAACAGCAGCCAGCATCATGCAGGCTGTGACCTTACAGACTGATTCCATCTAGGTGAAGTATAGTGAATTCTTAGGATATCTTTAAAACATGAGGTGGTACCTACAGGTGAGATCCTGTTACAGGATGTGAATTTCCCTGTGTGGTTATAGCACTACATGTGGAAACACTGGAATGGATGGAATTTGAAAGGCAAATATCCCATCCTTGCTACCACTGACTCAGCCCTTGCCAGGGCAGTACCTGAGCAGCTCTTACCTCATGGGTATTTCCTAGAGGAGATAAACATGAAACTTCCCTGCAGTGTAACCTCTTAGAGGGTGTGGAATGAGTCTCTAAACACCTTGATTTGTTGGAGAAGCAGGAGGAAGCCAGAACAGAGCCCAGGTCAGTGTTCTGGGTGAATGCTTTGCTTTAAGAGCTGATGACTGACTTAACCAACAGGAAACTACAATTTCCAGTGTGAAAACAAGTGCTTTATCCTCTCATCTCCTGTGGACTAATCTAATCTTCCTGATTTGTACTACGTGAAGTAGAGGATCCACTTCTTTTTTGTTAGCAGCTTTAGGCAAGATCTCATCTCATTCTGATCCACTTTGTTTCCATTCACTCTGATACAGATCAGGAGTAACTCCATTTGAAGTCAAGGCACTTACAGAGCATAATATTACCCTTTAACTTTAGAGTGGAAGCAATCCCTACAGGTTACCTGGTGGGATATACGCTGTGGAATCAAACCTAAAGTCGGAGAAAATTGTGCTTTGTTGGGCTAAGTTTAAGGTGGGAATAAATACAGTATAAATACTATTAGTCCCAAACATGGTACTTAAAATTTGGGACTGTTACACTCTTTGTAGCACTCTCCCACCCCTTGGCAGTGGAAAGAAGAGTAAATGAACTAATTTTCTCCCTTCAGGAGAGCAATACCCCTACCAGGTCGATCCCTATGAGCAGAGCCAGCCTGGTATAGTTGCCCTTGGAAGTTGTTGTCCCTGGCAGGAGTGAAGCCACTCTTGGGAGATGTTTGCACGTTTTTACAGGGGCTGTTCAAGAAATTCCCTTTGCTTTGTACCCTGCAGATCAATGTTCTTTATTACAGGAGCTAATAAAAAGGGCTTTATCAGGTTACTTTGCTTTGTTGCTGGTTCTTATATCTGTCTCTGTTAAGCATTTCCCTGTTTATTGTGAGGACAATCCAATCCTGCAGCTGTGCAAGACAAACAGGAGTTTCCGTGGAATAATTTTGCCAGTAAATTCTCTCCTCTCAGCTATTCAATGATGCTGCACGTTTCCTCTGCCAGAGCACTCACTTTAACTGGCCTGAGCACCTACACAGTGGTAAAAATTGGTAAAAAATGTCAAAAACATGAGCTGGCCATTGGAAATCAGAATGTACAACCCCAGCTTGGTGTATAAATTGTCATTGCAAAAGTATCTTATGGCTGTGGTATAAATCCTTGTGCTTACCTGCTTTTTCAGGTGCAGAACTGGGGATAATGATAAGGTTAAACAGCCTCTTACAGCATCATAAAAAGTGCATTTTTAAAGCTGCTATTTAATGTTAGTATAATTAATTATTAATATGCAAGAAACAAATGCAAATATGAAGGCCAAACTCCAGATTTTTTAATGAAAATTGAAATTAGAGTCAACGCTGTGAGCAAGAGCAGAGACTCTCCTTTGACTCTGAAAAGAGAGCAGGAAATTCAGATGGATAATTCTGTTTGGTCCTTTGCATATCCCAGAAGATTGGGGGTATTGCTTACCAGTCCTGATTTTTACTGTAACATTCAGAAAATCTTATTTAATATTGTATAAAATTAGTTTTCCTTAATTTTATAAGCTTTTGCTTACAGTTATTAAATTTCCAGTTTTCAGGCCTGATCAATGAAAAGGGTAGAATGTGGAAAAGTGTTTTTCATCTCTTTGAGTGTAACCTCTGGCCAGAAACACGTGATATTGCAGAATAGGAAGGGAAAAAATGAGAGAAATGTGCAAGCCCTTGGTGTTGTAAGTGGAAGCCCTGCTCCCTGAAGGATAGAGCTATTCCATGTTCCCCTTTCCAAATGGAGCATTATGGCATATAATGTAGCAATTATTTTGGTGGGGAGGTGTTTCATTACCAACCTGGGCCTTGGAGGTGATGAGAGAAAATTTGTCTTGACCTTCCAGGGAAGCCATAAAAGAGAAATGATGTCTAAATAATAAATGGCTGGGAGAAATGTGAAATGCCTTACGGTGTTGCACTTGGCTTCCATGACATCTGTGCATTGTAGGATAAAGAGCTGGTATGTGCATCATTTGAAAAGCAGGAATATTTTCTATTGTTACCCTGCATTTTTGACCTTCCTTCTCCTGGTTCAGTCCCTCTCAAATACACTTTAATTTTTTTCCTGCAGGATGTGTGTTTTCTTGGTTTTCCCTTAGGACTGGAGCAAACCACACAAAGCGGATCTGGAAAAAACCCTTTTGATTCCAAAGTGAGGGTGAGGGGTTCAGGTTTTTATTTGCTGTACTTTGCCATATGTGCAGTATTTGGGATTGGGAGCCACACAAGAATGGATCCTGCCTTCTTCCTTTGATCCTGTGGCAGTAGGAATGGTAATAATGTGGAAGAGAACATGTAGGATTAGCTGTGAGGACATGGCCCTGCTTTGTGTTGGTGTTCAGGGGTAGGAGTGCAGGTTGTTCTTGGTTTGGGCCATTGTGGGTTTTTTTTCTTCCTTCGTTTTCCAAATTTAGATGTAATAGTTTTCAGGATCAGCAGCTGAGGTGGTTGTTATTCCTGAGCTTGGACATTTATAATTGTCATTGTGGTGTTTAGTCCCATGTTGAATATTCCTAATGCTTTCTCTGTTTCTGCTCTTTCAAATTGCTTTGAGAGAGGCCGTTTTCCTCTGTGAGGGATCTATGATAAAACTGATTCTAGTGGGAAAATAAACTGCCCAAGAATGAATACTTCCATCAAACCATCTAATTTTTTAAATCTTTCCTTCTAAACAAGTATGACCATTGCCATGTGTCGTGGTGTTCTTATTTTATACTCCTGTAGATCTAATGGAGGGGGAGATTGTCTTTTGCCAGGCAATGTAATGCCCCCAAAGAACTGCTGGTCTGGACAGATAAATGATTATGTTGAGCTCTAATGTTCCCAAGAACCCTTTTGTAACTTTATCCAGAGTGTAGGAGTAACTTCTGATTGTATCTGGCTTGAGTGATCTGCCTCATTCACTGAAGTTTTAAATCTTCAACGATTCCAGATAGGGATCAATCAGCTGGTTTTCTGTGGGTGCTTGAAGGGGTTTTGTTCATGCCTCAGATTGTTGGACAGAACCGATCCTTCAGAGAAATAAATGCTGAGCCCACTGTTTTATTGCATCCTGACTTGTGCCCACAAGGTGTCTGACTCTAAGATTTGGAGCAATGTCTCTTGACACAAAAGGTGATTACAGGAGGCTCAAAGGAGAGTGTTTAGACAGGTCCAAAGCAAAACTCGACAGCCAGGTACTTAAGCTGTGGCATCTGAAGTGCAGTGAGAGCAGGGGCTGCTGAGCTCGGAGTGCAGCGCTGGTGGAGAGCCACTCCCTCCAAGAGATAAGAAACTACCTCAGAAACTACTGATAAGGCAATAAGCAGGATCTTCCTTCTTTTTGAAGTCAGTTTTTAACTTTATAATCCCATTGGGAAAGAAAAATCTAATCTACTGTGTTGTCTTCCAAACGTTGCCTGTGCCAATTGAAGCTGGGAATCTAAGGAAGCACAAATTAAACCCTGTCCTAAAGCCTCTCTGACACAGAAGTTATCCACTAGTGGATAACCAAAGCTTTACATCATGATCGTTGTGTTTCTGAGGCTCTCCTGCTCCAAACACAGCTACACCTCTCCCCTCTTCCTCCTCTGTTTCCACCTCACCATTCCATAGCTGGGAATGCTCAGTGGCTTCCCTCAGTACAGCTCCAAGCTTTCCCTAAACCCTCTTTCTAGAGACATGCTCACGTTCTGTTCCCCTTCCTTCGAGGCTCTTCCTTCACTGACTTCTTTCTTGCTGCTCCTTTTCACATACTTGCAAATATTGCATTACTGCAGCTTCATTTTGGGTCTTCTCTCGTCATTGGTGTGGCCTTTTCCCCCTAAAAGAAACCCAATTGGCAAATGTTTGTTATAAAACAACTTTTGGTAGCTGCCCTGTCCCCGTAGGTGCAGGTGGATGGTGATGATTGTGCTGCTGTGATTTCAGCCATCGCTGCTCAGTTTTGAACCATGTGTTATCTGAACCTTGTCACCTTCTTGTTGAGAAAATGGGTAACTCAAGTGATTTAATGAGCATTGGTTTGTTGGAGGTTTCAGATGACTCGGTGTCATGCAGGTCTGGGGGACTGAGAGTGTGATACACTACTTGTAAAAGCAGAAACTTGGTGAGTTGAGAGGATTCATCTTGATTCTTCAGTTCATGTCACTATTATAAACCTAAAATATAACCAAGGAGTTGCTGTAACTTTAACTGAGCTCAGCTGAGATGTGGTTTTTATCATTGGGAGAGGTGCTGCTGCTTCTCAGGGTTTCTGGAGAACCTTGTACCACACTGACATCATGATGACTGTAGATAAAGATGTTTAACATGACTGTCAAATATATATGTGCATGTATCTGTACACAGAAAAAAAAGATTTCAACCTGTGATCCTTTATCTTGTGACAGATGTCTTGCTTTACTGTGTTTTGAACAGTGTCACTGCTGCTAAGTTTTCTCTGCTCTTTTTACTGCCTGTCAGTCCCTTGGTTTTGCCATAAAGTGGTGGTTTTTAAAAAAGTTAAATGTAGCAATGTGTACATTTAGATCATCACGTTTATTCATGTTTCCTGTCAGCAGATAGTTGAGATAAGCAAAGCCGTATTCCAAATTTAAGCTGGAAGGAGAAATTATTGCCCTTCAGCAAAAACTGCTAAAATTAAGAAAACCATGTGGTTTTCTTAATTTCTAGAATCTGAGTACTGCTCAGTGTAATGGGGCTGCTCACTGGGGTGGTTTATGTGATGTATGTGTTGTGAACACAAAGATGTTGCTCAAGTTTAATACTGAGTTTAGGAAGAATTTGGTAAACAGTTGCTTGCTCCAAAATGACTTGCAGACTGTAGGAAGAAGTGCCATAATGGCTGTAAATGTGCTCTCAGTGAATGATGTGGAAGGTTTGGGTAAGAATTGCAGCATTTCACCCAGAAGGACAGTGTGTGGTGTCCATCCATCCCTGAGGGGATGCAGGAAGCCAGTGGGGGCAAAACTGAAATTGTGGGAATAGTGGAGTGAAGATCAGACCACCTGGGTTTCAACTCTGGGATGTGGCTGCTCAAGTTTAGCTCAGAAATGCAGCAACAATTGCAGAGCCTCCATTTACTTCTGAGGAAAGAATTCTCCCTCTTGCCCCTGCTGGGGCTTTCAGGTGCCATAGTGATGCAGACTGTGATCCAAGGTATTTTCCTAGCAGCCAAACCCAAGTGCTGCTCTCCAGGATTGCTGTGAGGAGTTTGTCTCACCTCTAAGTCTAACCAGCTCTATGCTGGATTTAAGCATGTGTTAGGAATTAAGCTGGGTCATGCAGACCAGCCCCCTGAATTTTGCTTCTCTCTTTCCTATTTTTCTGGGCTTTTTGTGCCTTTTTGTTGACTGTTGGGAAGTGCCTCCGCACCATGTGGCTGCTGAAGTTGGGTGTTCTCCCCAAAGCCCACCCTGGAGCATAAGATAAAGATTCTGTGTGTGAGGAATCTTCAAAAGAGATATATGAAGAGCATCCCTTGGGACTTCACTCTTCTGGTCAGCCAAACAAACATGGGATCTGTTAATTTTTGTGCCCCACTGGTGAGTTCACAGCATCTTTCAGATGTTTCCGACTGAACCCAAATAAGAACCCTCAAAAGAAGTGTTAAATGGATCCTTCCTGCTGTGTTTGCTGTTGATGTGTGGTTAAAACTTTAGGTGATGGTGCAGGAGAAAGTCCAGTTGATCTTTGGGATACAGTCAACGTAATTTCTGGATTTATGTCACGTTGCCTGTCCCCACTTGGGCAGGTTTATCTGTCAGGGCTGGTGCTTCCCCTTCAGAGGGGTTAATTTTGTCTCACTTTCCGAACACAAGGGAATCAAACTCAGCCTCTTTATTCTTTTGTTCTCCCTCCATTGCCCGTGTTAATTTAATTTGACAGCCTGGCGAATAGGATTTGTCAAATACTGTAACCTTAAGCAACTCAGATATTGAAAACTGTGCTTTAAATTTATATAATCCAGATGCGAGAACCAGTAAAAGGCTCAGATAAAATAAAATGTCAGGCTTTGTGTGGAGAGAAAGGGAGAAACACTCTTTGCCACTTACTTTTCCATATGGTGTGAAGCACAGAGTGGGGTTCAATCAATTACATTGGTCTCCAAGAGTGGAAGCAGTTTTTGTCATTTCAGTGCTGGTGGCTCATAGGAAATATGATTAATATCAAAATGCTGAATCTCACAAGAGTAAGTAAAAGCAACATAGTGTTTGGGCCAAGTGAAGATAAGTGTTTAGGAAGGGTGTAGTGCTGGTCAACACAAGGCACTGCTCAAAGAGAAAACACTTCTCTGTTCATAGGACTAACCAAAAAGTCACTAATTTAATGAATTTAGGTCTGTGGGCACCATCCAGATGGGATAATATCCCACTCTAAGCTGTTGCTGCATAAATAAGCATTCACATATTTGCTAAATAAGTGATTGACAATGTCCTACTTGGGAGCTTCACTTCTACAAAATATATTCTCAAGTTATACACATAAAACAACTTCTGTTTCTGCAGTAGTAGTTCTTTGTATATAGAAAGAACCTAAAAGATGTATAATAATTATCTTAAACTAATTCTCAGCTAAATCTTTGTTCCCTCTGGTGACCTGTCTTTTGGCAGAAGGGAAGAAATACTGAGCAACACTAAGCAGTTATTAATCAAATAGTTCATTCCCCAGAAGTGCAATTTAATTTATGCTCAGAATGGGTTTTCATCAAATTCGGAGCACAGGCCTAACAAGTAAGATTAAAATTTGGAAAGTTTAAAACACTTCCGTATTTTAAGGTTTAAAAGGCAAAGATTTTAATGTCAATATGAATTAAAGTTTTAAATTTGCCTGCATTTAGTATAAAAGCTGAAGAAACTTTCAGTCAGAACAATTTTTCATGGCTTTATAATTGTTTGATAGGAGGCCTGAATTTGTACACATGGCACGGTAAGTCAGTTGATAAAATAGTTGGGCTGTTCTTAGACTTATCTCCATTCTCTACCATATGAATTTGGTGTTCAAAAATAGTTTAGAAACTCAACTGTATTTTCTCAGACTAAAACACCTTTAATTTTTGAATAAAGTGAGAGTGGAATCAAGTCCATCTATGATTTTGATCACACAAAACATGTAGGATAGGATTTTGCAAATCCAACCCAGCCACTGGCTTTGTGTGTCTGTAAATCACAATTTGCTTCAGTCATCAGCTGTAGGAAAAAACCTCAGCAGTTTACAGGGAAAAGAAGTAGTATGAGAAGATGCATGTGATGGACTTTTTCTTACTCCTGGGACACGAGCCTGATAGACCACGATACCAAAAGAGTTTCTTCAGGCTGATGGAGAGGCAAAGATTTTATCATTATTGGAATGGAAGTTTGAGACAAAGTCTGCTGTTTCTCCTGGAGTCTCCAGGTGTCCCACCCTCTCCAGACATGCTTAGGGTATGAACCAGCTTAGAAGCTCTGTTTGGGAGAGGGAATGCTCCCAAAGTTATTCTGCCCCAAATTTTTATAGGCTGTCACAGAGAAGTTTTTGCATCAATAGCAGCTAATTCTCTGCTGAAAGATGTCGGCCAGGGCACAACCACACTGAAAGATTCCATGGGTTTTTTTAAACAATGCACTATCTGTCTGGATGCTGGCTCTTCAAAGCCTTTATATAACCTAGTGCAGAGACCTAAAGTGCAGATGAATTTAAAAAGCTCAGTCCCACGGAGCTGATCATAAGATCTCCCCCTTGGGTTGGTTTGATTCATTCATTAGCTCTGTAATCCCTTTGTTTCTGCTGGGCTTCCAGAAATCCCGTGCTTGCCAGAGTGGAGAGAGTTACTTGGAAGGATGGAAGAACCTTTAACTGGAACTGAGAGTGTGGTTACAATGTTCACCCCTTGGAGCTGAGGGGGGATGAGCCCTGGCCTCTGGAAGAATGGAGCGGAAAGACCAGGAAAACTCAGCCATTTCCCCTCCTTTTGGTTAAAGTAATAAACACAGTACTGGGTTATTCCCAGGAGAGACATAGTGCAGCCTCCAAAACTGGGAATAACTTTCTTCTGTCACGCTCGGCCGTGGCTTTGTATGTTTTTCCTTGGAATTACAGCATGGTTTTAATCTAAACAGCCATCGGCACATCCAGTCCGTGCTGCAGGGGTAACAGAATGGAAGTTACATGGCTCACAGAGTGACTGTGGGATAGTGCAGGGAAGAGGAGGGGCAATTGGAGGAAAGGGCTGAGCAGGGAAGGGACCCCCCAAAAGGAAAGCAACCAAGAGAAAAAGAGGTTAATGAATAGAGGTATTGTATTCAAGTTCATGAACGAGAGTCCCTAGGGAAAGGTTAAGTTCCAGGATAAATGAAATCTCCCCTCAAATGACGTTCTTCCCAGTTCAAATATAGGCATGACAATTACCTGGGAAGAAACGGAATGGAAAATATTTATCACTTTTGCTCTAATTTACGTGTTTCTACTGGTGTCTTATTTTTGCCTGGGTTGGAAATGCTGTGTCATCAGGAGATTCTGCCTTTCTGGAAGGTATTTCCTTCTGGGATCTCTAAAGCATCTCCTCACATTTATTTTTTTTTATTTTCTTCCAGGTTTTCTATCTAGTGTTGGAGGAAGGTAAAGACTTTTCCCAGTCACTGCAAAACTCTGTCTAGAGAGCAGAGTCAGCACTGTGGAAATCCCATCCCTTGGTGTCTCTCCACCTTCTGGGTGTAGCAGATGAGTTTTGGAAGTGGGTCTGAATGGAGAAGTGCTGGCTTTGGAAGCCTTAGGTCTTGTATGAGCTCACAAATTAGTACAGGCGGGGGATGTGAAGTGCACAAATGCCTTATGGACTGTTTCAGGTTATTCAAATGCTGAATTTGAATAAAATTAGTTGTCGAGTGTGTAGATATGCTTGTCTATTTAGTAGATCAAAGGTGTATTAAACCAGAATTGTCTGCAGCTGCCACAGATATGGTGAGACTGAAGGGCTGTGATATTTGTCTTGTTTTTAGAAGGTTCTGCTGAGCCTTTTTTTGGCAAAAAACAGATTGCAGAAGTAGCCATGGCACAAAAAAACCAGGCACAAAAAGGAGCCGTTCTCAGAGTGTGAGTGAGAGTGCAAAGGAAACAAGCTATGTGTAGAAGGTGTAGAGATGGCTTTAAAAAACAAAAATCAAGCTGAAACATGTTCTCTTTAGTCTGTGGTCTCACTCTACAGCTGCTCCTGCTCCAGCCAGGCATGCAAGTTTCCTTGCAGCATTCCCTAAGGACTTGGCATTGCTCAGTCTGTCAGGACCAACAACAACACAGCGCTGCTGAAACACATGAAGCACGAGCTGAACGCTGCCAAAACTTTATAATGTTACTGAGGTTTTCCCCCAAACAGAAGGATCCTGCACTGAACTGCTTTGTGTTCAGTTCTTTTTACAAATCTACACCTCTGACTTGTAGCTTTATGAGAAGCGTTTTTCCCTCATGCTGTGGGTTTTCAGAGGTGTGGTGTGTTCCTGGGCTTGGGCTTGGGCTTTGATGTAGACTATTTTGACATTTGCTTCAAAGCTGAAGTGGATTGGGCTCCAGAGGGTTGTAGGTTCAGACTGCAGTTTTAGATGGATGAGAATGAGGGAGGCAAGACAAGTATCAAAACAGTGCCTGAACACTGGGAAGCAAAATGGTATTTGGTAGCAGAGCCAATAGGATAATGTATGAGCAGAGTGCCAGAAGCAGAATTAAAGGACAACTGGGACTAAGTCACTTCTTTCTGAAAATTTTCCCTTTGGAGCTCCTTCAATTTGTTTTATGGAGCAATGGAAATGTTCTAAACTCAAGGCAAAGAGGAAAACACTGAGTTTCAGGTTCTCCCTTTGTGGCCAGAGGTAAAATGTTTTGTTGTTTCCAGTCTGTAGAACAGGTCAGACACTTCCCCTCCTCAGAGAGACAAGTGGGAATTGGCTTCTATTTCCAAAGTATTTTAATGTGCATTCAGAATGGACTTTTAACCGTAGGGATTTCTCTCTGAGGCTCAGCAAAGACCACACCTACCATGTTGCTCTGAGCTTGCTGCATTTGAGTCACCAGAAAAAAGGTTAACAAATTGGCATGAGCTCAGAGGAGAGCAACCCCAACAACTCGGGGACTGGCTGGAGGGGTTAAATTAATAACACAAGATTAAAAGAGATAAATATATGTAGTTTGGTGAAAGCTGTACCCCTGGAGTTAATTATGCTGCATTACTTTCAAGATGTAAATGTTGAAGGATTTGCTTAGTGTGCTCCAGAGAGGTAATTGGCAGAGGAAAGAGGATGCAAAAAAGGAACTTCAAGTTGAATACCAAAGGATTTCCTGACAGTGGATCTGTTGCTCTGTCAAGCAGATTTGCAGGGAGGTGCTGAAAGCTCCACTGTTGGATACATGAAAGTCTTCTACATGTGGAAGAATCCTGAGTTGAGATAAAGATGAAACCCTGTGAGTTTTGTCTGTTCCAATTACTGTAATTTGAGAGACTGTTACCATGACTGATACAGCAGTAATGCCCCAGAGCTCAGATCAGATAAGCTTTGCTATCTGTCATGAAATGTGTAGAGCAATCTGGATCTAGACTGACTCAGAAATCCATCCTGAAGGGCCACAGCCCTGGAAATTCCTCCCTTTTCTGTTCCTATCTGCCTCGGAGTGCCCGAGAGGGCCACAACCTACAGCTCACAAAGCCAAAAATCCTGTCCCAGGCTTCCAAGGTCCTTCTGGTCTGTACTTGTGAAAACAACCAGTAGAAGATACAGAAACTACAGAGAAAACTAGGAATAAAAGTCCAGGAAAACTAGTTTCAACTTCCCAGTTAATCATGAACACCTTTTCCATTTCTTAAATGTTTTTGTTTCTCTCAGATTCCAGGTGTTCCTGTGCTGCAGCATAGGGCAGAGTTGACCTGAATATTTGAGGAAGGACAGCTGTGGTGCTCTGGAGTTCCTTGCAGGCAGATTTATCCTAGGAGTCCTAGCAGGGCATAGGAACCCATATTTAGTGCTGTGCTATTGAAATTACTGTGCTTCCAGTGATTAAGCCAACTCGTTTAGACTTATCACAAGCATCTTTGCAATGCTCAGCAGTCAGCTGAGCCTTTTTTTTCTAGAAAGCAGCATCAGCAAAAAATCAGTATTTCTGCCAGTTAGATAAGTTGGAGTCCTAAAAGTCAGTGTGTGCACTTTATTTAGACCAGGCAAATCCTGAATTCTGTAGAGTAAGGAAGAAGTCAACTTAAGCACACATGGCTTTTAACTTGCCAGACACTGGGTTTGATCAGAGAACTGGATCCAATTGTCCTTTTTAAACAAAATAATGCATTTGAAACCACATGTGAGAAATCAGAGCTAGGAAACCTTAATCGTATTGCATGGGAAATAACCAAATTTGGGTCTTTAGTTAGGAGCATTAAAATGTCTGAAGCACAAAATCCTCTGTTCTTTTTACATCTGTGATTATAAGCACAGGGGATCTTCTCCTGAGCTCCATTTCCTATGCTGTGAACCCTGCAGGGTTTTATTCCCAACCTATAATACAGTGATAATCCAGGAATGGAATTCTGGTCCCATTCCCTTTCCCTGTCAGCATTTCATTGCTTATCTGCAGCTTTCTGCCAGACCAAGCCTCACCCATAGCAAAATGACTCTTGCCATCTCAGTTAAGATTTATGTTTAGCAGCATATTGTGTTTATGACAGTGGATGAAGCTTCAGGGCACCTCAGATGAAGGGTCTAAAATCCAAGGGGAATGTGGGGGTGGAATCAACCTTTTCATGTCATCTTTTTTTTAGGGTATAAACTTGGAGATAACTAGGTTTTTAGAAAGCAGTACCAGTGGAATGTTGTTGAAACTCCAAGAATTCCCTGGTGTTTCTGCACTGGGTAACTTCAATACATGAACACTTAGAGGCAGCATTTTTATCAGATGTGTGCTGCCAAGCACTTAACTAAATGTGGCAAAAGATGTGATCTGGAATTGAGAGCGTTTGCTCTGTTCTTTCAAAATAAAAATGTGCATGCCATGTGAAAGCTTCTGGAGTACTGATGTAATCCTGGTTAATGTCAAAATTGAGAATTTGTATTCAAATAGTATTTTTGGTTGTTTGAACTCTTTGCTTCAGACTTGGCTGCTTACCAGGAGATAGTAGGTGTGGGCCCTATGCAAATTAAAGCCAAGGTGACAGTTCTGTTCCCAGACCAGGAGCAGAGTGGCTCATTTTCCCAGGCTGTTCTGCCTTCTCTTATCCGCTCCCTGCCGCTGTCCATCAGACTCTGCTGCCTGCATCCCGTCACCAGCACTGCTCCGAGGAGAAATGCTGTGATAATGAGGGGTGACTTGGCTGTGCCATTCATTATATATTGTGACTTAATGATAACATTAATTGAATTGGCTGAGTGAGTGCTCTTTGGGCGGGGTGCCAGCGCTGCCGGGGGTTTGTGTCCCAGACGTGCTGCTGAGGCTGGGAATGAGATCCGAGTCCCTCTTCCAGTAGGCACCAACTTGGCAGCGGTTCCCGTGCTTCCCATCACCTCATGGCCCCGAAGGGGTGTGGATAAACATACATGGCTGGCTGTGCTTTGGGGCCGGTGAGCACCGGGGGGTGGCGACAATTGGAACGAGCACTTTACCGATGGAATTCCCTGCCCAGGTGACACGTTCAGCACCGTGTCTCTGGCATCAGAGCAGTAAGAAGCAGGAAGACTTTTTCCGTTGTCTCTCAGGGATTGCAAGCAGGAGGTTTGCTGCTCTGCCTCTCCATTTCCTTGTCCTGTGTGGTGTTGCCCATTCCTCCTCAGAAATTCTGTTAGGAAATGCTGCTCCACTTTGGATGCGGGGCTTAGCCTTTCTGTGAGGTTCAGCATCAATATAGGCAGGATAAACTACAACAGTTACTGTGGCGATGTTGTCATCAGAAGTTGGACTTCCATGATCCGTGTGGGCCCCTTCCAACTCGGGATATCCTATGATTCAAGTTAAAGGATAACTCCTTGTGATCCATACTAATGCACAGTGTGTGTACATTACCAAAATCTGAGTTATTTTATTATTGCATCGTTATTTTGTTCAAGGACAGGTATATATAATGAGGACTATTTAAATTCTTTATTGCTTCAGTTTGTCAGGTGTGTCTTGGCCTTAACTAGAAATTTTATGTAGAGGCAAGAAGTGTGTGTGTAGCTAGAGAGACAAGGGCATTCTTTTTGGGTATTCTCTTTTGTTCTGAACACAAATATCTTCTTTATTCCCCTCCTCTGTCCAACTCTGAGCTTCAGCAAGCTGGTTCTAACCACTAACATATGTCTGGGGGTGGGGAAAGTGATGCAGGAAGGAATACTCTGAGGAGTACAGTAGCATTTCTATATTCAGCAAGTTAGTCATCAGCTCCTTCCCTTGTAACACAAAAAAATAAAATGAATGGTCTGTAAAGGAGCTGTAAATGTGAGAGAGCAGACTTGTGCTGTTCCTACAGCGATGACATAGCAGATCATAACTGTACCTACTGTTTTTGTTACGAGGACCTCAAAGCACTGCAGCACTTTGAAGTAGGGAGATGTTTATTGCCTCCACTTTACAAATGAAAACACCAAGTGCCAGACAAAGCCAGATCTAGAATTTCTTGATTCTCAACAGGCATTTACTGTTCTCAGTATGAGGTGCTGTATAGAAGGAGTTTTGACAGTTCAGCAAGTATTGATGGGGAGGGAGATGAAACCGTGTCTGAGGTGGGGGGAACACCAAGATCTCTTGCTGCTTTGTTGTTTGAACCCCAAGATCATCTTAACTTCAGTCTTCAAAGCCAGGCTCCCCTCTATCCACCAGCAGCACTAACAGCTCTAACCAGACAGGGCCTGTCCTTGTTTGACCTTTTTGAAGTCTCCCCTTTGAACCTGTCCTGTCAGAGTTTTTCTTGTAGTGCTTTGGCCTTTAACTGTACAAACTGTAACCTGGGGGTCATCTCACCACCTCATTTTCCCACCTTTGAACACTTGAAAATGTTCTTTCTGAATCCACCCCTCCCAAAGTAAAACCTTTTTTTAATTAAGACTGACATCTCCATCCCTGGAAGTGTTCAAGACCAGGCTGGATGGGGCTCTGAGTAACCTGGTCTAGTGGAAGGTGTCCTTGCCCATGGCAGAGGGTTGGAATTAGGTGATCTTTTAGATCCCTTCCTTCCATTCTAGGAATCTGTGATTCTGTGACACACAGCTATGTACTTTAAGTCCTTAAGGATCTTAAAGTTGTGACTGGGTGGGGGGGGGTTGTCTCCTGCGTATTTCTGGGGGAAGCAGGTACTTTAGAAAGAAAAGCAGTAATAGTTGCCCTTTAAATCAAATTACTTGAATGTATGGGATGTGTGTGTGTGGTCAGTATCTCCATTAATTTTTGGTCTCGTATTTGAGTTGTCCATAAAACCTCTATGACTGTTACTGGGAGTGAGCCAGGAGAAAGAACAGCTATGAGAGGAGTAAAAGCACATCTTCCGCATAATTGCGATCACATTTGAGTCCACTTAGACTGTGGATTTAGCTTTCTGCTTCTGTGCATTCCTTTACTATTATCACCTGGGGTTCAGCACTGGGCTGAGGCTTTGGTTCAAGTCTCATCTTGAACACATGCTCTGTCTTTTTTCTTTTTATTTTCTTTCCCCCTTTGTGTTTGCTCAGACTCAAAACTTTGGTTGCAAATCTCAGCGAACAAGTCCTTTGAGCTATGCCAATTGTTTCTGGAAGCTAATTATTGTGTGTTAGTAAATGAACCAGGTAGAAAGAATGTTAAATATATCAGACTTGCAGTAACAAGTCTCCTGTCAAAAGCCAAAATGCTCACCTCTCCCTACCTGATGAGAGAGCAGCAGTTACAGCCACCAGCTGGTAGGAAGGGGAGACACAAGAGTAAACCAGGAACAGGAATAGAATTGTAACATTATCCAATGAGCTGCTTCATGGTAAAAAAAGTTTTAGAAAAGCAGAGAGCAGAATTTCCTGTAGCACACATGTGGTTGTGTGCTGCTGGTGGTGTAGGGAAAGTCTCTTTTTTGTCTCTTTTTTTGTTTCCTCTCGCCCTTTCCAGACTGGGTAAATGCTGCAGTGGAGCAGGAATTCGTATGCTGACTCAGAGGCATCGGCACGTATCCAATCCTGGTTGGTTTGATTCCTGCTTTTCCAGCTATAGCAGGATTTCTACAGATGAAGTTTCAGGCTCTCAAATGCATCCACTTGCCCAGAGGGGAATAATGAAATCCAGAACGTAGCAATTCAAAACATTCCCAATTCCAAAACAATCCCCTGAGTCACTTAGTGGCAGGGACACTGTTTAGGAGTGAGCTCAGTTCAAAACAAACCTGGAGTTCATTATCAATTTGGGCTGATTTAATCTCACAACCCTTTTATTATTCCTTTTGGGGACTCTCTGAGGTGAAAGTTGGGTCCTTCCACTGTAGAAAGTACCTCATGTCAGCTGTGCAGCACAGTCTGGCAAAATCCAATCCAAAAAGGAAGCTCAGCCTGAAAGGAGGGCATGGTCAGTTTGCCACAAGCCAGTGAGCTCCTTGTTCCTCTCTGTATTTATCCAGAAAATAAACGTGATAAACTGTGAAGTGAATATTTTTAAACTAAATCCACCCTTTTCCCCTTTTTTCCTGCATCTGGACTGTGCCACGGGAGGAGATGGCTGAGCAGACACTGTGCCAAGGTAACAGATGCTGAGGCAGTATCAGGTATCTCCAAAGTTCTCTCCTCTCACAGAGTCTGGCCCTGCAAGAGCACAAATGATCGTGAGCCCATCTCAGGTGTCAATGACTGTGCTACATAATTAATTATAACTTTATATGGCAGAGAGGGAAACAATAATGCTGGCTCAGTGTGCTAATGGTAATAAATGGATCTGTTTACTAAGGATCTATGTCACAGTTGTTTTGGGTTTTTTAATCCTTCCACTGGTTTATTGTTTCATCCAGACGTTATCATTAATTAATTATGTTGTAATTAATCCTTGTTGCTGTTCATATCTGTGCCATCTGAATAAATTTGTCTTACCTGGGTGACTATGAACAGAGGCATCTGTGAACTATCTGTGCAAAAGGCGACCCCAACAAAACCATGCTTTTAATCCTTTGGGTATCAGTCACTTCTGCCCTTCTAAAGGTATATATTGCAAAACAGCAGTATCTTTACACACGTGCTGTGAATTTCCCATGCTCTTCTTGAATTGGGACAACAGCTAAAATACAGAACTATTTCACCAGCTACACAACTGCATGTGTCCCAGTTGTAACCTAAGGATGTTATTTAATCTTGACACTCTCCAGCTGCACAGTGACAGCTTAAGTGAGTTTTATTTTCAGTACAGAGGGGAGGTCTATGTATTATTCATGATGCAAATGTAACACAGTAAGCAGGTATTTGTATTTTCATTCAGGTCAGTTATTTGACTCTCAAAAACCCCAGCAAGTTTTCCCCCTGCCCCGTTGATTATACTTTATCCTCTTTCCTCATCCCCTTCTTATCTATGCTTAATTCTCTACAGAAATGCTTCACTGAACATGTCAGATATTTAGTATTCTGGTGTTCTCTGAATGGGCTCAGGCATTTTAAGCAGTTGCTTTCAAAGACCTATAAAGTGACTTACTAAATATGAATAAACTTATCTTAAATTTGTGTGCTTTATAGAAAACAAGGAAACGGGGATTGCAGAGATGAGTTCTGGGTTAAAACTGAAGCACGAATCAGAAACTGCTTCTGAAGATATCTTGAGTTTTGATTGTTTCTAGTGCAAATGCTGCACAGTCAAATTTTGATCTGATTTAAAACCCTGGCAGGCCTTTGATGTCAGTGAGGTTATGCAAGGCTGGCTTTGCAAGGCTCTCACCGTTTCCTCCCACGAACACAACCCAGACTCTCGGTCTCTGCAACACAAGCACATGGTTCACTGGGAAATTCACTTGGTTTCACCGAGGTTTTCCCCAGTTGTGATGTGTAAGTAAGGCAGAAATGAATACAGGCCTTCAAAAGCGAGTCTGATGTGTTAACCTGGAGGTACCTGACCTAGGAGTGAGCACTGGCTGAGTGCCCAGTGGAGGAAGGATGAGTGTCTGTACCTGTGCCTTTGTTGAGCAGTGAGGTGGGGGATTCTCCAAGCGTTGAGAGGGAAGGAGGAGGCAACCTTTACTGATCCACATTTGGTGTGCCCGTTGACAATTACAGGTGACATTGCACATTGTTGCTGTTGTTTCCCTGAGGCAGGAGCTCTGGAGGCTGCTGAGGCTTTAATAAGCATGTCTGCAGATACTGGCGTGGCCTGCATAGCTCAGCTATTGCCTGGGCTTTTTGGCAAAGCCTTTCATCTGCCAGAACAGTGTCTGTGTCTGTCTCCTTTTGCTCATACTGGTTGTTGGTACATCAGTTGTGTAAGTCACTGGCGTCACAACATCCTGGTGGAGGCAAGAGGAGAAACAGGTCCTTGGTACCTTTGTTACACATGTAACTGTCTCCTCAGTGTTGCAGTGGGCTATGTTCAGTGTAGCAATTCAGTGCAGTTAGTGCAGGGCCACTGAAATATGTCCATGGTTCCATTTGGGATGGTTCAGGCAGAATGTCTGGCAGTCCAGTGTGCTCTATTGCTGCACTGGGGAAGGGACCATTGGTAGCTTAACTGTGTATGGGAGGAACTGGTGTTGAAGGGTCTGGAACATAAATCCCATGAGGAGCAGCTGAGAGTACTGAGGTTGTTCAGTCTGGAGAAAAGGAGGCTCAGGAGGGACCTCATTCTCTTCAACTCCCTCACAGGAGGCTGTGACAAGGTTGGAGTCAGTCTCTTCTCCCAGGTAACAAGGGACAGGACAAGGGGAAACAGCCTCAAGTTGCTTCAGGAACGCTTCAGACGGAATACTGGGGAAAATTTCTCCCCTGAAAGAGTTAACATTTGACCAGGTTTTCTCAGGGAAGTGGTGGAGTCACCATCCCTGGAAGTGTTCAAAAAACTGAGTAAACTTTGTGATAAGGTTTAGTGAAGTGAACATGTTGGTGTTTGGTCTTAATGATCTTGGAGGTTTTTGCCAACCTTAATGATAATGATTCTAACTGTTTATATCATGAGCTACTATGCACTAAAAGCAGGAACAGCCCATCATAAGCTTTCTCCCAAATCCAAAGCTCACCTCTGGGCACTGTGTCTGTACATTAAGACTCGTAGTGATTTTCAGTGAATTTTCTGTGCGAAAGAGCACAGTTATGACAACCATGGAAGGAGAAATAAGTAAAAAAAGGTGAGTGGAGATGGCCTGAGGAGAGGAGAAGAGGGGCTGCCTGTACAGAGAGCTGGCCTTATCATAGTGGCTGACAGAGGTAGTGTGTGTATGTAGTTTTGCTTGTACAGTGGAACAGGATTTTAGGGAGCGTATTTCCTTTCTACCTTCCCTTGGTGTGCACAGATGTTATTTCAGAGAAAACTGCAGCTACACAGGACTGTAGAAATCATAGACTCTGCTGTTTCCTCCTCAGTCTCGTCCATCTGTGCATATATACAGTCTTGTAACTCAGAAGGGCTGTTCTTATCATTTCCACAATGAGATTTATTTTCTGGGACTTACTGGAAACGTTACCAGAGAGAAGTCATAGCTAGTGATCCATCTACATTGTGTTTAACTGTCTGTTTTTTATTATGCTTGTGGTTTTCGCTAGATTTGCTTCAGCTGTGATTTATTTTCATCTTGTGCTCTGGCATTTACTGGTTAAGCTTGCATATTCTGTGCATTTTGTTGAGTTACTTCTTTCCTGTTCTGAGTTGTGGGATTATTTTTAGGTGACATTCAGGCCTTTGTCTTTTTCCAGAGGTTTTGGTACCAGTTGTCCAGACTCCTGATCAGAGATGGATTCCAGGTTGGTTCCACACCTCCTGCTTGACTTGGAGTTCTTGCTGCCTTTTTTTTATATTTTGTTTTTCTGAACCTGAAAAAAGTACTAAAATTAGATTTTAGCCTTCTAAAAATAAGAAATATCTTCAGGCTTTGAACAATATTTCATGCACTGGTGACACACTGATTTTGGCTTGTAATAATTGAAAGCTAAAGAGAAATTAGGACAGGGGATGCCTTTAGAGGCTGTTGAAAGAATTGCTTGGGGTAAAGGCTGCAAACAACAAATATTTTGAGCTGAAGCTGCCCTATAAATGCAAGTAGCACACGTGATGTATCTGTTGTAATTCCTACATATCAGTGTTCTTACCTGAATGCCCAGAATCTGTAAACCCTGCAGGGAGCAGTGTGGTTTTTTGGGTTCCAGCTGGAAGGACGACTGCACCGAGCAAGGTGGAAACAGTTCCAAAGAGCAGCAAAGAGCTGAGTCAGTTGTGCTGACAAAAGTGCTGCTCTTCCAGGGAGCACCGTGTCCCTACTCTGAAGGTGACCTTTCCACAGGAAACACTGAGACAAACCCGGCACAGGTGATGGGCTCCCTGTTCCTGCAAGTGTTCAAGGGCAGGACAGGGCTTGGAGCAACCTGGTCTGGTGGAAGTTATCCCTGCCTATGGCAGGAGGTTGGAACTGAATGATCTCTAAGGTCCTTCCCAAGCCAAACCAATCCCATGAAAACCTCAGTCCTGTCTTCTTCAGGCTTGATGAAAAATAGCTGGAAAACAGGTAATTTTAATCAGGGTCTTTAGGAGTTTAATGGAGTAAATAAGAGTTTGATGGTGTTCAGAAGCATCTGAGAAGACTTTTAATTTATGTGTTTCATTATTAAAAGTTCTAGGACAAGTTTTCAACAGAGAAGATGATGGGGGGAAGTAGGAACCAAAGTTTTCTCTGTAGATTTGAGGCTCTTGTTTTCAGAGATAGTTACCATTACAGAGCCAATTTTTTTGCTGTTCACTGTGTCTTGGGGGCTTCTCTTTTGTCAGCACCATGGGCTTTTCTGGACCCGTGAGCTCAGGGCTGCTGCCTACAGACCTGCAGTCCAACACTGCATTGTTTGGGCATTGTTTCATTACCACAGAATTCTCAGTCTTGCTGTGACACTGCCTTATGTCGTGTGTGTCCTGCTCCCACACCCCCAGAGCTCACAGAAATCCTCTGCTATGTTTATATTTATTTTGTTTCTTTTGTAGTGAAAAGAGTGGCTGGAAACCTCAGTTGTGGAAAGCAAGTGTGGTCAACTCTGACAAGGTTTTTTTTGTTTCCATTCTCTTTTCCTCAGTGTGTGTGTGTGTACACACAGAGCACAGCCTCGTCTTTCCTTCCTGAGCCAGGATCTAATTGCAATATATCCCTGGGCTGTTCCTTCTTTTCCTCAAATACTAACCCCAATGTAGATATTAATACAAGCCCCCCCGCATGTTCTGTAGCTTCCTTGTGTGAAAGATGCCATTCCCTCTGCCAGCTTCCAAAGCCACCACGCTGTTGCTGCCATTCTGAGCAGGCTGATGTGACATTTAAGTCTAGACTTAGTCTGTTCATTTGAACAGCCCCTGTTCCTCTCATATCCAGGCTTTATCCTCAGTCATTCCTGTGCAGCAGGAGAGATGGTTGCTCACAGAAATGAAACGTGAAGGTTGTCTGCCACCGTCTCTTATCTCGGGGTTTGAGGCTGTGCATGTTGCTGCTGTGGGACAAGATGCTGCTCCTTATCTCCAGTCGGCCCCCTGGGAGGCATTAGGGCAAATCTGAGCTGAAACTGCGGCCCTGGACTGGAGGTGCTGGTGCAACTGGAGTCACCTGGCCAGGGACCGTGAGGCTCTTAGTGGAGGTGCCGTGGGTACGAGTCTCTAGTCCAAGGGGGACTCGCCTCTGTGGCTGGTTTCCAGTTGTCTCAGAGATAAGGAAACCCAAACCCTTTGTGAACAGCAGGGAACAGTGCTCAGCATAGGCTCTGCCTCGTTCACCAGAGAGCTGGAAGTTGTGAGGGGATCCACATCCAGACACAGGGCTGAAATACGGGTAATTCTGGTGGTCCAGTGTGAGTTCCCATTGAAATTTTAATGTGCATAATCTTTTAAACCACCTTATTGTTTGCGAGGCTCTGTCCCTAAGCAGAAGTGCACAGAAGCAGAAAAATGTGGCTGGTAAACCACAAAAAGTGGAGAAAAATTGAGTATGAATAAACCTTTTCCTCCCTTTCCACAAAGCTTCAGTTTGATGTGATCTAATGAGCAAAATACAGCAAGTACCTTTTTGGTAGGAAGGTTTTTCCCCCAATTATTGATTAGGTGTAACACCTTATTTTAACCCTTTAATTTAGTTGGTGAAAGAGTGAGAATATGATTTGGATTTCCCTGGCCAGTATGAAATAGAAGATACTCCAGTGAAGGTGTAAGTGTAGGAATGACAGCAAGGGCTGACTCCTTGCAACTTCCTCAGCCCTTGCTTCCAATAGTATGAACTACAGGGAGTAGCTGAGCCTTCTGGTTTTTTCTTCTTGGATTTTTTTTAAACGGATACCTATCCAGACTTTACACATTGCAGGATAAGCTGCTTGCAGTAATAGGCTGTAAAACAAATCAATAATAATAATAAAAAAGGAAGTTTTTTCAGGCTAGTTTGTGGTGTGATTTATGGGCATTCCAGAACTGATCTGCTTCCAGAGTGCAGGATCAGATGATGTTAGATAGTAAAATGAACAAGTAATGTTTATTGACAAAAAAAATAGCCTGTGGAGCAGCAATTGCATTCTGTTTGGTCAGGAGATTGTATGAATGTAGCAAAGAGATTGAAGAGGCACGAGGGTGAGCCAAGATGTTAGACTTTTTAAGAGCAGGGAAGGGAAATTTATCCTTTTCACAGCCTGGCTTTAAGCCTGCCAGCCCTTAGTCGTGACCTTGGAAAAGGCAGCAGAGAAGCTGCACTGACCATTTACTTGCCTTTCATTTTTGGAAGGGATTGGTTTGGAATTAAAGTAAAAATCAGTCTTTTACATGATGAAATAAGCCTTTTTTTTTTTTTGGCTGTTGCTTGAGGAAGGATGGCTGTGCCTGTCAGAAACTTGTCTGCAGTTGAGCCCCAAGGGACAGTGCAGGAGGTCCCCAGAGGGGCGATGTCATTGGTGTCAGATGAAGCTGAAGTTGCTCAGAACCAGGCAGGGCATGTGGAAAACTGCAAGGAAAGAAATAACTTTCGTTTAAAGATGACAACTGAAATCACAGGCAAAGTAAGGTCAAGGCTAAGTGCAGTTTCAGTAGGGATTGGTTCCATGCAAGAGGGTGATGGTGGAGCACGTGAGTAGCTCTGTCGTGAATAGCTGTTGATACAGTGCAGTAGGGAAAGGCCTTTTTCCTCAGCTGGAAAATGTAATGGATCACATGCTGCAGCTGGAAGCAGTGTGGATTCATTACTCACTGCACAATTATGGTAAACTGTCCTTCCTGGAGCCTCTGCTCTCCGAGCACCCGCAGGAACCTGTTGTCCTGTAGGACACACTCTGATGTATTCTCCCCTCTTGAAAATGTCAATATTTAATGAAAATGATGATATTTTTTCCTTGGTTCCTGGGCATGGGAATGGAGGGATGAAGTGGTCCCAGAAGTGTAATGTCCTGTGTCTGTAACAACACTCTTCTGTACTCTACCTTGTGACATCTCTTGCTGCAAGGCTCCAAGTTTCAAACAAAGTGAGGCTTTGTCTGAAGCTCAAAGTGATATGGCTGGTGAATCTGGGTGACTTTTAGTCTAACCACAACAGATTGATTTATTTTTTAATTACTTTTTTTCCCTCTCTGGCAATAAAGGGAATTTTCTGTTTGTAACTGGTGATCTTTAAGTCATTTGCCTGCTCCCACTGACATGCCCTGACTTGTCTTTCATCTCCCTTCAGGCTTTTAAAGGCCCTGGGAGAGCACAGATAGGTTTAGCCTTATCTCATAATTTGTTGTAAAACAGCTTCTTTGCTGAATAATTGGGTTTGGAAATGTTCTCTATCGATGTAGAAAGATTGCATTTCCATCCAGGCACAGATGTTGCCACAGTGCAGAGGCAATGCTCAGCCCATGTGCATTTGTGGTGGATCTGCACAGAACTTCTGGCCTGTTCCCTTGCTCTGCCTTGTCCCTGCACTGGCTGGGAATTAGTATTTGAATTATAAATACCAGAAATCTGTAATTGCAGCAACACCTGCCTTGCCATAGACAAGAAACTGCTTGTTTTTCAGGTTAATACTTGTCTTGAAGCAGCTGCTCATTTTGTCCTGACTGTTTGCTGAGGGTTGTCTTGCTCTTTGTTGGTTTGGGGGTTTTTATTCCCTCAAGAGTTCTTTGGAGGAACAACAGAATTATAGAGTTGCCTTGCTTTGAGGCTGATAAATAGTGTGTGTTTTATATATAGTGTTATATAAAGCAGCAGACTAATGCTTAGCCTTTCCTCTCAGTGGCTCATGAATTTAGTGTTCTCAACAATCAGATCTTTTCCCTGTGAAGACTGAGAGCTTTGTCTGCTGTGCCACTTCCTTCCTCTGCATCTCGGAGCGTTTTCCAAGCATCTCTGAGGCATCATCTGTGGGAAGCAGGATTGTTAACTGTTTAACAGATGAGAAAACTGAGGGAAGTGCCTAAGTCACATGATTTAGTGGCAGACTGGAATAAATTCAGTATTTCTGCTGCTGGGTCCCCTGAGCAATGTACTAAACCTACTGTTGCCTTTACAGCCTACCAAGGCTTTTCCCACTCTTCCAGCACAGCTTATGGTTTATAACGCTGCCTCAAAATAGGTTTTCCTTTTCTTCTGAGAATAGAGAAGTTTTTCTTCAGAATACCTCCCCCTCCCCCCAGGTTTTTATTTTTAATCATTCCCTGCTGAAAACCTCCACATCAATCTGATCTCAGCTTGTCCTTCCAGCAGGAGAGAGGGGTTTGCACAGGCCCCATCCAGAGCTGGGAATGTCAGCGCCTCTCTGGGTTATTTAAGATACGTCTGCGATGTCATAAATCTGATCTTGTCATTCTAATGGTACAATAACTTGGAAATGAAAGAAGTCAGCTGGGGGAATATGTGTGCGCTGGAAAAATCATCCAGAAGACTGTGCTGGAGCAGGGCTTTGGATATTGTTGTGGAAAAATCTTGGAAGCCATTGGTCTGGTGCACAGAAGCAGTGGAGCAGAACAGTGATGCTTGTTTAACGAAGGGAGAAAATATGAGAGTGGCAGAATTAATGTGTCCATTCCTTCTAGACTCTTCCATTTTTTTTGTAGTGGTGCAGGTCTTGTTGGCACTATCCCTTAGGAGAAAGGGAACATAAAGAAAACAAGCCAGTGGGTAACCAAAACAACACTGAAGTAGACTCTAGCATTGAAATGATTTATTTTTTTGTTATATTTCCCAGCTGAAGACACTGAATAAACTACATCCATATGGGAATGACTTGAGCTTTTAGGCTGTCAACCAGGTACCATGTAGGATGTTCCATAAATCTGCTCAGGAGATGGATTTCACCTGGCCACTGCACCAGCTGCCCTGTGGTCACCATAAATGTGCAAAGAGCAAAGGAATTATTGATAATCCCATCTGTTCTCCCACCCTTCTCCCTCGAGCACATCTGATTTCCACAGCACTGGGTTTCCTGCTCCACCACAGTCCTGGAATGATGCTTTGATGCCTGTGCCTTTCTCCTGCTGGAAAACAAAGGCAGTGATATGGATCTTTTCTTTGTACCAACTGAAAAAAAAAGAGATTCTGTAGGTATTGTTTGAAACTTCAAACTGGTTTAAAAGGAGGAAGGGCCAAATCCATTCAAATCCATAAACCAGTGTTTCTGTAAGGAGTGGTTTAGGTCTATTCATTGCATCCCAGAAGAAAGGAAGAATTCTCAGTTTGTTTTTTCAGTCTATTTGAGGAGAAGAGATTGAGAGACCTTTTCCTTCCTACCCAAGAAATGCAGAGTTGGAAGCAATTCCTAAAGGCTCCCGTTAGGCCCAAACCTCAGATCAAAAACCTGTCAAACAACAAGAACAAAACCCACAAAACAAACCCTAACAAACAAAATCCCCCAAAATGTAACACTTTCCTCTTCAGTGCTTGGTGAGGAGAAGAGAAACACTGATGTGTCTGAAGTGGATTTCCTTTCATTACAAAATTAAATTATAAAAAGTGATATTGGGAGTGAAACCTGATGCAACAAATGCGCTTTTATTTGTGGAGAAGACATTTGGCAGCAGAAATAAAAATGACAACATAACCTCTTTGAAACAGATGACCTCCGTTTGCCCTGTAAAATTCCCTGCATTCTGCTTTTCATTAGCTATTTGCTTATGAGGTTTATATACTGTGTAGATAAAAAAATATATAAAATATGAACTCTGCTATGGTTTAGACCTAACATGGACCTTATGGATGATGTGATCAGGCTCGTAAGAACTGAGCTCTCTGTGGTTAGATGCAGCGTGGTTCTTACTCCAGTCAATGCAGGAGACTGCTGAAGTCATATTTTTCCATCTGGAAATGCCCTCGGTATTCATGGAGGTATTGGATAAAGGGGAAACTTGCTGATAACTTGGAGGGAGCCTCTTCATGCTGGGCAGGTATCTGAAGATTTACTGAAAACTTTACCTCGGCTGCTAAATGCTTTTGTTTCAGTGTTGTATCCTGGAACTTCCCTCAGCCCAAAAGGATTAAAAGATGATTATATTTTTGCCCCAGACTGTTGACTCTGGTGGGAGATTAGTGGAGATTACTGGAGCTTTTTAAGAGGATTCACCATTGTAAGAACTGAATGTTCAGAAGCTGAACCTTATTTCAGACCTGTCTTCATCAGAATGTTCCAGTGTGAGGGAAGAAGGGAGAAAAAGTCTCCCAAAAAATCCCTTTTACATTTGCCTAAAGATCTTTCTTATGAAGAGGTAACATTATGAAATAGAATTTATGTGCAAATGGGAAGAATCTTAAAACCATCTTGCACAACGATCAGTGTTTCCTACTGTCTTTTCCTTCATTGCAGAAGTTTTATCTTTTTCTGTAAGGTAACAGTAAAATTTGTACTTGACAACATTTAAACACGTTTAAAGATGACCAATTTGTCCAGGCATCTGTATTAGTCTTGCTAGGGGTACTCAGAGATTTTCCCTAAATGCCCTGTGACAGCAGCCTTGGGGCTGAATGAGACAGCACTAAAATCACACAGCAGTGCTTTACGTGTTAGGCCAGGGAAGGAACAAAAACTACCCTTGTCACAATGAGTTAAAGCAGTTGGGAAGATACTGTTTATGTTAAACTACATCAGGAGGTTGGATTAAAATTTCAGCTTTCAGAAAACAAAGCTTGGACAGTTGTACCTGTGAGAATGTGGGATGCAAAGGTACCACATTAGTAAGTAAATTCATTGTTCAAAATTGGGAAAAAGCAGCCTGTGGGTTAAGTCTAATCCTGTAGGGTTTGTCTCTTCAGCAGGCACGGCCAGGCTGAATCCTGTGTCTGCACAACTACCCAAAAGTTGTGACTTGGCTTTGAAAATGATGGCACAAGAACAAGCTTCAGGTTGTGTCCTCACAACTGAAATGCTATAGAAACGTGTGTCCCACTGAAGAGAGTCTAAGTGAAGTGATTGCTTTTTAGGCCAAGACTAAGACCTTCAAAGCATTGCCAGCACACCTTGGTGGTGTCAGGCTGCCCATCTTGCCATGGCCCAGCACGAGCACTGTGACAATGGGCACGGGCTCTTCTGTGCTTCCCACCTCTCTGGGACTGTCTTTGTGGGGAAGGAGAGAGGAGCTATCCTGAACAGCTTTAAAGAGCTGGGCTTTGGGCTTGAAATAGTCCAGCCCTGACTCCTCAGCATTCCCCAGGTAGTTCATACATCCAAGCACATTGTCTGTCTGTGGGATAGTAGTTTTCCTGTAGTAATTGGTAGGACAGCATTGCTGTGTTTGGGCAGCTACTGGTTTTCTCTTCCCTTTCATCCAGCAGAAGCTGCATTTCCTCTTTCCAGGAAGCACTGCAGATGGACTGCCTTGTTTAATGGATAAGAAAGTTGTTCTGGATGCTTCAAGATAAAAGGCATCCATAACACTGCAGAATTAATGGTGTCATGCCAGCTCCACCAGAGAGTTTGAGTCTTGGCTTCTTAGACTCTCATAAAATAGGTAATTTGTTAGTGGTGCTAAGTGAGAGAAATTCCCCTCCAGCTGCAGTGGGGGACACTCTGCTTTGATTGCAGAGGAAGAGAAGGTTATGAGATGAGCTGTCATGTTATAACTACTCAGTGTTGCTTTTTATTTCAGAGTGAAATTGTCTAAATATTGAAAAGGTGTTCTCTAATTATGATTTTTGAATTACCCAACTGACTTCTTTGCATGCATTGTGTTTTCCTTTTTTAAATGTGGCACCACACAGAATTCCTTGGAATGCTGGCACTAAACTTAAGTCTTAACTCATCAGCAGCACCAGTGACTGTGTGGCTCTGGATTGGAGTTACCTTGTATTCATCCATCTTTAAGCATGAACCAAGAAAGCTCATGTCTGAGAGCAGGAAATTCTGCAAGTGTTAGTAGGACGTGCTCACTGTCCTAAGAATCTTAGTATTTTTGAAAAACAACCACCATTCCCCCAACCCCAACAAAAACAACCAACCAACTGAAAACTAGCCTTTGGAGTAAAGAGAAGAAATTACTTTATTTCTGGTTACAGGGATTAACTTTAGAGGCAGAAAAGCAGATTTGCCCATTGTCCCTCACAGAGCTGGGGGCAGAACCCAAACCTCCTGCAAAACCATTTCTCCCTGCCTGTGGTACCAAGCAACTTGCTAATTTGAGAGCAATATTGTTCCAGTTCTCAGGCTATCTAGGCTGATGTAATATTTTTGGCTACATTCAGGTGGATCATAATAAATTTTCTGGAACCATTTCCAGACCTCTGTTTCTTTTCTTATAAACAACTTCTTGCACTTGGCACATTGTTTGTTTCAGAGCGCCAAAGCTGCGGATTAAGTTTTCTACTAATTTCTACAAGTAAGTCTTTTACTAGTTTCTCTTAGAGCAGAAGAGATTAAATTTAAGGGGTTGTCCTTAATTTATGATTTTCAGTATTTTAGCAGTTTCTAATATTTCTCCACAACATGGTGGCACTGGCAGGGTGTGATTTTGTGGCAGCTTAAGAGGAACTAAATTGGGGTTGCTGCACTTTCACCCATCCCCTTTGGCCCCCAAACACATGTCCACTGCCCCTTTTATGCCTGCACTTGAATTTATACAGTGCTTGTGTTGAGGCAGGGAGTTGATATTACCGGAGCTGAGCCTACTGAGAGAGGAGATTCCACTTCTGACAAAAGCGGAGGCCGGGAACACAAAGTTCAGGTCAAAGGAGTGAGGAAGGAGCAGGGCTGCTCTCTCATCTTGGACATGGCTCAGTGGAAGTCTAAAAGCAACGTAGGTGGTAATGAGAGCACCAAGCCTTCAGCTCATTTTTAATGCCTTGAGTCTCTCTGAGATAGTGCCTCCTTATCTGTGTCAGTCTGCATGGGAAGGGTAGTGTGGAGACACGGGTGGAATCTGGCCTGAAGCACGTTCTAAAGATGATCTTCCATCAGGCCAGCTCCTCAGGGAGGGTGAGGGGTGATTCAGAGTCCAACAGGTTAGACAAGTGCCACTCACCTGTGGGGTAGGTTGATGGGAGAGTTGTGATTTGAGCATCCCATGCTGTCTGCACTCGGATCCAGAGCGAGCTGTGGGAAGAGCCTGGGCACAAACCCCTTGTTTTTCCTGACCCAAGTGTCCAGGAATCCAAGACATACCACAGGGGCTCATGTTGCAAACATAGACATAGCAGAAACATTGCTCTTTCCTTTTTTTTTTCTGTTTGTCTGATTCATAGACAACCTCTGCATCTGGAAAATGCCAGTAACAGAAGCTACAATAGCTGCAGGACTTTGATGTATTTCCTGCTCTCTAAACCTGCAGCTTTTGCCACCTGCCAGCTTTTGCGTCACCCGTCAGTGACACAATGGATTTTTAACCACAATATAATAGAGCTGTAGCCACTGCACATGGCCAAAACTGAGAGGTTTGGGCTTGACTCCCACTAAAGTTTTCTCTGTGTGTACTAATTTTTTTTTACTGTCATCTGGTTTTGGCAAAACTGCAGTTGCCAGATTTGATCCAAACATCTGCTTTTTGCTGCTGGCTTTGTATAGTTTTATACTTTGGCAGCATCACCAGATACCAGAAGAGAAGGCTTTGGGGTGACCTAATTGTGGCCTTCCAGGACCTGAAGGGAGCCTGCAAGAAAGATGGAGAGGGATCCTGTTTATAAGGATCTGGAGTGGCAGGACAAGGGGAAATGGCTTTAAAGAGAGCAGGTTTAGGTTAGATATTACAAAGAAATTCTTCTCTGTGAGGGTGGGGAGGCCCTGACACAGGGTGCCCAGAGAAGCTGTGGCTGCCCCATCTCTAGAAGTGTCCAAGGCCAGGTTGGAGCCACCTGGGATAGTGGGAGGTGTCCCTGCCCATGGCAGGGGGTGAAATGAGGTCATTCCTCCAACTCAGGCCATTCTATAAGATACTGAGAAAGCTTTTCCATCCAGTCCTTGGCAAGATAGGTACTATCTATAACCTGCTGGTTTAGTGGTAAAAATGAGATTACGGGGAGAAACTCGGAGAGTGGAAGAAATCTTTTATACTCTAGAGGGTGGTGGGCACTGGGGTGGTGTTTCTAAGGTGACATGGAGGAGGTGGGTTGCTCACACCTGAGTTAGACACCCAGCACAATACTGACAGAGGAACAGTGCTGCAGCTGGAGATCAGGATTCCTCCTGGCTTCACACAGCACAGAGATATCCACATTAGTTGCTGTCAGCATGGAGACCCCTTGACATTATTAGGTCAAAGAAAGGTGCTAATCCATCACAGAAAATGGCTCAGCACTTGATTTATATTCATTTATCTTTGCTCTGCACAAATGCTTTGTTCCTCATCCTGCTTTGAATCAGGCCAGCCTAATATATTGGCATCTCAATCATCATTTGGCTCCCACTGAGATGAAGCAGCAGTGGTGGGGCCTGCAGGGCCCTAACAGTAAATCAGTGATTTATTAGTAAGAACAGGGCAGGAAGGTGAAGATCATCTTGAAAATAGGTATTTAGGAGAGTGTAGCATTTTTTCTGTTTGTCTGATTATTCTGCTCTGAAAAACTATGAAGCAGCAAAACTAAAACCTAAGTAACTTCAGTTTTCAAAGAACAGTATTAAAAAATTGATTCCTTTATCTTTGTATCTTATTACGGTGATCTTGAAATAAAGGTCCATTGGAAGCTGAATGACTTTGCCCAGATGGCTACAGTGGTTATCAGGTTCCACCAGTGTTAAGCAGAGGCATGTCCAGCTCTGCTCAATCACCCTTTGTTTGTTGTGCCACTTGTCAGGGAACGAGGTGAGGGGAAGGGAGACAAATGATACTGAGGATTAAAGGATCTAGTGTTACACGTTCCTCAAGACCCTGAAAATTTTTAGGGAAAATAAAATATTTCCGTGCTAAGGGTGCAGAATTGTCCCTTACTTGGACTGTTTCCCAGTCCATGGCAGTTACTCTCCCATTCTTTCACTGATTTCTTCATCAGGGAATGTTTAAGGTTTTTATTTTCCTGTTATTTTTCCACAATCCTTCTTCCATGTATCTATTTCCAGTCTCTCTGAGTTTCCTGTGTGTTCCTTTCCCTTCACTGTTACTGTTTCTTTTGGGGAAAAAGATGTTCTCAAGTAAAATTTGAACTCCAAATAAATTTATGTTGTGGCACACCTGAGCTTCAGATCCAAGTGATGTTCCCTATCTCCTATTCCAATCTTTACTCCCATCTGCATTTTGAAATTCCCAAATTGGAGCTGCAGGGCTCTGGTTTTAGGCTTTACCAGCTTGTCCTGTTTTAACAGAACAGTCTCTTATTCAAACCATTCAGTAATTTGGTGAAAGGAACAGAAAAAAGTGTTCTTAGGTGTTGAGCCTCCCCAAATCTACCTCTGCCGTGGTTCTGGTTTTTTGCTTTATTCCATGACAAAGTTAAAAAGCCTTCTAAGCAGTAATCAAAGCTACTAATATTGCTGGGATATAGTGGTTGCATACAAACAGCTGGATCCAAAAAGCAAATACTTGTGTGGGATGGGATTATTTATGTGGGATGGACTTTTGCTTTTCAAGTATTTCTGTGCTGTGCAGCAGTGGAGATACTGTGCACGTTGCCATCAGAGAGAAAATCAACAAAATAACAAATACTAATTTTATTTTCTATGCTAATGACTATAGTTTTTTAGAGAGAGGTAACACTGGGATAGTTTATTAAAAAAGAAACTAAAAGGTTTTTCCAGCTGTATTTTTTTATCAATGAAAGCATCTTCCTGTTGTTCATTATTTTCTGAGAAATTGTAGGAACGTTCACCACCAGTGACATCAACTTCTAATGAGGTACAAAACCCTTGATTTGTGTGTTTTGTCATCAAACTTGCTTTGAGGAATGAGAGGAGAACATGGAATCATGGAAAGGTTTGGCTTGGAAGGGACGCTATAGCCCATCTCCTTCCACCCCCTGCCACGCCAGGGATACCTTCCACTATCCCAGGTTGCTCCAACCTGGCCTTGGACACTGCCAGGGATGGGGCAGCCACAGCTTCTCTGGGCAACCCGTGCCAGGGCCTCCCCACCCTCACATTAAAGAATTTCTTCTAATATCTAATCTAAACCCATCCTTAGAGAATTATTTTGGCTCTGTCTTTAGGTGGACACAAAACCACAACGTTATTTTTACTTATTGTCCATGAGAACAACCGCGTCTGGATTGGGAGCACTGATCTTGCCAGAGCTGTTCTGGCACGTGTGTGCTCCCTGTCTGATTCCTCCTGGGAACATTGACAGTGGCCCTGTGTATGCACAGTATCATAAAGCAATGAGAACCTTGCCCTAAAAAAATTATTTAATTTTTACTTCTGCTGAAGGCAATTTTTCCTGTTTTTTCCTCATTTCATCTCTGCAAATAACAATGTTCCAAGTGTTAAGAAAATAATTGCCTGCTATGAAGTGGTGTAACTGGAAACTCGGGTGCAAGAAAGCTCTAAAACAACAGCACACTGTCAAAATCAATTGGATGGAATTCCTAAATCCTTTATGGAGCCAGGGCATAGGTGTAATACAGGTATCAAAATGTACTTTTAAAAGAAAATACAAGTTTGAGCTTCTAATTTTCATCCTCTACACACATACTATGTTAAAAAACTGAAATATGTGATAGTGTTCCCAAATTCTTCAAAGAGCCACGGCCATCCAGTCTGAGCACTGCAAACATTGCTGCTTTTTATGGTTATCCAAAAAAATAGAATACAAATAGAAATAAAAAATAGACTAAAAATATAGGCAGTCAGGTTTTTTTCTGAGTTACAAAACAATGCTGAGGATCCATTAATCAGAGTGGTTTCTTGACTAAGCATTCAGATCTTAATGTAAATGTCTATAAATAATATAGTGGCTACAGCATTCTTTTGCAAACAAAATTCAAAGGGGTACTGTTTGAACAGCGAGTACTTGCTCAGGGCAGTTATATTTAGGGCTCTAATGGAAGTGTACAAGTTATGCTTTTTATACAAACTATAAATGGCTACAGCCAAGAGACTCGGACTTTGAAATGCATTTGGCACTTGGGCAGTGAGAGAGACAGGCCAGGGCCTTGTGCAGTTGTTGGGCGGGTTTTTTCTGCCAACTTTACAAATATTGCCAAATTCTTAGAGTGTTGCTACCCCTAAAGGGTACATTCAGAAATAGATTTACTCTTGTTGAGCCCTGAAAGGCTGAATCCTGGATATCCTGAGGATAAATAGGTGATGGGGGACAAGGAAGGCGATTTCAGATGCAGGAGTAGAGAGTAAAATAGGTGTTAGAAGCCAAGAAAGCCAAGCATGAATGTGGATGGTATGAGATGGTCCTTTAGTGCCACACTCCGTGTGAGAAATGGGCTAAAATGTTGCAAAGATAGAGGGCAAGATCGAGCACTTGGTGACTAAGTGGAATTCCTCAACTCCAGTTCTGAGGTCTGAACAATTGGTCATTGTTGACAGGATCTCCAGGATGCTTTGATGTGAGGAAGCAGAAAGTTGTGAAATACTGTCGGTGGTAACAAACTGATTTGCTGGATTCTGGGGAAAAAAACTGCCAAATGCTTCCAAGTGTTTGTTTGAGGAAATGAAAATTAAAAGAGGAATGGCTTCTGTCCTGAGATAGAATTGCAGCTGGGCTTTACTGCTATCAAAATACTCCTCGAGAGCAAACCCTGCCTAATGGTGCTTGTCAAACACAAACATTGTTATCTGTGTGGTGGAGGCTTGTGTTTGTCTTGTCCCAAAAGCTTGCACTAATATTGGGCTCGAGGCAGATTTGGGAGAAAAATGACAACACTTGTGATTCATGAGTTACTCATGCACGTAAAGGGTGTGAGCAATCCACTACTCTGTGATAAAACTGGAGATTAAACCATAGGTATCACATCTACAATACAGTGTCTCTCTTCTTGTGAACCACCCAGGTGACACCCACCCAAAGTTTTGTGTTGTCTGGCTGCTGACTCAAAACCTGAATCATTTTTGTCTGCAGGCAGGGTATGGATGTGCTCATCCTAGTGAGCCTCCAAGCCTTGCCCTCTGGAGGTCAGACTTTATGGTCTCAGGGCTGTGCTGTGTTTCACTTAGATAAAATTTCAATTTTATGTTGAGTGACAGATGCATATTTCACCCTGACAAAATCCAAGCTGTGCATTAGCTGAGAGCTGATGGAGATAGTCCTTGAGTGTCTAAAAAATTCTTGTCTTTTAGGAGCAGTGAGTTGGTTACTGCTGAGTTCCTATTTCCTCGTGGCTTTTTTAAAATAAGCAGAGAATAACCAGCTCTTATGACACTGATATTTGAAGTCATTAACTGATGTAATTGCAGTCTTGATGTTTGTTATTAAGTGACCACAGTTTCTAAAATTCTGTTTTAATGGCATGTTTACTACAGCCAGGAGAGTTTTACCAGTAGATTTTATCAGGCTAAGGGCTCACCTCTATAAAGAAGCTGCTGGGCAGGGGTTAGCTCTTCCAAAGGATTACTCTGGAATAGCTGAGAAGGGATTGCATTGGATTATTGTGGAGTATTCAGATTCTCCATCTTGAAGTTCCCTACGAAAAGGAACTGGGAGTGACAGAGGATATAAATTTACTCTCCTCTTTGTTTGGCAAGCATACAGTCACGGGATGTATAAATAGAAGAATTGAAGGCAAGTAGAGAGAGGTCATTATGGCATGTACAAAGAGCTTACTCAGACCACATCTGGGGAGCTGGGCATGATTCAAAGGCCATATTACAGGAAGGACAGTGAACAATAAGGAATGGATTAGAGGAGGGTATTGTAGAGGCTATGAGGCTGGTGCCTGCAGTTGCTACAGTCCCACTGGTTACACCAGATGAGGCTGTTTTTACTGTTAAGAGCACCTCAGTTGGAGACTTCTAAAGGGTTCCAAGGGAATGGAGAAAGTGGTATAAACCTCTTCTCCCTAAGCTTTCCAATCCCCACAACAATGCCACTAAAGGACTCTTGGAATTGCCATTGTTCACCTGTTGTACCTCTCTCCTGCTTTAAAAAATGTTTGTTTTTTAGCTTTCTATGTTGTTTCTTCTTTGTAATTTCTCATGGTATTTCTGCTGTGTTTTTCAGAATAACTGTCCCAATATTGTATCCACATCCAAGTCTCTACTAGACTAAAATTGTTTTGCCATTCTTAACTCTCTCAGCTGGGTAAAGCTCCTCTTCTGGTATCATAAACTCCACTGAGGTGCAGTTATATATTGTCACAATATTGTGTCCTTTCATCTCAGAAGTAGCTGTGTCTGGGAGAGCTTTGGGATTGTTGAAGTTAAAAAGGGCTCTGTAAATGAAAGGTGGACAGTTGCTAAGGGACAAAAAATGTGCTGTTGACATGTAGGGCAAGTGGGGACTCTGCTGACAGGTTGAGCAGCATGAAGGAGTAAGAGGAGAATGAGAAATGAAGCAAAAACACTGCTTCTGTCATACCACCCTCAAAAGGGATGGAGCAATATCCCCATTTTCCAGGTAAATGAGCTGGGACACAGATTAAGTAAACTGGTCAGGCTTTACACAGCTAGTTAATTCTAAGTCTATGGCTTAGAATTAGTAATGACTGTGGCCTGTTGGACCACAGTCAGGTTTTTGGCACGGCATTCTGGGTTTGTATTTCTTTCACAGTGTTCATAATCTGTTTATACTATACCTCATAAAACTTTCTCTGCTTTTTCATTGATATTTAGAGCCCAGTTTGGAGTTTCCTCTTTAGTTACTGGATCCTGGAAATAAGAGTACTAGAAACATGGTTTTATTGATAATTGGTGCATTTATTGACACTGATATTACAGTGCAGTGTGAGTCTTTGCCTGTGCCTGGACCCTGTGTGGAAGATCCAGTGCCTGGAAAACCACATGTGCCAGATCATGTGGATCAGCCCAGTTTTAGGGATATACCTATGAACACACAAACCTTTTCACAAGTAGTTGTAGACATAATACTAGGAAGCATTTACAGATTATATCTCAGAATTCTTTTATGATGGCATATAAAATAGGAAGCATAGTTCTACAAACCTAGACTAAAGCCACATAACTATTCCATTTATTTCAAATCTGTGGATCCAGGTGGTGGGAGCAACAGCTCCATGTTGGCCAGTTTCATACAGGCAGGGTTTAATGGCGCAGGGATTCTGCACTTGGAGATTTGGGCTTTGCAAAATGCTGGTTCTGATGCATGGGATTAATAGTTGCTTTCTTCCTTTTGTCTGTGTTTCTCCATCTAGGAAATAGGAATGAGGACAGTCATTGTGCTGTATTTTTTGGCAGTCAACACAATGTAAGCCAAGGAAAAGTTCCCTTGTGCTTATGTTCAATTAAGTGCTTGGGGCCAAGCCAGGTTAGTGGTTGTCCAGAAGACCACAGGGATATGGAAGTGGGATTAATGACTCAGTAAATACTGACTTGGTACTAAACCAAGGCCTTTCTCCTACATTTATAGTCATTTGCAATACCGTATATCACAGCTGGATTCAAATGTAATACAGATACTTCTTACATTCTCCTTTCCAACTTCCAGCCTAATTCCACCATCTTCATAGTAAAAGGGAGACAAAATGTTGAAAGTGTGGGATGAAGATGAGGACAGTGATTTTCCTAGGAGTAAGGAGGCATTTGGGTATTTGTAGTGACTGTCTATAGGCTCCTGCCATTTCCTGGCCGTGTAACAGAAGGAAGGGCAGTGTTACTGTGAGCTGAGAGCTCCACTGCTTTCCCTGCCTTTGGATCTTGAGGTACTGCATCCAGAAAAAAGAGGCAGTGGATTCTGAGAGTGCTTTATAACTTTGTTTTGGGGTATTTTGGTAGTTCAGGCAAGCAATGCCTGTTGACACTGACCTACAGGAAGGACCAGACTATGTGAATGAACACAACATATTTCTAATAGCATTCCTGAAGTCTAGGAAAACTGTATTTTGTTAATTTGAAGAGGACATTGTCTCTGAGCAGTTAGACCAAGACTGAGGAGCCCAGATCTGTCCAGAAGTGTCCCATTGGGATATCAACTTTTTGACTGGGGAGATCCAGTGAAGCACTTGCAGAAGGTTTAAGGATCATCTCTCCTGCTTGAAGCACCACCCTCCTCTGCTTTTCCTCCTGGTTTCAATTACAGAACAACTGTTTAATGTGGATGAGGGTACAAGCAACTGTGTTTGATTTTTCTTACTGCTGACAAACTGAGAGAGATGCCTGCCTGCTTTATAGCAGAAGCCACATTATTTTCCTATATGTTAGCAATTACGTGCATTGTTTCCTGATCACAAGCCTTTCTCACAATCTATAGCATGACTGCAGTTGATTATAGAGCCTGATGTGTTTAGATTTGAGGGAATTCTATCAGGAACGCTTTGGTTGCTGTTTTTTGGAGAGGTGGGAAGCGTTTGTTTATGTCCTGTCAAAATGATCCCACCTCATTTCATAAAATAAGGGAGGGTTGAGCTTGTCTGGCAGCAGTAGGTCAGTAAGAAGAAAACAGAGCTCCAGGAATTGGCATTAATTCCTGGTGGTGCTCTCTACTCGGAATTGATTGGCAAGAGGGAACTGCAGGGCATTGTGTTGTATGGTAGAATGGGGAACAAAAAACAAGAGGAGCTCTGAATGCTCCTTGCCATGAAGAATTACAGGACTTTGTGCAAGGTGACAGCCACCCTGATGTCATGGCCAAATTCCAACGTGGGAACTGCAGAGGCAATGGAATTAGGTTTCTGCTGGCTCCGTTGGAATCAGTAGGATTTGGCTGTTTCAATTCAGTGTGGTTGGGTCATCACCATGCACCTTCAAAATGTTGGCCTTCTGAATCCCATCGGAGTTCATCGGGATCAGCTAGTGTTCTCACCCCATGGAATGTTCCTTGTGCAACTTATCACAAGCCAAACACTGCAAAAATACACTCGGTTCCCTAATACATTTTTCAAGTATACAGCAGTTCTGGTTTCACATAAGGGACTTTTAGAAACAATTTATAATATGTAAAGGTGATTCTGAATTTTCCAAGGGCTTTCTGGTTGGTTTTGCCAAGTAGGTATTTTCTTTCCTGCCATTCTAATTTGTATTATGGAAGTGTTCAGTAATAACAATAACCACTGATTTAGGCACAATGCAAAGAATCCTTGCCCAGAGAACCTGGTTTTATTCTGGCCAAAGGGAGAAATCAATATACATTGTATTGTCTCGTAGACTTTATTTGGTATATTAAAAAAAAATTTATTTTTTTTTTTGTTATACCCCCATCCTAATTATATTCCTGATCCTTTGCCTAATCTGTCATGAATACAGCCAGTGCATTTCTGAAATAAGGGAGTTAGTACCCCGGGCAATTTCCATGAGGAATCCCAGACAGCAGAATTCAAGTGCTTTCCAGCCAAGTCTCCTTGGCCCTTTGCCACTTGTGAGTGGTCCCATCTTGACCTCTAGACATCGTATAAGTGTTTGAAAATCATAAAATGGCTGATGAGGTAATCACTGGGAGGTTGTCTGCCAACATCGAGGATCCAGATTAGGGAAAGTCAAAGAAAATCATTACAACAAGGTAAAAATGATGGAGAGTCCTTTTCCATGAAGGTAACATGGGAACAGCCTGAAGTGTGAAGATACTGTGGGTGCTTTAAAAATTATTTGAAATAAGGTTTTTGAATGTTCCAATCTTAAAACACAATTCAGGCAGAAGTCTGCATTTGCTTGTGTCTTGTTATCAGAAGAGCAGAACTTGATGCCAGCTTCTGAATTACGAGGACATCCAGAGGTGGACCCAGGGTTCCTTACAGAAGTTGCCCTGCTTGAGGAGCTGGATGGATTGCTCAGGGAATCATAGAATCATGGAATGGTTTGGGTTGGAAGGGACTTTAAAGATCATCTTGTTCCCACCCACATCCGTGGGCAGGGAGACCTTCCACTAGACCAGGTTTCTCAGAGCCCCATCCAGCCTGGCATCGGACACTTCCAGGGACTGGGAATCCACAACCTCTCCAGGCAACCTGTGCCAGGGCCTCACCACCCCTAGAGTAAATAGTTTCTTCCTAATATCCAAGATTCCCTCCTTCAGCTTAATGCCATTCCCCCTTGTCCTGTCACTCCAGGCCCTTTTCCAAAGTCCCTCTCCAGCTCTCTTGGAGCCCCTTCAGGCACTGGAAGGGGCTCTAAGTTCTCCTGGGAGCTTTCTCTTCTCCAGGCTGAAGACCCTCAGCTCTCCCAGCCTGTCTCCAGAGCAGAGGTGTTCCAGCACATGCTGGAAACCACACAAGAGTTCTGCCCAGCCCTGCTTGTGGAAGTCATCATGTTACAGCCAAAGTTCTCCACAGAGCTGCAGTACCTCTTAGAGCAGAAAGATGTCCAAGAGTGTGAACAGACTTTTCCCTGGATCTTGCTCAGACTGGAACCATTTTCAATTGCTATTAAAAAGCATCAAATTACAGACAACAATTTGAAATTCTTTAGGCAAGAAGAATAATTTGAATTTAAGGAACTGCTTAACTGGAGTTTCACCCAGTCGTGACTGCCTTTTAAGATGGTTGGCAGCAAGTGCTCATGAGCAGATTTCATATTTGAGATAGAATAAATACGCCTTTATTTCCAGCTCCTGTTTCAAAAGCTATGGAAATACCAGAAACAAATTGTTAGCTAGCCATGCCTTAATCTAGAATCACTCCATTCTAGAGAGATGACTTCTTAGCTCCTCCTGCTGAGGTTTGAGCTAAGCCACGCTCAAATTAATAGAATAACTAATTTGCTAACCTGGGCTTGGATCCTGTGCTTCAAATCTTAGTTACTTAAAAAAAGTGACTGGAATGCCAGGATACAGGCAGGGATGTGTAGGAAACATAGCATAGCCCACATCAGAGGAGATACTGTGAGAGCAGTGCTGTGCGTGCCCGGGTGGTTCGTTCCTACACAGTAATTATGTGCTGTTTCACATTGTTTTTTGTGGGGAAAACACATTTTTGAAAGTCAGGAAATAAGTGGGCAGTTTTAAGGTGATCTCAGAGAGTGTTTTGACATGGATTGATTTATTTCAGTTACAGTTCTGCTTTTTAGCTAGTCATGATTAAAACCAGTGTTGCCACAAATGCAAAAATAAAGGAATGTGAATGCCAGACAGACACTGCCCCTATGATTTATACCATGAAAACACCTTTTGACTGCGGATTCCTCGATTTGGGAGGCAGGAGAGCAGGAACCACTGTTTGGGGTACAAATAGCCGTCACAAAGCAGTTGTCTGATATCAAACAGGGATTTTTAATTGATATTAAAGATTAAATCCTGTTCCTGATTATAATACCAGTGCACAGACTTGACTGCAGATGTCTTTGTGCCCGAATTTCTGATCTGAAGAGCAAGGATGATGCTTTTCCAGCTCCACTGGAAGCATATCAGGGAGGAGGAAATCCTGATTAGAGGTCTGCAAGATATAATAACTGTGGGGTATGTTTCTGTTTTGCTGCCCATTTAGTCACTGCTCTCTCTCTGAAAATCAGTGTTGGGAGGTGTGTCCTCATTCCAAGAATTGCTCATACCTATGGAGACCTGCCAGACGTGGGGAGCCTTGGAAACCTTATGTCATGAGAGCCTGATTCATACCCCTCTCCTATCCCAGGGAAAATTCCCAGTGGCACCATTGGGCTTTGGCACGTGGCCAAAGTCTTGGTAACTTCCTTATTTCTCTGTGGTACACAGAGGGTGCTCCTCAGCTGTACCAAGGCAGATGACAACATAAATCTTGTCTGTGACCATCTTGTGTGAGTCATTTTTCCAAAGGTAAATAAATCCTCCCTGTTTCCTCACACCACCTGGCAGAGCATTAGCTGAAAAACTGAGAAAATGCTGTTGTGTCTGTGAGCCAACTTAAACCGTTCTACAAATCTTTATTTTTAATTCCTTGTTAGAAAACAGAACCAACTGAAACTGGCTGGCAGAGAAAACATGCCCCGTTTTTTTCCCACTAATGTAACTGCCAGTTTCTGTTTTCACCCCTGTAGAATTATATGCCTCTATTTGAAAGTTTTGACAAATCAGTCTATTTTCATTCTCCCCGTGCCATAAATTCAATCCATATGTCTTTCAAACATCCTTTCATAGCTTTGGCGTGGAAAAGGAAGTGGCTTAGGCTCTGCATAGTGTATTTAAAGCAAGCTCTAGTTTGCATGCATCACTTCTGGTAGCTCTTAAAGCCTCAACTTCCTAATTATTCAGGTTAAGAGGGCATTGGCAGAGTGTTCTCCATTAACTAACAGTGATGTACAGTGAAGAAGCACAACATGATAAATCATTCCCTTATTCTCATAACATCCAGAAGGTTTTTGATACAGCCCCTGGCTTTACCACCAAGCAGGATGCAAAGAGGCTGTGAAAAGGGTAGGAGAGATCAATGCAGCATAAAATCTCAAAAGAAAACATCAAGACAAAGAAACAAAAGGTCTCGTACAATGTGCTGCTGTTCCTCTGGCAGGGTTTTGTTGGACAAGAACACACAGCACTGATGGGACAGGAGGTCACTGCCACAGGAGCAAAGTGTCTCCGCATCTGAGACCGAGCCGGGGTCGGGAGGTGAAGGGTGGAAGGAAATGTGGGTCCAAGCTGCAATGTATTGGTGTGGCTGTGCATGGATCAAAGTTAAAAATCAAAAACACAGGATGCAGCAGGGTAAGAGCACAGGCAGTCATGGCTGTGTGTGAAATCCTGGGAAGTTTGGGCTGGGGGCACTACTGCAATTGCGGTATGGCTCTGTAATTAAAAATATGGCACCAGTCAAGCACAGCTGGAAGTGTGGCAGGGCACGGGACAGTGGCTGAGTGACTGCAGGTGGCTTTTTGGAGTCCACTCACCCTGTGGATGCAGTGTCATGCTGATCCTCCCCAGGGTCACTCTCCCAGCCCAGCCTCCATCACATACCCAGCTCCAGAGGTCACATTCCCCTCTCTTCCTCTCATGATTGCCACACAGAGCAATCATTCATAAGGGGCTGCAAAACTCACTAATTGGAAGAGAAACTATTCAATTAATGGATTTCTGGGAGGAAAGCAGGGGAGGCAATACTTTTTTTTTTATCTTTACATTGCACTGACTTGCATTGTGGATGCAGAGCTGCCATGGTCAGCCAGAGATAACAGGTGAGAAAGATAACCTGGGGAAGGTGAGTGAGTGCCACTGTTAGAAACTGCCTGCATCTTAATGTGTGATTTCTTTGTAGCATCCCCTCCACTGCCATTCCAGCCAATTCACCCAGAAGGTCTCCAATGTGCCAACAATGCCAATAAGTTGTAGGAAAATGCAGAAAGTGGAATGGGATCCCAACAACTCCATAAAACTGCCTGCAAATCCATCAATTACTGCATATTAATGTGTGCAAGAAGAGTAGGTGGAAGGAGTGTGTGTGTGGTAAATGCAAGTGTGCAATGTAATTATCTTTGTAATCTCATAGAGGGGTCATTTATAGAGATGAAAATACAACCTCAGAACTCGTGGGCGTCACTTGGCTTATCCAGAGCTTTGCACATGTAGAAACCACAGTCTGAGCATTTGAAGCTGCACGGCAGGTTCAAAGGACTGGCACAGCCAGTGGCTTTGTTTTCAGAGCTGCAGGGATCGCAGCTACCTGAGGTGGACTCGAGGCCATCCCACATCTCTCAAAGCCAGGCCCTTCTCCCCGGCAATCTGCATACAGCTGGTCCACGGTGAGCTGCGTGTGCACAGCAGAGCTGTTGTATAAACACGAGTGGAGACTTCACTAAAGCTTTTCATGTAGTTTTATCTCAACTGCAATTTGTTCCGAGCTTTTAAAGGCTGTAGAAACACCCAGCCTTACTCCCCAGAGCCCAGTTCCCTTGTCTCAGGCGATCCAGTCGTATTTACGGCGCTGTTTGGTTTTCTTTGAACTGTTTGAAAACCCTCAGGTCCCTCAAGAAAGGTGCTGACTTCTCCTAGATGGACTTGCTTTTCCACACCTGTAGCTTCCCTTCTGACAGGTGTGTTCTGTGCTCTGTCCCCAGGTGTGCTGTCCCTACCTGCCTATTTCAGCCCCTACAACGATGGCTCGGTGTGCGGCGACGGACGGGCCGACGCGTACGCCCAGCTGGAGCTCCGGACTCTGGAGCAGTCCCTGCTGGCAACGTGCGTTGGAAGCATCTCTGAACTGAGTAAGTTGTGGCTGGAACCAACCATAGGTTTCTTTCAGTGAAGCAGGGGAGCCAGTCCCTCCTCTGAGGTCAGTGGGAGCATTGCCATTGTTGACAGTGCTGACGTTGGGGGAAGATTTAATTGTCTCGTGGTGCCGTTTATGAAAATCAGCTTGTTTCATTAGTCTGCTTTATATTTAATTCGCCTGGAGATGTATAAGATGTGGCTTTTCTAGCCTTCTGGTAGTGGTGGTAGTGCCAACTGAAGATGGATGCTCTTGCCTTGATGCCTCTGGCGGATTTCTTGTGCATTTGCAGAGCACGGCAGTGGCACCTCCCTCACATGGCAAAGAGGGTTCTCTTTGTTAGTGTTTCTGCAGTGGAAATGTCAAGGGTGTAGGATATTCAAGGAAAAGCTTTTTAGTTACTTAAAAAACAAAAAGTGGAGGGAAAAAAAACATCTGAGAGCACTTTGGTAACAAAATCTTGTTCAAACCCTTCTTTTTTTTTTCATGCAAGGCAAATGAAATGTTCCATTCCTAGAGTACTCACAAAGCCCCTTTAAAGTAAACAAAAATGATTTGTGTTTTTCTGGTCCTACTTTTCCCTTGCAACGTTTCTGCTGGCATCACTTTCTTGGTCTGCACCATCTGAATGCTAATGAATGCCAGGGCCAGCAAGGAGTTTGTGGGTTTCACCATTTATTTTGTAACCTGCCTTAATTTGAGGTTTTCAAATTCCTTTAACACACCTCTATTTATCCTGGAACACAAGGGAACATTTGTAGTAAGGGCCTAAGATTGAATACAGCTTCCTCTCTCTCTCTTCCCCCATCCCTGCCTTGGCCAACTTGGTCAGTACATCCAGTGAATAGATCTCCTGATACAGTTGCCTACTTTATTTTTTTTTTTTAATGTTGCTGCACATTGCCAGAAAAATAAAGTGAGTGTGCAAAGGAGAAGAAACGTTATTCTGAGCTGAAAATTTGAATTCCAGATGCATCTCTGCTGTAAGTGCACAGCCTTCTGTGTTAGCACCAGCACTGAAGGATTCATGATATTCTCATAAAACGTGCAGGTCCTGGAGCTACAGAAGTGGAAAGACAGAGTTGTTAGAAGGTTTTTTTATTTTGTTCTGAAGTGGGTCCTTAAGCTGAATGTACTGCACAACAGAGTGGCACAGCTTTAGATTGCAGAGGGAGATTTTGTAATGCTCCATGGATCTGAGCCACTGGTAATGCCGTGTTTAGACATAAAGTAGCTTTGTGGGGGTTTCTCCTCTGTAACAGTAGAACCCCAGGGGATCAGCCAGATATTGGTTGGCAAATTCAGTGTATTGCTGTTAGATATAAATGAACAAATAATAACTTCCTAAGGATTTCAGAGGGAGATGTTACTAATTCATCTGTGGCACAACTTAACTCAGGGCGCCTTCGCAGGAACCAGCTTTGTGATGGGGCGACTGTTTCAGTTCCGTCCTTTCCCAGTATTGTGACTTTTGGACACAATAGTGTAACATTTCCTGTCAGAGTTTTAGGGGACTGTAAAACATAAAGCAACAGAGGATTCTCCCAAGGAAAAAATAGATCCTGGCTAAGTATAGTCATCTATAGCAATAATCCAGCTCACTGTAGTCACAAGACTCAAAGATGTAGTGTCTGAGGCTTTTAAAGGTTTTTTAGAGTTTGTGATGCACCAGAATACAGGGAGAGTAAACAGGGTGTGCCTAAAGCAAGCTTATTTCAGAAGGACCAGCTTTGGGGTCTTTGCTCTGTGAACTTCTTAAAACTCTGCAGTCTTAAAATCCTTTCTGAGTGAACTGTGCAGTACAGATCACCTTCTTCAAGTTCAAAGACCAAGAGGACTGAGAAGGCCAGAAAGCTCCTGGACTGAGCTCTTTACAATGCTGAGGGGAAAATTTCTGGCACAGCTTGTGACAACCAGAATGATAAAGATTGGCTTTTTAACATCAAAGTCTGATCTTGTTGTTCTGGAGAAGCCTGCAGCTAGAGTGAGAATGAGAGCAGCAGATCCCTAAAAGAAGAGATTTCTGTGTTGAACATAATGTCATTAATTTGTCTCAAGTTCCTGGGCAGAAAGGTAGAACAGCATGACCCAGTTGGAAGAAATGGGAGCAATCTCCTAACAAAAATGAGGATAAAGGATTTGTATTGGTGCTACTGGCTTTGCCTTGTGAAAGCTTTTGCTCCCAGGTTGGGCAGAGGACATTTTACAAAGATATCAGTAGTTTTTGTAGACAGGCAAGGAACTGGTATATGTGAGTGCAAAGAGGTGAAGACCATCAGTAAATCAGAAAACTCTCTGTAAAGCTGTTGTTCTGCGTGGTGGCTGAGAGGAGTTTCATTTACTGTTTTCTAACTAAACAACTTGTCATTGGAAAGAAAGTTAAATTCCCCATGCAACAACCTGCAGAGTGGCAGCCTGGGGACAGACACCCTGTGCCTTCGGGGAGGAAATTATGTGCACACAAAAGACATTTCTCTGAGCAGTGAGAGGTGTTACTTAGTTCCAAAAGTGCACTGAAAGAGGACGTTCTTTCTCTCCGTGCAGGTGATCTGGTGTCACGAGCGATGCACCACATGCAGTGCCTGAACACCATCCGCCCTGGAATGAGCCCTGTGCGGCAAACCCGGCAGCAGCAGCCCATCTCCTGGTCCCCTGATGCTCTGCACACCCTCTACTACTTCCTGCGCTGTCCCCAGATGGAGTCCATGGAGAACCCCAACCTCGACCCTCCGCGGATGACGCTGAGCAACGAGCGGTGCGTGGGTCCATCAGCTCTTGGTAGTCCTGGAGTTAGGCTGGGAAGGGCTCCTTTTTCAGGAGTAACTGTGGGGGCAGCTCTGGGGGATGCTACCTATCAGGCATCAGTTATTCCTGCAGTCAGGCCAGGTTGTGTTGCCAAGTTTACGAAGGTTTGGAATTGGAACTGGAAAGTGAGCTGTTTTTTCACGCGATCTTTCCGAGCGAGGCACATACTGTGTGCTGCCAACAGGGCTTGTCTAGAGACCCTGCCAAAAGTACATGTGGTTGCCTAAAGCAGTAAAGGCCTTACCAAAGAAAATGTTACCTTCTGAATGGCACCAATTAACAATTGTCATCGTTCTGGGGAAAAGCAACATTGAGAGGGTTGAAGGGATTTGTGAACATCCTTCTTTAAGGATTACTTCAGTTGGTGCTGTGTGTCTGGTGTAGAAAGGAATTTGTATAGGAAGCCAGTTACTAAACAGAGAATGCAGTGGGTCTCCCTGCCTTCTGCCAGCACCAGAGCTGACTCTGAAAGCAGCCCCATTATTAGAGTGGTCAGACATTTTCCAGCGGGATGTTTTTTCTGTTGGAAGCCTCCCTGGGTTCCTTCCTGCCCAGCTCCTTGGCAGTCTGCCTGACAGGCTGGTGGCACAGGAGAGCTGGGGAGCCCGAGGAGCCCTGCCCACAAGCTGGGTTCCCTGACAGGTTAGGCAGCTCCTGCTCCCCAGTTGCATTCTGCAGGGAGACCGAGGCTGCTCCAGACTTGTTTCCTCAATTCCAAGAGCAAATCCAAGTTTGTATTTATTTCAGAAATACTAAATGGGAAATTCCGGTTCCTGATTATCCATTATTTATACTAGCCTACTCTTTGGATGTTCTTTAGCCTGCTGGACATCAGTCTGTGGGAGGACTCTATCCTGGCCCTTCCCAAAAACAAAGTTGTTGGGAAATTTCATAGTGTATTGATGTGTTGAAGCCCGGGAGGGAAGGCCACACTCACAAACCAAAAAAACAAGGTTCTTGTTGGGCAGGTGAGCAGGGAAAGGAGAAACTCCTCTGAGCTTTGTAAGTAACATGGTTCCTTCTTCCCACCTTGGGCTTTACTGTACTCAGCCCCAGCTTCTAAAATTGGTATGAAATCGTGGCAACACACAAATCATTAATGACAGAAGTAAAAAACATAGTCTTTCTGTTTGATCCTTCCCTAAAATCTTTTCAAAGAGAGCAGAACTCTGCAGAGAGAGGGAACCATTGCGCACACACAAAGAATCAGGAGGAATTAAGTGAAGTCAGATAAAATAGGCATAGGAAGAGGCATGGCTGCACAACTCAGAGCCCATTGGTAGCTCAGTTTTTTGGGCTCACTAACCTTGATCAAATGCCCTGCCTCGTGCAAGATTGTTTATTCTGCATTGCATGTTTGCACACTGTGCAAAAGAAATGAGATTTCCTGAGGCCAGGTTGTTGAAAGTTGTACCACTGGTTCCCACAGTTATACAGCTGAAGCTGCTGGACAGTTTGTACCAGAAATGTAGATTAGGCTTTCCATTTTGTGTTCTTTTCAGTACTCTCAGTGTAATGATGTTACTGCAGCTACTTGTTTTGCACACTGAGGATAATAAATGAGTTAAATCAGGAGTGCAGTTATCTCTCCAATTGCTCCCAAACAATGCTCTTCATATGGTTCACCGGAGTTTTTTTGGAATGCAGGCTGCAACTCTATTCTGCTTTGAAATCCACACTAGATCCTGTGACAGCTGGTGTAAGGGAAATTTCTGCCATTTTTTTCTGACCAGTACTTAGCTGTAAAGGAAATTAAAGAGGATATATATTAAAATGGAGCAAGAACTGACATTAGGGAAAAAAAACAAACCAGAGCCTCAGTGCTATCAGGTTAAAGGACTGCCTTTGAAAAGTCTGTGAAAGCTGGGAATTAAGTGAATACTGCCCAATATACCAGAAACGAACATCCAACCCTACTTTTCGTTTGTTCCAAGGTGTATTTATCTGTGTCTTAATGTGTTGAGGTCTGGGCACATTATTTAGCACAGCCAGTGGGATAAATAGTGCTGGCAGCACTTTGTAGAGGGTGGTTTGCTCTGTCCTGGCTCAAGAGGAGAGGCAGTGGAGGCTGCGTGCGAGGTGCCGGGCTCGTGGCATGAGAGAAGAGGGCACTGATTCACCTCATGTGACTTGGCAAGGCTGGGCAGCCCAGTCCTTTTATTCTCTCCTGAGCTGTGCTAAATCAGCTGCAAACTGGGCATTGCCCTTTTGTGTGTTTGTGCTGGCTCTCTGGAACATCCTTGGTCTGTGCACTGCAATCCCAGCTTGTTTTCTGCTGGAAAAATCTCAGTCACAGACAAGGACAAAAACCACTGCGTTTGCTTGTGGTTCAGTTCCTGGCCTCCTGTGGAAATCTGTAAATCTATTGAACACTGATCTGAAATTTAGCAAAGAAAGGGGTGGCTGTTAGAGCTGCAGACATGGTAAAACCTGACTGTGGGAAGATCCATGAGCCACATTGATTCAGTGGAAGGAACTGCAGTTGTTCATCCAGAGACCTGACAACCTACCGTTTGTTTTGGCTTTCTGCTGTCTGTGAGCTTTCTGCGTGTCACACTGTGATGCAAAGTGCTGTGAAAATCATAACACTGCAGGGTCTGGAAGGTCTTCACTTCAACAGGAAGAATTCAGTTCTGAAACTATGCCTGATGGGGGCTGTCCCATGCCATAAAGGGCTTTAAAAACCTTGCTGAACGTGTCCTGCAGCAGATTGCATGAGGTATGAAACACACGCACACACACTTGCAGAAAGGTATTTAAGGCACCCCAGTGAACAAAGTCAGTTTAAACCCACACAAGTGGATTTTATCCATGCTAAGCACCTTGGCAAAAGACCTGAGGTGAGTAAGCTGGAGCAGCGGGGTAGATGGAGTAATCTCTAAGCTTGGCATGAAGAGGAGCTCTCTGTTTTAGCCTCTGGTATGTGAATAGTTTGGGATACCAATGGACTGAAACTGTGGAAAGTTTGAGGGCTGGTGATGTTTGGTTCTGACACCTCCAGGTGAAGGTGTTGAAGCAGGAGGAGGAGAGGAGGCAGAATTAGAGAGAAAGCACTCGGGTATCTTAAGCAAACCATTAAACCTTTCTGAAATGAATGCAGCTGTATTGCCAAGCCAGGGCCCACTTAGAACCCCAGAGTGACCTTATTTGCTTCAGGGGCAATAAACCAGCTGCTATTTGGTGTCAAATAGGCCACCTGAGGAAGCATTTTGCAAACACAGAGTGCCACTTGTGCAATATTTTGGCAAAGGAATTAGACCCTGAGGTGAACACAAGCTGCTTTGCTCAGTAAGGATGCACCTGAGTGCCTGAAGGCTCAGAGGTTTTCGGTGTCATCAGAGCACATCTGTCTGTGCTGCTGCAAAAAAAGTGGCTCTGCTGGGCAATAAGACTTTTTATTTTCTCTAAAATCCTAGTCTGTGTTGTGTCAGGGGGCAAACAGTGTGGTTTATGGACCACAAAGAAGTGCAGACACGTGGCGTTCCTGCTCTCTCTCTGCTCTGTTCCTGCTCTGGGATGTTTCCCATTGCTTGTGTCGGGCTGGCTGAGCTTGGGAGCACTGCACAGCCTGAGATCACATCCCAGAGCATGTTTGCTGGATTGTTTTGGGATACTGTGACTTGAGAAGAGTTGTCCAAAGGTAAAGGAAGTTTCGTTCTCCTTTTTCATTTTTTCCCAAGTGGAACATAAAGCTTTTGTTTTATTTTTAATGGTGTGTCAAGGCAAGTGATGCTTATCTTGGGGAATATTTGTCTTCTCCCATAGAGCCCAAATTGAGGTCAATATTACGGTCTCATTTTACAGCTGGGTGGACTTGTCTGCCCTGGGTTAATTGACTTGGCCAGGATAGTGGACCAGCCTTAAGCTGGAAATAGACACCACTGCCTGTCCTCATCCTGCCTCTTTTTGGTTAACATGTGCCTACAGCATTTATTGTAGGAAAGTCAGCATGATCTCGTACCCAAGAACAGGCAAAAAAGTTGGATCCTGCTTCCTTGTGTAGCTGATTATCTATGGTTTGAGAGTCTGAGCTTCCTCCCCTTCCAGCTGCCCTGTTAAAAAGCTCTAAATTGTGTTTGTCTATTGTTGGTACTCTTGGTTTGTAGAACATTCTGAAACTAATTCCTGGCTTGTCCATCAGTGCTCCTGGATCCAGCCATGTCAGGCCTTTCCAAGCTGTCCATGTTGCAGCTGTGCCAAGTTTTACATGTTGTCTGAGTTTGCTGGAGCATTATTTTATTCCAAACATCAGTGAGTATAAAACAATTTGCATCAGCAGAAGCACACAGGCTGTACCCATCTGACTCTGTCAGTGAAAATCCAGTAAAACACTAGGGAAATTCCAGAGCTGATGGAGGATTTGTCAGCTGCCAACAACAGGAGAATGTGATGGAAATTCACAGCTCTTCAGCTGGAAAAGCTGCGGACAGTGCAAGAAACCAGCTACAGTCACACAGGGGCCACCTTGTTCTGTTTGCTGTGTGAAGGCTCTGGATTTGCTGCTTCTTTGGAGAAATCTGTTGTGTAATGTGACTATAAACAATCTTGGGCTCACTCAGTTTCTTCCCTGTCACAGAAAATCCTTCAGGAAGGCCGCTGCTCATCCTGCTTTCAGCTCAGTATCTGCTCTTCAGGATTGAAAAGCGACTTAATTTTTTTCTACTTCCGACAGGAGTCTTCCCATTATATCTGTTACTTCACATGATCCAGGGCCTCTGGATAAGCATGCAAACCATATTTTTCGGTAGGGTCAAGCAGGAAAAAGGGAGTCCTCAGTGCCACGTTAGCTGGGCAGGAGAAGGAAGGAGCTGAGTTACTTACTTGCATTTTTTCTCTGTGGAGTATTTCCAGCAATGCCTGCTCCAAGACATTTTTTATGGGAAAATGATGAAAAAATGCATCTGATTCTGAAGGAAGAAGAAAATATTGTAGCCCTTTTCGTGCTATTTTTGAGTGCTATTTGCTCAAATGCTCTATTCTTCCAAGATTTGAGCTATTGGTTTAGATCATCATTGGCTGGAACACTCGATACATTTTGTCTTGTGGTGGCACTTTGACTAGCACAGAAAACAGAGTTGGGTCTAAACTAGTTCTTCCTGCTACAGTGTCAAAATCCTGCCCAGGGAGGATTTATTGGTTGATTAATTGATCTGTTTGCCGTGGTCAGTGCAAGCAAAGAGCCCCTGTGCCGTGGCTGTTTCTGTATCCCCAGTGGCCATCCTTCTCACCACGTTTCTCAAATTCCATGTTCTGAAAAAGCATCACTTTGATCTTACTTAATTCCTTTTTACTTGTTGATTTCTTGGTGTATCATTAGACATAGTTAGAGCCTTCAGCTCCTTCCCTCACATATTGCTGTGTTCTTCCCCCGTGTTCAGAAAATACCTGGCACAACTAAATGTTCCTTCTGGAATTGCTTGAGACAGGAGTGAGTTGGTCACGTGCATCAAAGTATTAATTCATACTAAAGAGAATACTAATATCTCAGTTATTAATGTGAATTGTCTCCATAAAGACTTACTGTGTGTTGCACAGGCATCCAACTGGCAGAAAAGGAAGGAAAAGCAGGACTAACCTGCAGAGCCTGCTGCTGAGGGCTGTGTTTGCTTGAGCTGCATCTCAGTGTCACCGAGAGGTATTGCTGCTTTCAGAGCTGGTTAAGGCCTTTCAGGGTAAATCTCTTCTCCAGATGGATGTTTCCAGACTCTCCCTGGTCTGTCATGAGGCTTTTTCCCCCCTCTACTCTTTTTAACTGCAAGTTTATGGAATTTTATGAAGTGTAATAGCTACATCATTGTCTGTCTTTTAGATTTATCTGTGGCCTAGCCTTTCCTAATTCAGATTTAATATATTTATGTCTGAATTCTTTTATTTTACAGCCATACCCTATTGTTTCCATGCAGTATCAGGAACAGAACTTGATACACTTGGTTCAATGAGCTGTCCCTTTGAAAAGGTCTGCAATAAAACAAGTTCTGGGGTCGCTTGTCTGAGAGATCTGAGTATCTTACCATTCTGTCTGCAGCTGCCTCACCAGTCAAAAATAGGTGTAGAGGAATAATAAAAGTAAACCCTGATCCAGTCATTTGGCTTGAGAGAGCACAGTGATCATACACTTGTATTGAACAGGACTTAAATGCACTTAAATATCCCTGAGGTCAGGGGGGTGGTTACAGAAGATGTGTCAGTGGGTGTATTCCAGTCCCGTGCAATAGTCCACTGATTTTATTTTTTTCCCCCAGAACTATCTTGATATAAATACACTGAATAAATATAGGGAAGCAGAAGGAAGCCTTACACTGAACTGTGCTATTGCTTGTGCAGAGGGGACATAAAAATGTGCCCTCCTTTTTAAAGAAAAACAAAAGCAGCTATTTGCTACTGATAAAAGCTTAGTTTGGTAGATTTATTAGAAGAATAAGAAGGTTATAAACAGATAAGATTACGTTCCCTTGCCAGCATTAAGGAGAGAAGCTGTTACCATGTATTTTTTAGACTTTGACCAGTTAATGTCAGACTTAATTGTGATTTTGAGATACTCAATCACAAGGAGGATGGAGTGAATGGCCCTATTTCAGAGCCAGTAAGCTGCAATCAACATTTATCTATTGACTAAAATTAGCTGTTCATTGGCAATGCTGTTCCTGACCTTAGGCTGGAGTATCTATTTGTTGAGCCCATACTAAATGGCTGCAATATATCGAATATCTTTCACAGTTTTAAGAATTGAGAACATATTTTGAAAAGGGGAGTCAGTAGGTTTATCATATTTATGATGGGTGACTTTCATTTTCCTGCTGTTTATGGGGCATTTCAGCAGTAACATCTAGAGAGAAAAAAAAGACTTTTTGACAGAGTCAGAGCCTATGCAAATTTGACTCCTTCTATATGTGCTCCTGGTATTTTAACTGAAAGACTGTTGGATTGTTTATGGAATATGAAAGCGAAGGGAATTAAACAAGTCAAGCTGAAGTCAGTAGGTGATAGCACTAGTTATGTCTGTGTTCCTAGAATATTCCTGCCTTTGCCTGGCATCAACTATTGAGGTATTTTTACATCCATAATTTTTTTAATTGTTCATTTCTTTCTAGTTCAAAGATTGCAGAATTGGAATGTGAGAGATGACCTTGGCAGGAGTGAAGGGAATTAATTGCAAACCCTGAGGATCGAATTCATCCAAGGCTAACTGCTGAAGCTGGCAATGCAGTCTACTCTGAAGGAGATATTCCCCCCTCCCTTTTATGTTGTTTGTATAAACAAACACTGCTCAACTTTTTTTTTTTTTTTTAAACTCTGCATATCTCACACCTGGGACAGCCCAGCCTTCTTTCCACATTACTGGCTGTAAGCAATTTGTAGTGTTATTGTAGTGTTTCCAAAGCAGTGCCTGTATCTTCTCATCTCGCTGGTTTGGAGCAGGCGTGTGGCACAAACACAGATTATTTAAATTCTCTGCAAAACTGCAAGGAGAGGAATCTCTCTGTGTAGAGAGTGAAGAGACTTGCACACAGGGAAAGCATTACAGGTAAAAAAAAGGTGTATGTGAAGCCATGTGCCAAAAAGTCAGGCTCTTGGGCTGTCTTGAGACCTTGCTGCTGCTTATTCACTGGTTTCATGGGCTGAGAAGTCTCAGATATCACAAATGCAGGTACAACAGATCACCTGAAAGATCACCTATTTCACATGGTCCTTGGCAACCTGCTGTAGCTGGCCCTGGTTTTGGGCAAAGGGTTTGGACTGAGCGATCTCCAGAAGTGTCTTTATACCTCAGTTTCTGTGGTTCTAATTACAGTATTTGTCCTCAAAGCTGTTTCGTATCTGTCTACTTGGTAACTTCACACTCATTGATAGGTATCAATACCTTGTTCCCTAAAACTGGTTCTTCAGGTTGATCCTTACCTAGAGAAATAGAAGGCATTTGACAGCCTTTATCCTCTCAGGTACAAAAGACTTGTTTGAAAAAACACTTATTTTCTGCTTTCATAGGCATTTTACACTGCTGGATGGAAATCCCCATGAAGTCTGTCCCTGACCTAAGCCATTCCTGCTTAAAGTCCCTGTTTGTAAAAGTGTTTGAAAAGTGGATGGATGATCTCTGGCTGTCTTGTTTAGCAATCAGGAGGTGGCAGCCACTGTGTATGTGTGTGCTACCACCCTGCAATTACTGTAACTACAGCTACAGTAATTACTGTAACTGCTGCAAAGATGCCCATGTTGAGTTCTTGGCTTCTGCTCCCGAGTTTCCATCTGTTCACATAAAAAAGAAGGTGCAAGAAAATGAGAGCATGGCAGTTCAGCTGCCCGGAGTCTCGGGGCTGGTGCACACAGGAATCTCCAGTGCCTGTAGGCACCCTGGGCTGGGTATTGGTTGTTGTTTGCTGTTCATGATGAGAAGACTGAGCAGCAACCCAGCATTAAAAATGAAGGGAAAATAATGCAGAGGAATTTAAAGCTGTCAGACCATTGCAGAAACACAGAAGTGAGTAAGACAAGGCATCGTGACTTCTTTTCCTACCTTTTGGCCAGTGACTGCCTGTTGATACAGTAGAGGACTGACTGAGTCTGCATTTCTCTGCTTGACTCTTGCGGGTTTGCTGTCTTTTCCTATCAGCCTGTCTCCATTTTTCCAAAATGTAGATCCTTAAAGATAATATTGTGATACCAGCATGGCGTTCTTGTAACTAATACACCTAAAAAGCAGCAACTCTGTGGATAAAATGTGCTGAGCACTTTGCAAAGAACGATGATGGTAACAAGCCAACAAGTTTCTCCTTTTTCAGTAATTGCTGTTTCCAATTGAAGTTAATATTGTTTCCTATTGGACTAAATTACAAGCCTTCCCTTTGCAGAACTTGCCTGTTTCCTGAGGAAGGAGTTAGCTGGTGCTTTGACAAAGGGCACACTAAATAAATACAAATCTGAGCCTTTGCTGTGCAGCAGCCAGGGGCTGGCAGGTTGTTGGGGGGTTTGCTGTTATTGTTCCTGACATCTCTGTAACACAGAGCTAAGAGCAAAGCTCCTCTGAAGAGTGAATGTTTCTGGGTGTAATTTACGATAATAGCAACAATCGTTCTTTCTCTTTGACCTTGGGGAGATTAGAACTAAGCTTTCCCTGGGGTAATGGTAGATCGGTGTGTCTGTGCTTGGTTTCCTTTTTAAAGGAGACCCTGGCAATGTGCAGTTCCCTGTCCCATACCTACAGAGCCTGTGCTGCCCTGACCTCACTTAGGGAGCTGAGCTGCCCTCGTTCAATGACGTGTGTTCACAGTAACTGCTGAACTGACTGTTTCTAAAAGCACGTCTGCTCTGCAACACAAATCCTATTCAAATGAGTTACATGTCTGAGCTGATTCAGCCCTGCTTCGTGGATTCTTCTGGGGCTAAACCACCTGGTGTTGATGCACATTAGGCGCTCATTTAACGTGTTTGCTGAGGGAGGAGAGACCGAGCTGTGCTTTGCTGGAGCTGCTTTTCTGGGGTGATGCTGCTGAAAGGGGCACTTCCAGGCTGCAGTCAAACCACTGGCAGCTTGAGTTCCACTGAAGAGTTTGTACCTGAGGGTCTTTTTCCACAAATTAGAAAGTGTGCCGTAATGGCTGGAAAATAGAAAGGAGAGACAGGAGCTGGAAGGTTTTATTCCTAGGCGAGCTGGAAAACTCTGTGCTACTGTAAGGAATTTGGTTAATGATTCCTCACCCCTTTGGCTTCCTCCAGAAATGGAAAAGATCCTTCCAGAGAAATATGGGGCTCTTCTGAAACAGGTGCTGTGGAACTGGAGACCTTTCCAGTAGGAGAGGACAAGTTGTCCGTGATGCAGTACTGGAGGATAGTGAATTAGTTAAAAGGAATATGAGCACATTAAAATGAAATTATAACAGGACTAACATAACCTGCTCAGAACGTATCTCACTGTAATTACTTGCTTCCAGCAGCCAGACTGTGTGATTAAGAGTTCCCCCTGTGCAGCTCTGCACTGTGCCAGGTAGTCAGTGCTCAGTTCCCTGCTGGGGCTGCCAAATTCTTCAGGAAGGATCTCTCTGAAGAGTTGGTGCTTTAGAACATCACAGAAACATATGTGCCTTTAAATTACTTTCCATCTGGGCATCCCATTCTTCCTTATACAAGGAGCCACAATAGTTTAATTAACTCACTTTGGGGACCACTTTTAGTCTGCTAAACTGTCTGTCTTGAGACACTTAATATATTGAAGAGTAAGTGGCCAAACTGGCTTTATCTGAGAGCAAAAGAACAGTAATGTGGCACAGTTTGGGCTATTTACAGCTTTATTCACATAGGCTCAGAGGTACCTGCTGTGAAGCAAGGCAAATGAAAACTAGAGTATTTCACAAATAATTGCGTTTCTTCAGATTTTTTTGAGGTAAAACTCTGGGAAGAAAGATGTTTCCCGTGTCTCACATACATTTTATTGATTACTTTCTGTGTTTGGAATGCAGAGCACTGGGTGCTGATAGAAAGGTTTATTAAAGCAACAGGTACTGAAGTATAGAACAGATGAAGATTTTGAATGATAATATTTTTTTCAACAAGCTGTAAAATAATAATTGTGCACGTTGCAGTTGGAGTTAGAATTGGTACAGGTTTAACTTTGTCATTTTTAACATTTTTTAACATCTCAATCACTGATGCTTCTGTGGGTTTAGATCCACTTTCTGGCAGCAGAATTTTAATGGGGCTGAAAAGGAAAAAAAAAATCCTTGTAATTTGGTATTAGAAACAAAAGTTATTTGATTGGGTTGGTCATTAGCTGAGCAGGCAGCTGGAACTTGAAACTCCTCACTGTTCTTGTAACCACAGTGCTGCACCCTCTGCAATGGTCAGCAAGAGCCAGGTTGGGCCTGTTGCAAGAACAGGTTTGGGCTGTGGATAAGAAAACTTCATTCTCTTACCTCTTATTACAATATTTATCTAATCTATCAATATGAGACTATTTAAGTGTGGCTTTTTAGAGAGAGAGATGGGGTAACAGATAACCTTGATACGGACACTTGTGGGACAGTTGGGTTTTTTCATCTCCCTGGATTGCAGGTGTCCTGGGTATAAACAAACATTGCTCGTGTCTTATTAAGTCATTTGCCATCTTGGCATAAAATCTGCAACTCTAGTTCACAGAATATATGAGATATAGATATAAAACTTTGGTAATAGGACAAGTTGCTTTACCCAAGATGGCAAAATCTTCTTAAGTGAACTTTACACGTGGTCTGTCAGCATTGCTCTTGGTTAGACAAAGCTTATCTGCTGAAAGATCTCCTGCACCTATATATTGAGGTTGTTTTATTACTTTAATTATTATTATTTGAAATTCAGTGAAAGTTCACACACAGGCAAAGCAAGAGACTACTCAGCAGCACTGCTGGTACTGAAAGCAAACTTAACAGCTGGAATTCGTGGCATCTGCTGAGAAGCACCACAGCTCCAAATGTTGAAATGTAATGCATGCACGCTCTAAATTTAGAATATTTTCAGACTGAAAGGGTTTGAGTTGGGCCAATTAAGTCCACCTATAAGAATCCCAGTTAAGCTGTTGTGTCTGCCATTCCCGGTGCTATTTAGGTGCAGTGATACCCATTGACAGGACCATAAAAATCACAGAGATAGAAGCCTAAAAAGCATCTGAAACTGGGAGATTTCACAGTATCGAACACAAAAGAGGAGACATGATTTCTGGTCTGGCATAATAGGACTTCTTTGCAATAGTTGTTGTCTTTAAATTCAGCTTCTGTTGCTTGTATTTCTCATCTCTACATCCTTACATGGTACTATTTATTTAATTATCTACGACAAAATGCAAACATGGGTCTCATTATGCTTTCCAGTAAAAAACAGAAACAAATTCATTCGCCACTGATAGCAAACAGAACTCTCTCTTCATTCTGCACAGCAACTCCTCAGTATTTTAAGACAAGAACTGAGGAACAGAACAGAAGCTTCTCGAAGATTTAGGTGAAATATGTTCATTGAGCAGCTTGTCATTAGGACAGAGTGGTATTTTCATGCAAAATAGTGATTTAAAAAATGCCACACTGGCATATATTTGATGCAGCAGTGATGTTACTCCGTCTTCTGAACTTTCATTAATGACAGAATTTATCCAACATTTCATTTTCATTAATGACAGGATTTTCCTGGCACTGGCTTAGAGTGCTGCCTGTTCATCCACAAATACTACACCCTGTGGGCTTGATAAATGGACTCTTACATTTTGACTCTTTTGTGAGGCCTTCTGTGGTTGTGAGAGCGCAGCGAGAACCTGGGCTGTGTAGATAAGCAATGGGGTGGAGTGGGTACCCGATTTCAGAGCACACGTCACATTATTGTACCTCAGAGAGCTCCAAAACCCGCTCCTCTCATCCCCATGTTGTTGGTGTGCTCCTCGTGCCTTCATGCTAAATTAGTTTCTGGAACATCTCAAATTCCAGCGATGTGAGAAGCCAAAAGATTACTTAGATTTTAATTAAGAAAGCACTGACATCAGCAAGGGGGTGAGTGACGCCACACGACGCCCGTGCTTGCAGGAGCGTGACATGGCACACAAGTGTAACGTCAGTCAAGTCATTAAAAAATAGAGCTTAATCGACTATTTCTTAGTCCTGAAAAGGAAATAATCATCTTTTTAACCTTGAAATGTTTTGCCTCTAGATACCAGTATTTTGTGTTTTAAAACTCCTCTTTTGAAACACTAATTAGGTTTTGGCTTGTGCTGTGAGGTAAATGGGAAACATTTCCCTATTTATTGTGAAAACCCTGTGCTTCGGAGAGAATTGTCTTTTGTTTGACTGAACAAACTTTTTTCAGTTATAATTAATCGAACAGCTTTCAGTATTCCAGAACCGCACAGAAATATTTATCTTTCTGGCTCTTTGTTCACACAGTTGCAACTCGGGAGCTTCAGGCAGTTTTCCTGAGCGTGGCAATGCTCTGTGTCAGGATTTTACAACTGGGCCCTGAAAACGAGTTCAGTGATTGAATCTGGCAGATTGGTTTTGGCTCGAGAATCAGCATATGTTTTTAACATATGCATGTTGGCAAATCAGATTGAAGTCATAACTAAAAGGCCTGTTATCTCAATCCTCCTCATGCTGTTGGGAATTAAGTAAAATGGGCAAAGAAAATCAGTGAAGGAGTCTCAGCACTGGATAGTGAGGAACCACACTGACTCCTGATAAATCAGTTTGGAGATAGCAAGGGGTTTTTTTAGTTTGCCAGCGTAGCTGCTGGTGTGCACTGTAGGAGTTACCTCTTGGTTTTTCTGCCCACAGGATCAAGGCTAATCCAAGAATAGCAGACACTCCACTCTGGCTCTCTGCCCGTATTTATCTCTAACTATCACCTAGCGTGCTCTTACAGGCTCATTGCTTTCATGCGTGTAATTTGTATTCATGTCCTGCTCCAAAATGCACCAATGTTTTCCTTTGCTGCAGGAATTGTTGTGCATGGCAATGGTCTCCTCAGGGTGGGTCCTGGGTACCAGGACTGCACACGATGGACTGGTTGGATCTTGTCTGGAAAGTCTTGTGTTTGCAAACCAGGGTAGTCACCTTTTGGTAAGAGTTGAGAGAGGTTTAGCAGATCTCATGCAGATGACCTGGCCAGAGCCACTGTTAGAGTCATGGAATCATTGTAGAGTTGTGGAATGGTTTGGGTTAGAAAGGACCTTAAAGATCCTTTGGTTCCGTCCCCCTGCCGTGGGCAGGGACACTTTCCACTATCCCAGGCTGCTCTGAGCTCCATCCAGCCTGGCCTTGACCACGTCCAGGGAGGGGGCAGCCACAGCTTCTCTGGGCAACCTGTGCCAGGGCCTCCCCATCCTCACAGCCAAGAACTCCTTCCCAGTATCCCACCTATCCCTGCCCTCTGGCAGTGGGAAGCCATTTCCCCTTGTCCTGTCACTCCAGACCCTTGTCCAAAGTCCTTCTCCAGCTCTCTTGGAGCCTCTTTAGGCTCTGGAAGGGGCTCTCAGGTCTCCCTGGATCTTTTCCTCTCCAGGTGAACACCCCCAGCTCTCCCAGCCTGTCTCCAGAGCAGAGCTGCTCCAGCCCTCACAGCATCTTTGTGGCCTCCTCTGGACTCACTCCATATCTCTGGAGTCGCTCCAGATTAATTGAGGTCAAGGCTGCAGTTAGGTCCAGACTCAGAATCGCTCATTTCCTAGATTATTTGCAGTAGTTTTCACCTTATGGAGTGTTTTAGAACACCAAGGAGTTGGGAGGAGCAAGAGGAGCAGGGTCAGAGATTCCCCTTCCTCCTTGTTTCCTCCGTTGAGGTGGATACTCATAGTGTCCATCAGGGATCAAACAGCTCCGTGTGGGGCTGGGGGTGGCACATGGATGTCAGTCACATCCTTGACCACATAACTATGACCAGATTTCTGTAGTTTAACTATCCTGTGTATCTATCTGCCTCTTATCATCAAGTATATACAATTTAAGTTGGTTTTAATTATTCTCCGTTCCTCTAGAAACCTTCCCCCTGCCACAGCACACAGATGTTACAAACATGTTTTCCTGATGAGACACATGGCACATTCCAGAGCAGCACCAGTGCTTGTTTTCAGCCTGAAAATGGAATCTTTTCCCTGTTGTTAAAGTTTGTAAAGTTTGTGATTATAATAAATAAACCACAGACATGAGGGTCTGTTTTAAGATTAATAGTGAGTTCCCAGTGATTACTTCAAGGGATTTTTTAGTGAGCTCAAACTTACTTTGTTTTACATGAAGTAAAACCTGTCTGATGCTGCACCTTATTTTTAAGTGTGGTTTGCAAAGGATGGAAAAGATGTTATTTCTGTGTGTGGTTATTAGGAGTGGTAGGAGAGACCAGAGCTGCCAGTTCTAGATTTAAACTATTCTTGTACCATTTTATATTCTCTAAGCAGAGGAAACTGTGAAGGCAGATTCAGTGCAGAAAGGAACCCAATAAATGTAATATTATCCAGATGGTTTTCATTCCCTCAGTGTCTGACTGAAGGATGACTCGCTAAACTCATGGCATATCCAAGCCAAGACCTTAGAAATTGGATAATGATCCACTAAAATTTGAGAACTCTTATCTTCTGAGATGTGAGCCAGCCATTGTTTCAAGGGAATTCAGAAGAACACTTTTTGGGTCAGTTGGATGTGATTAAATTTCTTCTTCCTTTTCTGTGAAGATCTGGACTGTCTGCTTTAAAAGACGTGGCATGTGTTGAGATGATCCTTGAATAGGTTCCAGCATGGTAATTCCTATCTTTTCTCTGTAGGTGTGGGAAGTTTTGAAAATTCTGTAAAATATTTTTGAATCTGTGAGGAGTGGCCTCCTGACTGAAGCTGCTTGTATTTCGGAGCAAAGATTTTGTGTTATTTTATTCACACATAATTATACACTCCGAAATATATTTTTCCCCTGCTGCTTGAAGAGGAGTTTTAGTGTTTAGAATCCACATTGTAAATGTGCCACTGTTTTCCACACTGGCATGACATGGTTTGGATTTTGGATACTCTGTTTTGCCTCAGAGTCTTTTCCTTTTCCAGTTAATGAGACTTCAGTCTTATTTCTCTTTGACTCCATTGCCATCCTTGGGATTTTTCCATCTTGGTGTAAAGTCTTAGTGACTTTGAGCTCTCTCATTTTAGGGTAAGATGGGACTGAACCATGGAGTTTGTTTTCAGCATTAAATTCAAATATTAGCCCACTGTACTGAAAACCTTTCTTTTTTTTCAATCCTTTGCAAAAAAACACGGTGATTTTTAAAGATTTGGGATTTTTTTCTGCAGTAGCTCCTGTATAGTTCCAGTAAATCAAATATAGGGAGTTACTATGAGCTACCCCAGTCTGACCATAAATATTCTGATATTTACAAGTGTCTTGCAATGTTGAAGTTTATATGTGTTCAAAATGTTAGGGACTTACAGAGCAGTTGTTACAGATGAAGGACAGAGAAAACTGTTCACTCAACTCTTTAGAAGGCCATGGAACAGGCAGGATGTGCATATGTGTGTCTCAGGACCTGCCCAGGCTGCCAAGAGAGAGGTGAATTTTGCCATTCTCACCTGCTCCCATTAGGACAGTGTTTGCTTTCCTGTTTTAGAAAAAGGAGAGTCTTGTTTAAAAGAACAAGGTTTTTCTTTCTTGCTGTTGCTGTCATTGTTGGCTCCCACTTTGTTTTGCTGGAGCAAAAGAGGCAATGAAAAATAGCAGAGAAGAGGTGGGTCTGCAGGGGAAATATCTCCCTTCTCCTTTTTTCCTCCAGGTTGGATGGGGCTCTGAGCAACCTAGTCTAGTGGGAGGTGTCCCTGCCCATTCAGGGGGATTGATTGGGATTCTTTAAGGTCCCTTCAAACCCAAACCATTCTGTGATTCTTCAGCAGTCTTGTCCCAGCATTCAGTGCAGATGAAGGATGACAGTTTTCCAACTCCTCTGGAGCTCTTTCCTTTTTGCATACAGTTAACTTCCTTCTGCCAGAATTGCCTTGATTCCAGTGCTCTTGAAGACCCTCAGAAGAGCCCAATTTTGGGACTAGTTTTTTTTTGTGATGGGTGAATCCTAGAACACCAAGTTGGGAAGGACCTCAGGGATCACCTGGTCCAACTTTTCTTGGCAAAAACATGTTGTAGGCAAGGCGGCCCAGCTCCCTGGTCAGACAAATCTAGAAGGGTCCAGTGTTGGGGAACCCACCACTTCACTGCTGAGATTATTCCAATGGCTGATGGTTCTTATTGTGAAAAATCCTCTTGTGTCCATCCAGAATCTCCCCAGGAGTTACCACTGCAAATCTGTGATCCCACAGCTTCTCCCCAGGAATGCTGCATGTGATCTCCACATGCCAGTCGTGTCCAAAGCCATTCTAATCATAGGAGTGTAGTACCTTTTCCAGGGAAAAGTTACTGTAAAATTGCTGTAAATTCTCTGCCAAGTGCTGCTTGATATCCTCAGTTATGTCTAAATAAAACAATGTGGTTTAGTTCAAATGAGGGGGAAAAGCACCCAGTAAAGTCCAGTGTTTCTCAGAGCACATCTCACCCAGCTCTAACCCAATCCCCCTGGGCTGTCCAGTTCTAAATGGAGAGCATTTCAAAGAACCTATGGATGGAATATTGACAGCACGTGACAGTATCAGACATCACAGAGCGTGTCCCCAGTGAGCTGCTGCTGGAATATGACAGTTTCCCAAGGCTTGGATCACTTCATGTGCGGAATTTAATGAGCTGCCAAATGCTTCTAAATGTCAGAAAGACCAGAGGAAAATGGCACTGTGCAGAACATGGCACAGACAGGAATGTGTAGACAGAAATTAATTCTTTAGCTCGCAGCATCTCCCAGTTAATTTTCCATGAAGGTTTCTCCCTTTCCCCTCCTGCAGTGTTTTTCAGACTGTGAAATGATCAGTGATTCCCTGGAGGCAGATGGATGCCCAGGTTAAGGGCCACAGGGATGAGAGTTGTGTTTTATTTTCCAGATAATGAATAATTGCATTTATTTTCTTAGTGCAACGTGACCCAGTGTTGGTGTTTCATTCAGTTGAAGTGCATCTCTTCTTTCTGCTTTGATTTTGTGATAGTGCTGCTTATCTGTTGGGGTGTCGGTGAGCAAAGGTAAAGCTGTTCCCATGAGCATGGGCCACAGCACGGAGAAAGGAAACACCTGGATAAAAGGCTGGGGAGAGGAAAAGAAAGCCCATCCTCAAGCTAGAAATTTCAGAGAGAAGTAAAGTTTTTACAGTAAAATAGCAGTTGAAGTCATTATTGTCACCCCTGATAGAATAATAAAGAATAATTTATCCGATTTGCACAGCAATGCCAGTGATGGGGTTTGGAAAATCAGGAGAGCAGTATGAGGAGAACAGCCTTGCTGACAATGGTTTTTGCAATCCAAAGCCTGCTCCCCTTCAGACTCGGGGTAACCAGGCAGTCTTTGAAAGCCTTTGGAAAAATCTATGGAGATTAAAAAAAGAAACAACACAAAAATTCCTTCTCCTTCTTGTTCCTCCCAAAGCAGGTTTTCCACATTCAAGTGGCTTATGTGGAAGCCATTTATAACCCTGGCACATGTGGATTTTTTACAGACTGGAAATGTAGGTGTTATTTCTGGTGCAGACTCTGTGGTATTTGCTGTTGGCTGACCAGTGCCATGAGTAACTGTTCCCGAGGTTTGATCAGTGCTGGATCCACATGGTTCTCTGTCCTGCAGTGTTCCCGTCATGGGAGTGTCAGGGAAGCTGGGATGTGGCCTAGATCTTTATCTATCATAAAAACTGGGAGATAGAGTGGCTTAGAACATGAGCTTTTCTAGTGTTCCTGAGCTGTTCACCCCATCTAACTTTAATTGAATTCTGTATTTAACTCTGGTACTTTTACCCTCCCTTGCCTTCCTGTCTGTCCTCACCACCCTTCTGGAGTTTTGAATCCCACACTAGAGGCTCTGCAGAGCACATAGGAGGTCTGGCTAATTAATTTTGGCTCCTCCTTAAGTATCTGAATTTAAAAACTGTAAATGACTTATTTGCAGGGCAGATAAGAGTTGGAGTTCTCTGGAACAGGCTGTTGAAAGGCATCTCCCAAATGCCTATTAACAGTTCCTGCACTTCCCTTAGGGAAGTCAGTCTGCTCTGAATTGGCTGGGCTGGAGTGATTAGTCCCACCCCTTTCAGAAAGTCTGTCAGCTGATGAGCTACTGGGTGATTTTCAAAGTGATAAATGTACCAAACCTGATATTCTCATTCTTTGACATAAAATAAACCGGTAAGTGCGATAAGTCCATGTTCTGTATTAAAAACATCCTTGTCCTGGCAAACCAGGATGGATCAGATACTTCTGATTTTGTAGGTGCTACTTCTCTGCTCAGAAGAAGAGAAAGAGAAGAGGGAGAAATAGTGGATATAAAGTGATAATTGCAGTGTTTGAGTGCACCTTGCAACTGGTAAAATGGAAACAGCACGTATTTTGCAGAGTGGAGTTGTTCCACCCTCAAGGGTGTTCAAAGTCATAACAAAGGGAGTTCTGCTTGCAAAATCCCATTATGGATAAATGGTTTCTAACAGGATTGGTGCTGCTCACTCTTACTGTGCTCACTTGTGAGTGTACATATACACACACAGAGCTTTGAAAATGCCTTTCATGGCTTCAGCTGCTTTCATTAATGCCCAAATCACTTCATATTTCCTCATCTATATATTTTTCTCTCTGAACTTTTTAAAGGAATCGGTACTTTCTTCCCTCAGTTCTTTTCTTTTGAATGCTTAAATGGAAAAGGCTTTTTTTTTTTTTTTCCCCCACTGTTAATAAAGTCATTACTGGAAATGGGAGAGGTATTTTCTTTGCAGCCTGGCACTTCCAAGCCTTCCACCAGGGTGACAGGTATCCTTGGGGGAAAATCAAGCAAATAATAGATCAGTCTGGCTGTGTATGGAGAGGGGGATGAGTAATGTTGTATGTGAGGATATTATGGTACCTCTATATTAATGTGTAATCTCAGTACTGTGTTTATTCTTAGAGCAGGAGTGAGGGGGGGCCTCATCACAAGCCAGTGCTGTTGTTATTACCTTTTTTACATTCCTTTATTGCCTTGAAACCCTTCATAATGAGTAAAACCTCACTGCTTCACCAGGTTTGCTGTGGTTTAGAGGGTCAGGTGGGCAAAAATGGAGGCCTGAGCTCTGCATGAAAAATGTAGAATGCAAAAAGCCATGGGATAGTGGTAATGTAAAGATTAATGGAGCTAGGACTGACTTGGCATGGCTTAACTGAAGCTTCAGAAAATCAGGGAAGTTTTCTGTGTTCCTGGTGGTGGAGCAGCCTGTACATGTGGATTATTTAGAACAACGATTATTGTATAAGCTGCACCCTGAGGTGAGAACCCCTCTGATCCACAGCAAAGCATTGGCCACTTGAGCAGGCGGGGAGCCTGACCTGTAGCTAAGAATAGCAGAAGCAGGTCCCTTCTGTTCAGTGTCAGGGCAGAATGTATTGCACGAGAGCAGCATGGCCCTGGTTTGGGTAAGAAGCTGTTCAGGTGCCCAAGGCTGAGCAGTTCCAGCTCCTTGCCCCTGCTGTGACCTGCCGATCGTGCTGACCGCAGCTTGTCTCTGCAGGTGGGTTTTAGCTGTGCCAGCCTCTCACCTGCACTTCCAGGAGGGAATTGGGTGTCCTTCTGCACCATCCAGTGCTGAATGGTGGGTTTTTTCCTCGTTTTCACAGCCCCTTCATGCTCCTGCCCCCGCTGATGGAGTGGATGAGAGTGGCCATCACGTACGCCGAGCACCGGCGCAGCCTCACCGTGGACAGCGATGACATCAGGCAGACAGCCAGGCTGCTCCTGCCTGGGCTGGACTGCGAGCCCAGGCAGCTCAAGTATGTAGTCCAAGCTTTATAAGCACCTACAGTAATGCTGGCTTCTTAGAATGTTCTTACCTTATTTCATGGGAGCTGAATCTCACAGTACTCCACAGGTGATACACATTTAACCTTTTGCTACTCCAAGATGTAAGGAAACTTTGGCTAAACTCTGCAGAGATTTTTCTCTTGCCAGAAGTTACATGGTAAGAATGAGAAAGAGAAGGATTGAAATACAAGTATTTGTGTTTTGGTTTTGGGGGGTTTTTAATACCTCAGCCTTAATCACAAGATTATTCTTTGCCCTTATGAGAGAGCAGTGCCTTATTCCCAGTGTCTATGATATGATCCTTTAAAGCAGTCATTTGTATCCAGCCATTATAGTACAAAGGAAATCTTGGAACTGAAGCCAGATTTATCCATGGCTTGCTGTGTAACTGTAGGCAAATTGCAACTCACTTTTCCTCCTGAAGCACAGGCTGGAAGTCTGTTAATAATGATGGTTCCTTGCAGAGGTGATGCACCAGGTAGGGTATGTTGAAATCCCTGAAAGGGGAGTACAGAAGAACAGAGTATAATTACTATAACCTAAAATTCAGACCTTTAATATCTGTTCTCTGCCACAGACTGCCAGTCCTACACAACAGCTGTTTGTGTCTCAGTGGATGAGGCCTTCTAATAGGATGCTCTCAGTTTATGTTTGCCAGATGATTTATAAATATCTTCAGTACTCACCTGTTACTATTAAGTGAGGGGGGGAAGTGTTAGATTGCAGAGAACTGTGTTTCCTTTGCTCTTAGTTAAATATAAATGTTGGGGATTTAATGTTAATATCACACAATGTTTTTATCATTATTATTTTTCCTCGCTGTAGACCAGATTTAAGTCACTTGTTTCCAGTAGTTCCACTTGCTTACGGAATGCAAGGAGCACACCAGGCTCCTGCTCCATTTTGAAGATATCCCTTCCCAAAGTAGGACACCTTAAAAAACTTGTATTTTCTGAGGTTCACTGGATTTCAATGGTGTCATTTTTTTTCACTTTTTTTCATAGAATTCTTCTTTTTCTCTTTCTTCTTCTTCTTGTTATACCAAGTCATAATATTCCAGCATCGTGGTGCTCTGTCAGCTCCCTCAATAGAACAAGGGCAGCTGTGGTGAGATGCTGCTTTCCCCAGCACAATGTGACTGGTCACCAGGCTGTGGGCACATCTTTGCTAGCTCAGCTTGTTGCTCACAGCCTCTGCTCACCCTGTGTCATCCACCAGCACTGCAAGCCCAGAAGAAAAATTGACCAGCTGAATTAAAACGTGAAGAAGATTCATCTGGAATCTTCTACATGAAGTGATGAGTGTTTTGCTTCTCTGACAAGGCCATCCAGAGTTTCCAGGAGGGGTTTAGCTGTGCTGGAACCATCTCATTTATCAGAGGAACTTGGCAGGGTGATATCTCACTCACTGAGAGCTCTCTCAAGAGGCTGTGCTGGGAACCAGATGGGTAGTGGAGAAGGCATCACCACAAAACAACATCAAAGGCCTGCCCATATCAGTGAGATAGGAAACCTCCAGTTTGGAAGTGTTTCTTCAGTGAAGGAGATACACTTCCAGGTTTGGAATTCAGAAGTTAGTGAGCAGACAGCCAGAGGATTTACAGTAATCCCTCGGCTCCTTCCAGATGAGATAAAGGTTGTTTGATAGTCCTCTAAAGGATAGGGATTTAATAGATCCTCATAGAAATGTTAACACAGTTCCTTTTATTGAGCCGTTGGAAAAGAGTTGAGAGTGTTCCACTGTCTAAATTTCATTTTTATTTCCATTTCTTTTGATTTTGATGGGGTTTTTTTCCCCAGAAAAGACTCAAGGATATGTATCTTCTTTCAGAAATGTCTTTTATTTCAAAATAACAGCTAGTCTGGTAAGCAGGCAGCAGAATTGTTTCATCCCAGAATGACACTGGTATAATAAACTTTCCACCTCTTTCCCCTTCTTGCAATACACTTTATATATGTTTGATGGACTGCCCTATAACAGGCAGGAAAATGCACATATGGTCTCTAAAGTAGATATAGCTAATTATTTAAAACAATGGGGTTTTGGTGGGGATTTTTTGTGAGAAACAGAACTAAGGAGACCTGGCTGCTGCAGGTTTACGCCCTGTGACACCGGTCCCAGCACTGGTCGCTCAGAGCCTGTTATGATATAGGCACAATCCAGGATTTATTTTGTCTTTGACAGACCTGAATGCTGCTTCAGTTCCTTCCGGAGACTGGATGCTAAAGCTGCTACTGAAAAATTCCAGCAGGATCTGGGTTTCCGGATGCTGAACTGCGGAAGGACAGATCTGATCAACCAAGCCATTGATGCACTGGGACCTGATGGGGTTAACACCATGGATGATCAGGTATGTCATATAACTCAAACACACCCACATTCTCTGCATGAGTGACTTGCACCCTCCTTTCCGTGTGGAAAATCAATACAGGTCGTGTTTGTTGCCTCTCCAAGGTTTTTCTAATCCTAGGTTGTGTTTTAGTCTGAAAATGCAGTCTCAAAGCATAAAAAAGTAACCCCTCCCAACAGCCTCCACCCCACTGTCATGCCACCCCTCCTGAAAAGCCCATCAGAGCCTGGAGTGAATTGTTTATCAGCTGGAGTGGAGGTCTGTTCCTTGGATGGGCTGTCTCAGGCACTGGAGACAGACAGGTTAACACAGGGGTGGTGGATGGAAAGTCTGGTGTCAAAACAAAGTGAGTTTTGCCAGTGACACTCTCTTCTGGTTCAACAGCCCAAATCCAGCCTGGGTCAGTGATGAGTGACCAAAAGGTGTTATTGTCTGATGGCTTCTGGGCTCAGAACAGTTTGGAATACAAGAAATAGCAATGAGAACCCCAGTGGTGCTGTGTCAGTCACTGTTAGATTTGCTCAGTGTCCATCATGCTGGTGTGTCTGTTGATCCTTTTTTAACTGTTCCCTGCTCAGCTACATTGAACCATAGGGATTTGATAGTCCTGGGAATCTTTGGCTGCTTCTGTTCCTGCTGTCAGTCCCATCAAGTAACAGCAGAGTCTGTTCTCTGGGGCATCATTCAATGCATGGAATTAGCTTTTAATTTAAAAAGAGGAAAAAAACCACCTCTCCCAAATAAACACTCGTTATAGCTGTCACAGCAAGGAGAATGAGCTGTCATGTCTCTGAAACAAGAGGATATTGAGCAGTGGGAAGGGTTTACATTCAGGTAGAGAGGTTTTCTCACAGACAGCACTTTACTGCAGTAACATTTCAGACTCAAGTTCTGAACCTGCCATGTATTTCATGGTACTTCCCACCATCCTGAAGTTTTAAAGGAAGTGTGAACGTGTACACAAATAGAGCAGAAACTACTCCTGGACGTATCTAGGTATGTAGTGGCCTTATATATCCAGTACCAGAAGTTTTGTGGTCACAGAGGTGGGTATCACATCATAGGTGCCCCTGATACTCACTTTATTGAAGTGGTGAAGTTGGCAGATTTATATTAGGAAGGTTTTCCACTTGCTGTATTAAATTTTTTTAAATAAGGTTTTGCATTTCCTGTCTCTGTAGCCCTGAGAGATCATTTCCCTTGGTGAATTACTGTCCCAGCACCACAGACACTGGTGCCAGGACTGTCACTTGTCACTGCAGGATGTTTCCTACCTCTCATTCAGCCAGAAAACTGGGAGCTGTCTGGCTTTTGTAAGCGTGAAAATCCCTGTAAACAGCTCCTTGGAAGTCTGAGGGGTTTCTGCTGTCACTTACTGATGGTCTCATTGTCATCCCATTGATGTCATCCTCTCACCAGCCCTACTGTGAGCGGGGCAACTCTGCCATCTTTGCCACTCAAAGAGTGTTTTGGCACCAACCAAGGAGGGCAGGACAGGTCCCTTCCGGAGACATTGTCGCGTGGGAATCATCCACTTGATCCTGGAGCAGCTCATCTCTGCAGCCAAGCCTGTGCCTTCCTGGCACTGCCAACCCCAAGCAGTTAAATCCGAGTGCTGGGAGTGAGCTCTGCCATAGCTGGAATATGAAACCAAAGCTAAGCTTTGCCACCAGCTTGTTTGGCCCTTCCTGGAAAGGAACAAGCCAAAGCCAGATGCTCAAACTTAGGAAAAGTGACAAAATAAAGCAGGTGTCTATGTCCTGCCGTAGGATAGAAGGTTTACACTTGTACTGGTAAGCTTAGCTCATACATTTGATTTTTGTGGTCATGATGAGTGTCTTTAGCACGTTGCACAGTTGGCAGCCCCTCCGAGGCCTCACAGAGAGGTGTGATCATCTCTCCCCTGACAAGTGCAGGAAAAGCTTTAGACAGGACTGCTGGATAATTTTACATAAAGGCTTTAGATCCAGCTTTGGATTTTGGCCAGTCCCAGAGTGTGAGCATGTCCAGCAAGGAGGGGTGTGTTCAGACCCACTTCTCTATCGATGCGTATGGAGATTTTTGCAAAAGAACTCAGAACACACCCTCAGAAACTTGAATTTGGAGCAGGACCCTGTTATTCACTTGTAGTGGGGACTGAGCAGCACTCTGGTTTCATGGGATTTGGGATGTTTAGGCAAACAATCTCTTCTCCCCTTTGCATACTGAGGAACAAGCAGGGAATGCAAAACTAGCATTAAAAATTTAAAAAAGGAAAGGTTAAGGGAAGTCAATACAACCCTGTAGTTTTAGAACCCTGACTGGGGCAGTAAATGTGGGCTTGTGCCTGCAGACCTGAGTTCTGAACTCTCAATTATAATGGAAGTGGATCCTCTCAAGTCCCCCAAAAGCCAAACCCCCTCACCCAGAAACACCTTTGCAAAGATTTTTTGGTAAAGATTTGTAAATGTAACAGCCTTAAAACAGGAAGCCTGGAATTGTGGCTGCTTTGAAAAGACACCTTTGCAGATTCAAGAGCAGAACTCCTATGTGAGAGATGTGATTCCATTTTATAATACAGGTGCCATTAAAGAGGGAGCTGTATTATTACCCACTGAGCAACAGAGATGCTGCCTGTGAGAAAATCAAATGCTTGCAATAATTAAGGGGGGGACAGGAAAGTCATAGGATTTGAGCAGGAATGGATTTTACTAGGCCATTTGCTTTCTGTCCTTGGCTACTTCTGGAATGAACTCCATAAGTAAGGCTTATTTCTCTCATAATTCATCTCTGAGCCGTCATGGTTTGCTGGTTAAGTAGAGAGAGAGAGAGATTTATGGGATTGAAATGCTGAAATATTGTGGCAAATAGGATTTTAGCAATGGGAAGAAGTTGCCAAATAAATTCATCTTCCGTATTTTTGTGTTGCTTTCTGCTTTCAGTTCATTTGGCTACAAATGAGCCAAGAAATGGTATTTTTTTCTTGGCAGCCTTGAGAAAGCTTGAGAATTGTGGACAATACATGGCTGGGGCAGTGATGCCTTTTGTATTCTTGCAGCCTTGTCCTGATGTTTTGTCCAGGGCGCTTCTCTGTATCTTTGCCTTGTGCCCACTCTGCATAGAAACTAAAACTATTTTAAAAGCATAGGTATTCTGTCCCTACACACACACTATCTTCTGTACATTAGGATTCAAACTCACTGTGTCCATGACTCTTGATAGGTATAGAAAGATAACTTTATTTTTCTTTTTTTTTTTTCTGAAGGGTATGACCCCCCTAATGTATGCCTGTGCTGCTGGAGATGAAGCCATGGTCCAAATGCTTATAGATGCTGGAGCAAATTTAGATATACCAGTGAGTAACAGAGGACCCTCTCCTTGTAATTATTCATCTGTAAACAAGAGCAGTTATGAAATCTCCCCTAGCAACTGAAAGCTTCAGCTCTGGAAGCTTCATGCAAGGCATTTCTTTCAGAAACCATCGCTTCAGGGATTTGGGAGGGGGAAGAAAACCTTCAAAACCTCTTGGAGCACTCAGTGGCTCCAATTAAGATTGGCATTGGCAAGTCTAATAGGCATGGGGGTTGAAAGGGAAGGAGCTGCCATGAGGAAAAACCAGTAAGCCCATTAAAAAGGCCCAGGGGACCGGTAGTAGCAGTGTTCTCTAAGTGGCCTGGGGTTGTCACTTCCAAAGGAAAAAGGCAGTTCTTACAAGTGCAGGGATGGTGGCAGACAGGCACAGTGGGGAATGACTGCCTGCTTCCCTTCTCCCAGGTTCCCAGTACGTCTCCACGATACCCTTCGGTCCATCCCGACAGCCGGCACTGGACTGCCCTCACCTTTGCTGTGCTGCACGGGCACATCTCTGTGGTTCAGGTAGGAGTCTGGTCGGGAATCCTCACAGGAGACACAGAGGGACTGAAGTGCAGCACTGTGACCCTGCTCTCAGCCTGCCTGAGCACAGGGCTGTCCCAGGCTCCACGTCCAGTTTGGTGGGAGCCTTCTAAAAACCGGGGAAAAACTGCGTGGTTTGAAATTAGGAGAATGAACATTGATGATGTAGTAATTCCTAGTTAGGCCTGGATAACAAAACGCTGTGTTATCCTTACTTTTCTTTGGTTTCAGTATTGGTCCAAGGCTTACCACTTCCAAAACAGTGCTGCACAATCATTTTTTTGGTATTAGATAAAGTAGTACTTTATGTGGAGTGGTTACAGGTTGACTGCTTGATCAGGAGCTTTCAGACAGTAGATATTAATTGGTGTATAAATTTACATGTGCAAAAATTCAGTGTGTGCTGATTTCTGCTCTAATGGCAGCAAATCATCTGTAACTTCCTTTATAATCCTTGAAAATTGCATGAATAAGACTTACACTGTCATGGGATTTGAGCCTGTCACATCCTCCCTGTTCTCTTTTCTGTGGAATTAACATAAAGGGCAGCAGAATATGGTGGAGCCCTAGAAATCCTACCCAGATTTCCAGAGAAATTAAAAACTGATCACAGCTGATAGTCAATTGCTGATGAATTTAATTGACATTCTGCTCAAAGGAGAAAAAAAAAGTAAAGTAAAAGAAAAAAAAAATAAACAGAGGCTGCACACACTCATCTTTTGTTTGTGTACATTTGTAAATAATTAGAAAGATTAGATTCCACCTGGCAAATTGCCTAGGCAGCCTTAGGTGTTCCAAAGGTTGGGCAGCCTTAATTTACATGTAAGATATGAGTTTGATTCTCCCAAGAGATGAAGCCAGGTATATCAAAGCTCCTGTTGGACTGCATTGCCCACAATCATAGAATATCCTGGTGGATACATAGTCAGGGCTGGTCCTCCCTGCCCTTTCCCACCCCCAGTGCCATCTGCCAGCCCCACCTGGCCATAAAACATCCCCATCCCCTTGTAAACTTGTCCCCTTCCCTTGGGAGGAGGTTTTTCCCTCACAGGCAGCTCAGTGGTTCAATGAGCGCAGGTTCTGTGTGACAAATCACAGAAGCTGCCAGAGCTTCTTATCCAGGCTCCACGGGGCAACCGAGAGCCAGGACCAGCCCCCAGGGCTAATTCCCTGGAGGAACCCTGCTTCCTGCACACAGCATGAAGCTAAATAAGATGGACTTCCTGTGCTCAAGAGCAGCTCTGATTGCAGAGCTCTTTGGAGGTGGGAAATTACAATTGCAAAGGCATGTCCATAAAGGAGATAAAAAAGTTGAGGTGGTGTTGGCCAGGCTGCCAGGCTTTCCACCTTTCCAGCATAAACTCACGTTAAAAGTACAGTCAACAAAAGAAAGTAAGAAAATTCTGAAATGTCATTCCTGTTGAGGAAATGCAAGTGCAATTTCCCTCATAATATTTTGCTGCAGCCTTTGAGAGGGGCCCTTTGTGTGCATGCCCTCCTCACTGAGAATCCACTGGTTTTCCTTTCTAACACAGCTCCTTGTGTTCTGTCCTTCTGAATTGCTCTTTTCCTAACTCCCTGTCTTCCATGTGCCTCTTGCAGCTGCTCTTGGATGCTGGTGCCCATGTTGAGGGCTCTGCTGTGAACACTGGAGAGGACAACTACGCCGAGACCCCTCTCCAGCTGGCCTCAGCTGCAGGTGAGCTCCACGTGGCCTCAACATGCTCCATCTCTTGCTTCCACAGGCCTGATGGGCCCTGAGTATCTGCTTTGGCAACTAGTCCCACGTTTGCCTCCTCTCAGAGGCCTCCATAATGAAGCTGAGAGCACCAACTCCTTTGCAAAGCACTGAAGAAACAAACCAGCCAGTGTCTAGTCCAGGCATGTCATGGGTCTAAGTAACATCCAGATGCAAAAAATTAACAAAGTTTAAAGTCAGCCTGGGGAAAAAGAACTGTTAAATTAATAAAACAAATTTCTTCATGTATTAAGTACAATTCTGCATTTCTTCTAGCTGGCTGTCAGGAGTTGAGCATTCCGTGAACAAGCCTGTGCTAGTTTTTGGGTTTCAACACTTTTTCACCTCTAACTGTTTTTATTTTTTTCCCCTTAATTTCTTACTGCTTCATCTTTGTGCATTTAAGAAGATGAGTCTCTGGCTTGCTCTGCTCCAAGCTTTATTGGAGGGCTTTTGATACTCACTGTGCTGGGTCTTCTGCCACCACTCACTACTCCATCTAATGAGAACAGAGGAAAGGAGCCCTGCCTGTTACAAGTCCTCCATGTTATGCTTCCAAAGAGGAACTATCATAATGTTTCTGTCCATTTTTCCCTAGGGAACTATGAGCTGGTCAGTTTGCTGCTGAGCAGGGGTGCAGATCCACTCCTGAGCATGCTGGAAGTCAATGGCATGTCCTCATCTCTCCACGAAGACATGAATTGCTTCAGCCACTCAGCAGCACACGGGCACAGGTAACACTCTGTTCATGTTCAGGAGGTTTTTTTGCACTGTGGGTATTGCTGTGTGTTCTTTGTGACTTTATGACCCAAATCCCTGGGTGTGCAGTTCAGAAGACGGTGTTAAGACACTCCTGATAACAACCATTGTTGAGTAACAATCTCTCAGACTATTCTGATACAGGTACTGCCTTTTAGGCACGATTTGTAAACTGGTCATTGCTCTCTGTTCTATCCCTTCGAGAAAAAAATGATGCAAGACTTCATCATTCAGCATTTATGTCTTCAGTTAAAAGATACATTTTGGTCAAAAGTGCAAAATAAGAACCGAGATCTTTGCTTTTTCCTAGTCTCTCACTTGCTAATCTGGCTCTGCAGCACCAAAAGTGAGCCAGGAGCAAGTCCTAGGCCCTACATAAGCAGATTAAGTTCCACCTAAGAGTATGTTATGAGATTGAGGTTATGACTTCTGAGAGACAATCTGATTCATGTTCTGAGAGAGAATCTAATCATGTTAAGGTGGCAAAAATAATCCACAGCACAATCTGGTTGACTGCATCTCTGTTTTTTGGGTGGCCACCCAAGAGATGACTCATTAAAATGCTGAACAGCCAGCCTGGGCTTTCCAACCCTGTTTTCAGGGTAGTTATTTAGAAATAAGACATTACTTACAAACTTATCCAGAAATCCTTCCGTTCCCAAAGAAAAATGTTGGTGTAACAAGCCAATTAAAACACCCCTGAAACAAATACAGAGATGGGCTCAGAGATACCCACAGGGTTGTACAACACAGCAGATTAAAAAGCAGCTCCCTTGCTTGGACTGAGCTCTGCTTTACAGTGCCAAAACTACACCTCCAGGTACATCTCACATCTGGATAAACCCAAGAAAATATCCCAAGCTCAAATGAGGCCCAGACACTGCAAAGCTGGAACGGCCTAATGCAGTTATTTACAGAGTAAACCCACACAAACACTGTTCTGTTCCCAGCTCTGTTCCCCTCCCACCAACTTCTGACCATGCAAACTGTGAAATTCAAGGTTTGTTCTCCCATGGGATAGGACAGGGTGATCCTAAAGCCCCAAATTAACTGGATTTGACCACACAAAACGGTGTGGGTGCAAGGAGAGCACCAGCTAGTGGCGATGCAGCAGCACAGCCGAGAGCTGGGTGGCCTTGCTGGGATGGAGAAGGTCTGGAGCAGATGGCTCCAGCTGGCTGAGGGACACCAGTGAGGCAAACTTCCTAAAGTGGCTGGACACAAACAAGAAAGTTGATTTCTTTGCAGCTGCTGTGTGAAATTCCAAACAAACCCACCGTATGAGGGGTATAGTCCATGATTTTGCCCTTGCTACCAGGGCATCGGTATGTGGGATAGGGAAGGACAGGTGGTTTCAATGCTGCTCCACAGTGCCTGCTGTCTGTCTTTGGGCAGGAAATTCTTCCTTACCAAGCCCCACAAGCTAAATCCCCACAGTGTTGTCTGATTTATCTTTGCTTTGTTAATAAGTGAAATGTCCTCTGCCTCCTCAGGAACGTCCTGCGCAAGCTCCTGACGCAGCCCCAGCAGGTGAAGGGAGACGTCCTCTCCCTGGAGGAGATTTTGGCTGAGGGGGTGGAGAGTGACACCTCCAGCCAGGGCAGTTCCAGCGAGGGCCAGGTCAGGCTCTGCAAGACACGGATGAAGGCTCTGCAGGAGGCCATGTACTACAGCGCCGAGCACGGCTACGTGGACATCACCATGGAGCTCAGGGCACTTGGTAAGCTCTTCATCTTAAGCATTGGGCACATTTAAGGCATAAAAAGCTTTTTCCTCTGCCCCTTTTACTTGGGGGAGCAGTAACCCCAACTGCAAAAGTATCCCAGGCTGTCCAATTTAAATTTAAAAAAGTGTTTAAGGCTCCTCACAAGGTTTTTTTCAAATTCCTGCTGATCTGGGATGTCCCTCACTGTTGGGATCCTCTGTATCAAAAGAAAGGGACATATATCTTTGGCAGATACTGACACCTAAAATTCATCTTAAACAGCCTGGTCTCAAAACCATAAATAACAGAGATTCAATGGTTAAAGTGAAAGAACAAACCTGATCTAAAAGGTAGGAAAGAGCAGCTTTAAAGCTTGTGTGTTACAGGTAACTAGGAGAAAAGACCTTATACCACATTTGTGTAGGGTTATGTATTCGTCCAAGTTCAGTTCAAATTTCTTTTGTGGTTCTGACTAATCATGAAGCTCAGAAAAAACAGGGAGTCTCTGGTCCTTAAAAATCAGCAGAAAGTTCCAATTTATGATCTGGTACCAATCCTTCGCTTGTGTAGGTAACTCAATCTGTCAGTGACCCAACTCAGTCACCTCTAATATCAAGACAACAATGTATGTGCTGTTAGGATGTATGTGATGATCTACTCCAGTGCTGCCCAGTGTTAGTAATTGCAACAGGACAATCTATGCACAGGTACTTCAAGAAATCATCACCTTTCACCTTTCCCTGTCCTTTTACTGTGGCTGCAGGAGTTCCCTGGAAACTCCATGTGTGGATCGAGTCACTACGGACAACCTTCTACCAGTCCCGTTACTCTGTTGTCCAGACCCTCCTACGAGAGTTTGTCACCATTAAAGAGGAGGATTACAATGAGGAACTGGTTAATGAAGGCTTGCAGCTCATGTTTGATATCCTCAAGACCAGCAAAGTAAGTATTAGTTTGTAACAGTGTGAAAATCGAGTGTTCAGTGTTTTTGTTGTTGTACAAGGTTGTGCACAGGAACACAGGTGTAAAGTCCCTAAGGAGTTATGGTATGGAAATGAAAACTCATATACATCCCCCCAGAACAGTCCTGAAATGCACAGATGGGGAAGCTGAGGAGCAGGTCTTCATACCTCCACAGCTGGTCACTACAACATGCATTTTAGTGACTACACCAACTCTCCTTTGAATTAAAAACAAGAAATATAACTGGCTGACTAAAACCAACTGGGAAACAAACTTGGATCTAACCATGAGCTAAGTGTGAATCATACCTAGTTGAGGACACACTTGTGGGCTCTTCTGTTCCAGTGGAGAGGATGAGCTTTTGCTGATGGACTCTTCCTCTGTCAGAATACACTTGCTCAGGTCACACACTTGTCCCTCTGTGGGGAGGTTATTCCTGTGGGGTGCACTTGCTTTAAGCCTCAGGTGAGCAGTAGATCATACCTGTTCCATCCTCCTTTACAGAACGATTCCATCAACCAGCAGCTTGCATCCATCTTCACCCACTGCTACGGGAGCAGCCCGATCCCCAGCATTCCTGAAATCCGGAAGACCCTGCCAGCACGGCTAGGTAAGGTGCTCACCCACACAGGGAAGTTCCCGTGCTTGGGTTTTTTATGTTTTAAAAAGCATGCAGTTTCAAAAAATGCTCACCTTTTCTTTCCCCCTTGCCCCGACAGATCCCCACTTTCTGAACAATAAGGAAATGTCTGACGTAACTTTCTTAGTGGAAGGAAAGCTCTTTTATGCACACAAAGTCCTCCTGGTTACTGCATCTAACAGGTGAGTCACAAGCCAGAGATATAATTAATTAAATTAACCTGATTATCCTTAAACACACAGTGCAGTAGTTGGAGTTAACATATCCAGCCATTCCCTTCCTTCTCTTGGAATGGGCAGCTCCAGCTTTCCTGAAATCTCACACTGACCTGGTGCACTTGCTGCTATTAGTTTCTTTCTCTGTTATTGGCATAGTAACAGGGTTATCCAACTACTACAGGGTGGGATTGGATCAGACCCAAGCAATTTACAGGTTAAATTGTCCCTGAACTGATTATCATTAAATTGAAAAAAATGTGATTTTCATCCTGCAAACAAGAACAAGGAAGGATCATTGTTTTCCCCTTGCTTAGACTGTTTGTGATGAGTGTGTGACACACTAACACAGCAATCTGTTAAACTAAATCTATTAAAATCATTCTCAGGTTTAAGACACTAATGACCAATAAAACAGAACACGACAGCCACGGCAGCAAGACTGTTGAAATCAGTGATATGAAGTACAATATTTTCAAGGTATGTAACTTATTCTACTTTTTCTTTATTCTTTTGCATCTTCTCCCCTATTTGGAATGTAAAACAAACTCAAGGAGTAATATCATAGGTAATTTACAAGTAGAAATGGAGTTCCTTTCAATACACATGAATTTGATTCTGATCCTTTTTCCAAACTTCTCAGGTAAGACCAACCTTAAAACAGAAATCCTCCAGTCAATGTTCTTATTTTCTTACTAGGCAGCAGACTCCTCCATAAAGCAGGAGAAACTAGTCTCCTACTGAAAAGTAGTTTTAAACTTTTAAGACACCATTTTCATACCTTTTGCAGCACCATTCTCACGTCAGTGAAATGTGATATTTAAAGCATTCCACCTTTGCAGGTCTGTATTTCAGAGTTGGAAGAAAGGTATAGAACAGGGAGATGTGAAGTGCAGAGCAGGTTGTGTGAGCCTTTCACTAAAGGGTTGAGGCTTTTTTATAAGCAAACAAATCAGCAGATCTGTTGGTCAGCAGTGCTGCCATCTCAACAGAAGGAATGAAGTTGACCATAAGAACATCTTTGTTCTGCTTGAACAAGTTGTGTTGAGTAGATGGCATCCAAGTTTTACAGCTCAGGCCACAACAGGAAAAAAAATGTATTGAGTGTATTGAAACAAGCCACCTTAACTGCATTTGTACAGCAAAAGGTTGCTAAAGAAAGAACTGAAACAGTGAAATACTTCACGGAGTTGAACAACTTGATGGCAAATATAATTGGATATGTTAAGGAGATGAAATCTCAGTTAAGTGGAGGATGCTGAGCCACCAGAGACCTGTGTTCTCCACTGGAAAGCGGCCGTGCTCCCCTGTAATTGTTAATACAAATAAAAAACAAAGTAGCAGCATAGTTTTGTTCTCACCCGTTAGAAATGGTAAGCAGAGCTTGCAGAGCCTGCACCTGCTTACACAGCACCCAGGACACTTCTGTTCCAACACAAAGTCCAGTCTTCCCCCCGATAAGATGGTACCATTCAGGCTCGGGGTGAGCCCATGCACATCAAAGAGCAGAAGCTGCCTCTCACTCTCCCTGAAAACAATTATGCCTTTTCCTCTGGCCCTGACAGGGGGCTGGAAACTGATTAGAAGCCCAGCAGGGAAGGCAAGTGGCTGGGAGGTCCCCAGGACACACATGCTGGGCTCGCTGGCAGCTCCGCACGTGACCAGCCGGCCCGGCTTTACAAAACCAGATCCAAGGCACTGCTTTACAAGGACATCGGTGTTGCTCAGAGACACACTGTCAGCCTAAAATCCTCAGCAGGGCCTTTTTCAGAGCCCAAGAGAGAAAGGACTGTTAGAAAGCAGCAGATTTGCAATGCTACAGAATAAAAAAAGCCACCAGTGCAGGACAGAGCCAGAACAGGACACAATCCCCGTCTGCTCAGGAAGGGAAGCACAGCCATCAACAGCCACTTGTGACTTCAGTGATAACTTCATGCCTGGCCTTCTTCCCATTCCAGATGCTGATGCAGTATTTATACTATGGAGGAACAGAATCTATGGAAATTCCCACCACTGATATCTTAGAGGTGAGAGAGCATTTTCTTCCAAGTCTTGCCAAGTGCACTGGGGCATAAACTGAGCTGAAAGGCAAAGTCCAGGAGCTAACAGCAAGCTTCCATTCAATCCAGGAGTATACTTAACACTTGGAAATGAGTTTATGACTTTCAAAACATCATTGCTCGGTGTTCCTGTGACAGAAAGGAGCACAAATACACTTCCTGCGGGAGGAGCCTTTGCTAAGAGGGGAAATGTGTCTGTCAGTCTCTCACTTCAGCACCAAGAGGCCTTTCTGCTCTTTCATGAGGACTTGGCCATTAAACAACGAGTCAGAGGTGGTTCAGAGAGGAAATCATCCATTCTGTTTGCCTTCCCTAAGCCTTTCAGGGCTCATGATCTCAAATAGCTTCTCTCTTGTCCCAATAGCTGCTGTCAGCTGCCAGCCTGTTCCAGCTGGACGGCCTCCAGAGACACTGTGAAATCCTCTGTGCCCAGACCATCAGCATGGACAACTCTGTGAACATCTATAAATATGCAAAGGTAAATGCCAAACACCCTGATTTAGGAATCCAAATGAAACAGCAGGATTCTTCCCATGGGCTCGTGTTAGTTACTAAATACCACAGGCCCAGGTGGGCAGCTCTCTGCAGGTAGCTCTACCCCAAGCACAAGCGAGATGTATCCCAGTTCCAGTCTGTATAGTCCTGCACAGCCCCAGTGTGTTTTCTTGTCTGAAGCAATCATGTATGGAATTGATGGAAGATCCCTGCAGAGTAGGGGAGAGCTGTCTGAGCAGGCTGATCCAGCAACATCAGCAAAGCCTGAGGGATTCAAATCCTGGGAGCAGCAGGGGCAATTGATCACGGCACAGCAACTGTGAAATAAACCCTTTCTTAGCACCCCCACTGCTAGAATATATTCTTTACAGCTCCAGAATGAGCATAAACGCTGTTGTGTGACAGATATTCACCTCTATAGCAAATAACCCACGTTACCAATAAAAGATACTCTGCTGTTCCTGGAATTTTGCAGGATCAGATCCCTTAACAATAAGCAGAAAGGCCAAACAGAGGGTTGATAGTGATTTTTTTTACCTTATGGGTAGTGTCACATTGACACTTTTCCTAACTCTCAACACTGGGCTAGTTTTTTCCCCATGAAACTTGGGCTGGTTTCTTTCTGGACCTAAAATTTAGCAGTATGCAGTGGTGGAGAGGGAAAGCAGAGCATTCTCTACTGGCCTTTAGTACTTTACCTTAAAATAGTATTTGCACAAAGTTCCCAGGAACAGGCTGCGTGTGCACAGAGCTTATTAATGCTGAACTTGTTTCGTCGTTCTCATTACTGACCTGACTGATTCTGAAGCAGAGGTGAAGAAATCCACCTAATGTGGTTCAGAAGTGCAACATCCCTGTTCTCCTACATTCAGCTCCTTTTTGTAGGAGCAAGGCTCACATCCTGTGAACCGTACCCTGATTGCCCTGAGCTGTGCTCACCATCTGGCACAGCAGTGTTGTGTGTCACAGCTAAACAGGTACCTTGGCCACTTCATCAGCCAGCTGCTCTGCTCCTTGAAGAGGAGGAGGCTGGAGTGCAGGCCAGTGGCTCTGCCAACAGCAGGCCATCAGGGGAAGGAATTAAAAAGCCTGGATGTTTCCCTGCTCACACCTGTGCCTGCAAAAAGCACCAGAAGAAATTATCAACCAACACTGGTCCTGCCTTCAGTGCTTGCCCACTGTTATTCCTATCTTATTCCTGTCTTAGAAAACATTAAAGGGAAAAAACATTGGAAACGAGAGGCTCAAGGTTGTAATTTACAGCTTTTACATACAGAAGAGGCTAAAAATATCCTCTCTCCCTCAGATTCACAACGCACCTGAACTGGCCTCTTTCTGCGAGGGCTTCTTCCTCAAGCACATGAGCTCCCTCCTGGAGCAGGATTCCTTCAAACAGCTCATCTACAGCAGGAACAGCAAAGTGCAGGGCCTGGACCCGCTGAGGGACCTGCAGACAGCCCTGGCTGGTCGCCTGCACTCCGTGTACGTCACGTCCAGGGTGTGAGGCAGGACACGGCACTGGCCCAACCGCACCGGGATGTGTCACCAGGAAGGCTGGGGCTGTCCTGTTGGCCTCCTGGATCTCACTGAAAGCCCCCTACAACAGACACACCCCAGGCCAGGGTGCTGAGGGAGGGGGAGCTTGGCTTCTCTGTGCTGCTGCTGTCACAGAAGCAACCCTGTCACAGCACAAACAAACAAGGGAATGCAAGGGAAGAACCCGAACCGCAGAGATCAGCACTGCCCTTTCCACAAGCACAAGGCAGGGCTGTAGGGAAAGAGGCAATGCCACCTAGACCCAACAGCTAATACATAGGCTGAAGTGGCTACACACCATAATGGCACCTAGTTCACACACAGATGTTTTCCGTGTAAAAAGGCTGCACAGGAAGAGTTTGCTGATCCACTGCTCATCCAATGAACCAGTGTCACAAACTACTTCAGTAACAACACCAGTGTCTGTACATGGCAGCAGACTCTGACAGAAGTTTTCCCCCAACCTGTTTGCACCTTGAGGGAGAGATTTTGTATGTTCAAAGCTGAGTAGAAACTACTACTAACTCTGAAATTACTCACTCTTTAAACCTAATATGAAGAACCGAGCTGGGGCAGGGAGGGGAGAGTTGGGGGTTTGTGTGTTTTTAAATACAGTTTCACTGTGCCAGTTGTTAATCTATTTTGAGGAGATAAAAAAAGACTGTCTTCCCTTTCACTGTCAAGGTCTGATAGTCTCAATCACTTTCAGCTTAAAAGCCTGTTTCTGAACATTATCCATGAGACCTCACACCCAAACAAGACATGTTCTAGAAGACTCAGGTGTAGCAGGAGCTATGCTAAAAACTGCCCAATTGCATAAACAGCAATAAAAGTCTCCCCAAGACCCCGAGGAACATGGAGCCCAGTGGTTTTGTTTTCTCTCTGGAGCTAGTTGGGGATTAGCAGCTCTGACCTCTAGTCTCCATTTCCACATCCTCATCCATGGAATGATGTTTCCACAGATATGCTACCTCAGGGGGTCTGGGCACAGTGCACACCTGGCAGGTTTCTGGGGCTTGGCTGCAACCTTAAACAAGATGCCTCAACTCAAATGCTCAAGATTCAGAGTTTTTGTTCACAAATCCCTGGTCCAGAAGGCCTCATTCTAGCTGACCTAGGAGAATGAAGAACAGACAGTTTAATCTACAGTTTTGAGTCTGAAGCAACATTTGTGTGTTTTTATTTTGAATAATTCCAACTGCAGGAAGGCAGTTAGTTGAGTTAAAACCCAGATCCTGCTTTTACCAACAGCTTTAAGGAAAGATCTCCAGCCATTCCCACTGAGCTTTGCTGGCACCCACTAAAAGCATTCACCAAGATACTTTCATTCATTACAGATGGGTGAAGGAGAAGAGGAAACTTAAGTTTTCCATGGAGAACTATTCCTTCTTAGAAATTCAACAATTAATTAATATTGTAACTAAACACACTGGAACAAAGAGGCTCAGCTGGGCCCAAGCTCCAAAGCACAATGTAGACACAGTTTAGGTAGACAAAGGGAAGGAGGAACTACAGCATCTCCCAACAAATCCATCAAAATCTGACATGGCCTCATTCCTAGAGGATTTACACAAGAGGCAAATTGCATGCAAGGACAAGGATTTTTATAGGCTCAGCTGACAGACAAAGTTGGTCAGGGCACACTCCCTTTGTGCTTTAGGTACACATCTGCTTCTGGACACCACTGGCTCCAATAACCCTATTTATTAGCAGAAAGCCATACAGGAGGCTCAGGACTATCATTGGTCTGCCTGAGAAGTACCACAGAAGGCTTGGTCTTGGAAAGTATTTTAAGTAGCTGCTCCAGCTATCTGTACAAATATGTAGGTCCTCTTTTGTTGCTGTAATATTACAATGCTTTGTTAATTGTACATTAATGTTGTCATTTATGTAAATGTACCAGGATTTTATTAACAACGTAATTTTAAAATACACAGTTGCTGTTATTTATTCTGCTCGTCTAACAATGAGAAAAAAAAAAAACATATTTGAAGACACTTCTGTGGAAAAGGCTGTTGCAGTTTAAGCCAGCTTAAATTTGGGGTTGTGTATATACCTAATTTTAGGGATAAAGTGTGATTCATTTCCCCTTCTAGGCTCAAACATTTTTTGAAGTACTTAAACTTGCATTTTCCCTCGCTGGAGTAAGTTTACCTGCTTTCCCTCAGCAAGCAGCAGATAGTAGTGTCCAACAAGAGTCCTAGGGTTTTTCTCTGCAGCAGGAGAGACAGTGAGGGTTAAAGTAACTCCCAACCCAGAGATGTTGAAAAAAAAAAAAGCAGGTGACCCTTCCCTTCCATGTCACCTCAGGACCCCAAAGGCCAAAAGGGCTCTGGCTGGTGCACTGTGGGAGGATTGATGTCAGAGCAAAGAACATTTAAAACACTGACAAGCCACAATACAGGAAGCAAAGGCATATACTCATCTGTGATCTAAGAGATATAAAGGTTGAAGAGCAAGAATTTGACCCAGAACTATACTTTTTTTTCTTTTTCTGGAAACCCACCAACACAAACACTGACTTGTTCCCAAGAATTACAGAACACAAACACCTCAGATTCCCTTTGGAGCACTATAACAAGTAGGTTAAACAGAAATTTCTTATGAAACCAGTTGGACGCAGCTGTATTTTATAGAGTGGAGTTTCAGAAGGTAAAAGAACAGTTTGCCTAGCTTTGGGGAAGCACAAAACTTTGCTGGCCATAATGCCATCATCTCAGGGAGCAGAGGAAGTAAACAGAGCCCACGCATCTGCCTGAAGACAGTCGATGATTTCAGCCTAAAATAAAGCCTTTTTGCTTTCTAATAAGCCTTTGCACAGCAGGCAGGCACTGGCTAATGCAGCACCACTATTCACTGGCCCTTTGCCCTTGCCAAATGCTGCCCAGGCAGCCAGACACTGCTTCCTGCACCTGCCACAGCGAGTGAGCCAAGGGCACACAAGAGGAGAGGCCCCTGAGGAACGGGGCAGCAACCTGCTGTCACACTGCCTGTGGCAGGGAGAGGACCCCAGAGCTGCATCTGCCTCCCCAGAGGGCAGGCGTTGGGTCTGAGGGATCCATCAATCCACAGCAAAACCAGAATATTACCATCAGCATTATTTGCTCAAGCACAAGACAGGCAGGACAAAGGTGTCTCTGGTACGATGAGAAGTCACAGCAGAACAGAGGAAAAAGGAGCAACACGGCACAGAGCTGGAATCACCTCAGTGCTGTCCCTGTTCTGGCTGTTCCAAGCACAGGATTTCACCCAGTGCTCGTCTCTCCATGTCTAGCTCAGCCAGGAGAATATTTCCTGTGCCCATCTCCACCTCTCCCCATCATAACCTCCCCCCAACTAAAAGCACTGGTCAGAAATCACACACGTGTAGCTTTAGGGCCCTCACCAAGAGACAGGATTGTGGTTCAGAGACAAACTAGTACTGACATAGTCCAACAAAAATTCAGCTCTCAAAAAAACCCCTCCCAAGGGAATATCACAACAGCCAAATGGAAAAGACAACTTCCTCTGCCTTGCACTAAGAGTGCACCAGCCTTGGCTTTCCAGACAGCTCCCTTCTCCCTCATGCCCCTCTCCTGACAGCACACCCAGCTCTCAGCAGCCTCAGCTTCCCTGGTTTTCCTTCCTCCCAAATCCATCACCAGAGGTCAGCTCACTCCAGCTGTCAAAACAGCTCACGGCTCTCCGAGCAGGCAGGATGATTCCACTGACAACTAGGTCACATCTCCCCACCACTGCAGGGAGCCGCTCAGCCAGACGGGGCCTCCACATTCACCTCCAGTTGGCCACAGGACTCCATCACTTGGGCACGGGAGAGCAGAGTGAACCTGCTGCAACGTGGTCAGGGAGCACCCAAACAGGCTGTAAAGTGACCTGGCAGCTTTAAAACAGCCCTGAGACCACAAACTCTTTGGGTTGTGCAGACCTGTCCCCCCCTAGGAAAGGGGAGGCTCACGCAGCTGAGCTGGCTTAGCCTGTGGTGAAATGCACACACTGCAATTAGGGGGTCCTTGCAGCAGTCACAGCTCCATCTGCAGGGAATCCAGGGATGGAAAGGCCAGAAACCTGCTCTAGTCAAAGGGAAACAGGTTCAACATGGAGCAATCCTGAAAATTCAGAGATGCTGAACTCACTCTTCTCTCAGCCCCAATGTCACGTGGCATTTTCAGCACACTCCTGGCTACAGAAAGACACATTCCTCCCTTGATGTTGGATGGTGTTCAAGTAGCCCTTACTCTAGCTGGAATTTCAACCCAGCCTCCTTAATGGAAAGCACAGAGAGGAAAATGTGGTTTGACCAGACTTGTTAAAAAAATGAAGAATACACATCTCTCCCTTATTTTTAGTATCTGAGGGCTTTTTTCCACTTGGCTGTTCAAAGAGCAAGAGACAAGCAGAGGAATCCAAAAAGCTGCCAGGAATCACCAAGTGTAGACAGAAAACCCAAAAGGGAACAGTGCAACTGAATACACACATTTTCTGTAGAAACAGCAGAAAAACCCACCTCCCACTCTCAGAAATAGAGGGGCACACCTGCAGCCTAAATCCTGCAAGGATTTTACAATGCTATGCCCAGGTCACAGACAACAGAGCAAGAATTACTACAGCCCACAGAAAGCAGTGAAGGCAACTCTAGGAAGATCTCAGCTAAATAGTAAAATTTTAATCTGCTTGAAGAACCGAGTTTTATTTTGTCTACTGTCCTCCACCCTCATTTATAGACAATTGCCAAGTCTGCTGCACTACAGATATTTTCACAGATAGCTCCAGTCCATCACCACGAATTCTTCTCATGCTTTCCCCAAAAAACACCAGTAAATTAGCTCTTACAAAATATAAAACAATTTTGAAGCCCTAACAGCACATGGGCATTCCATAATAAAACTTCTCTTCAACCTTAGTTTTGAGCCCCTCAGTAAAACCAGAGTTTAACAGGTGTTGATATGTTAGTGCTGATTTCCTGGCAACCTGACAAAACTCGCCACCAAAGCCAAGCAACAGGTCTAGGACAGCAAGGAGACAGAAGTCAGTGCTCAGTGATCAGCCAGCCCCAAATAAAAAGTACATCAAAAACCCCCACCAGCTCCAAAGGACTGAACCAGCAAATATAGCAAATATCTGCAGTGCTAAAGGCACAGTCACATACCAGGGCACAAAAGATCTTTATCCTTTGTTGTCCAAAGTTTTTTAATAAACCATAGAACCATGAAGATGCAGGGAGCTTACAGATTGATCTTCCCTCTTGGAATGGGAATTCTGTAGCTGCTTCATAATATCCCAGTGTGTTGCAGTGCCCTGCTCACACTCTAGAGTCACACTTGATAAAAGTCTTCATACAGTATCTCCTGGCACTGTCACTGTTCTTCCCACAATACAAACACTTGAAAAATGCCTCTTAAGGCTTTTTCTTCCCTCCGGTGCTCACCCTCCCAAAGAAAGTCTGTTGATTAAAGGGAAAATAGTACTTCTTAAGTACAGACCCAGCACTTGTTAGTTCTGGATCACTCATGGTCTTTAAAGTCATTTCTTCCTCTTCTTCTTTAGATCTTTAGTGTTCTTAAATTTCTTCAGTTGCTTGGGTCCTCTTGCTGTTTCTAATGTCCTTTTCTTCTCACTGGGAAACAGGAACAAAATAGCTGTTTAAAATACACCAGATTGCCATGCAGCTGGGAAATTTTTCTTGTAAAAGGAAGGTGAGAGTAACAGAAATGTTAACCAGTTTCTTGGGTTATTTAAACTTGGTGCTAGAGAAAGCACAAACAAGAGCCTGACTGAGAAAATCTGAGCACGCTGGAAAATATAAGCCAAACTGAATCCCAAAAGATCTTGATTTTTGGCTCTTGTCATTGCTTTTCAAGCAATGTGTCCTAAAGGCAATTCAAGTCAGTCATCTGGAATTTAGAGAACCTAGAAAAAAAATTACCACTGATGGTTTTTAGCATTCAATTTAGTTCCTGCATTGGATTCTGATTATAGCAAACAGGACAGGGCTCAGATTTTTATAAGCAATGACGAGACTCTCTCATCCCTGGAAAGCTTCTGAAAAATCACATCTTCCAGCATTCATGGAAAAAAAAAACATGAAAGGATGGAATTGAGATGGAATTGAGATCACTTGAGCTATCAGGCACCCCAGGAAGGGAAAATAAGCAGGCAAGTCTCAACTATAAATCCCCAAGGAAAAGAGGAGGAAGGACTCCATGCTGGGCAAGGCAGAAGTAAGAAGATGCATGAAAAGGAAGGAACTGCAGAAATGCAGATATTTTGCAGGCTTAACCTCACATTGGAAAGAACTCCTCTTCCCTGGATTTGCATTTTCTCCAGTGGCACCTCCATGGGCTCCCACCCACTGTTAAGACTCAAAGCAAGTGGTGGAATGAGTGACCCACGGGAGAAATGGCAGCAAATTTTGTGTGTGATCACCAGATTAAAAGTTAGAATTAGCAAACAGGTTACATGAGGAGAGGACTAAGAGCAGCACAGTACTAGAGCTCTCAGGTGCTCACACCCTAATTCCTCCAGGAAAACTGAGAATCACACACTAAGATGAGTTTATCCGCATTTATCTTTGGCTTCATTCTTTTGGAAAATGTTATAATAAATCCAGCAGGAAAGGCCAGAGGTCTGTGGAGTATTAGAACTTCCTTAACCTTTTCAAGCTGACCACGGCAGCGTTCTGTCCTGCTTTGCTCAGCACCTCATTCCATTCTTCATCGTCACCCCGGATAATGTATCTGAGTGGGAAAGGGAAAGGAAAATTCAAAGGGTTAGCACAAAGTGGAAAAAACCCAAGGTGATTCTGTTGTCAGGCACACACAGCTCTGCAAACAAAGCCACCCAGCCAAGTCAGAACTGGGAAATAAACACAAAGCTAAGCTGGCAAAGCCTGCATGGGACAGTTTTTCTGGATCAATCTGGGAAAAACTGAAGACCTGAAGCTCTCTTTTGAAAAGAGAAAATAAAACAATTGCCATTCAAATGACCTTATGTTCTATGGCCCTTGTCAGGGTGTTCAAGTACCCTGGAAATTACACACAGGTTTAACCAGGCAAAGCAATCATGTAGGAAAATGGAGTGGCTGCTCTCCATCCCAAGTTCTTGGAGATTTAGAACAGAGGAGGCTTTGTTCATACAAGGCTGAACAATGCTGGACAAAGCCTTTTTTCAAATCAAACAGCTCTGCCTCTTCTATTAGTTTTCTGTAACCTGTATTGAAAAGTGTTCAGAATGGAGGAAAACAAAAATAGATTTCTGTGCAAGAAAAACAAGGGAACATAGTCCAAAATGACAAAACAGGTATGTAACACTATCAGTGTTAAAGAATGGAATTAAAACTTCTAAAACATTCTGGTAATATTATTTTCCTTCTGTGACTGACTTGCAAGTCACTTCAGATCACTTCCATTTTTGTCCTTTCTTCAAACAAGACAAACAGAGATTCAAAGAAGCTTTTATTCCTTTTCTCTTAGCAGAGATCAATCTAAAGCCAAAACTGACAACTTCTCAGGGATATCAGCACAATAAACAGGATTTATAAGACAAAGTGGGTGGAAAAAGAGAAGAGAGAATTAGTGGCATATGTGACTCCTGGTAGTCCAAAAGAAAAATCTGCTGACACTTTTAAAAGAAGCTCTGGTTGGGGTTTTTTCTGTTGATTGGGGTTTTTTTATGTTTTTGGTTTGGGTTTTTGCTCTTCTTGTTGTTAAAGAAGAGAATATTAAAATGAGCCAGGTACTATTTTGACTGGAGTTGCCACATACTGGATAACAGCCACCAGGAGCTGGGTATCCTGGTCTGAGGAAAATAATGACCATTTCTAGAAGCACAAGAAACTAAAATTAGAAACAGTCCACAGCCAGGCAGCTTGTTTTATTACTCCTTATCTTAGAACTAAATAACACGTGTGTATAACATCAAGATGGAAACTGATACACAGATACAGGTCAAGAGCTGCTGCCATGAATAATTTATTATTTAAAGGACACAGGCACACAAAACCCAAAAGTTTTCATCAGCATATTCTTATCTTACCCAGGTAAGATTCTTACCCACTGCTCATTATTTACTGATGGTTTGAGATTGTGATGCTGCAACTACAGCCTTGTGCACAAATCCCAGCAAGACCCAGCATTCAAACAGATACCAGGATAAAACTGCATCTCAGACTCATACAGATCAGTTCTTACTGTGTCAGGTCCATTTCCTTCAGCTTCATCACTTCTTGCTTGTGTTTTTCTTGGAATTCCTTTGCAGCTTCCTCCTACAACAGCACAGCAGAACAGAGGCATTAAGTCCTAAGCGCCACAGCAAGGGGCAGAAAATGCCTTTCCCACTAAAAAAGAAATACATCCCCCGAAACAAATACCAGATGATCCTGAAAAGCTTCTGTCTTTTATATAATTGCATTTTTACATTGCTTACATACAATTGTAATTTTCTGTGTAAAATCCACATTTAATGGATTAAGAAACAAGCTTAGCAAAGCATGACTCTACAAGCACATAAGGCAAACCTGTCAGGTTGTAACTACCAGAAAATGACAGACAGGATGTGGAACTCCTGCCATCCAAGCAAATTTAGATTACCATGCTTCTACACTCTTGAGAGCTCCACCAAGTGTTTACATATGTATCAAGAAGAAAGTCTGTAATTACCAAATCATCATTTAAAGACTTCAGCGTTGGCTCCATTACAACATCCTTTGTTGCTGCCATTTGCTCCTCCACAGCTTTTTCCTGGACTGTGTTGAACAGCTGAAAATGAAGTGACCCAACATATATAAAAGAGTGGCTGTTTCTTGGTTAGTGCTTTAAAATAAATAAGAAATGCTGTCTGTCTCCACGAAACTCTTCTAACCTTGAAGTAAGATGAGGCAGTTGTTTATTTCTGATGCATGTAACATCCTACTGAAATAAAGAGCCCAAGGCTGCTTCCTGAGGGCAGCATATATATGTGTATGGCTTTTAAAAGAAGCATCAAACTACAGTCAGCCAGCACTCAATGTCACACATAAGTGTAGAGAACTCAGAGTTTACAACATACTTATTAATACAGATCATTTATCACCTCTTCAATACACATCCTGTGCCAAACTGCAGAAGCTTTGCTCCATATCCTGAACCTTAAAGACAAAGAAAACCAGAAACCAGATCTAAAACTTCCTAACCATTTCACTGGACTTCAAATCTATCTCTAAGTAACACTGGAAAATACTTTTTTCCAAGAAAAGTTGAGATGCCACCAGTGCAGTGAACAGGGATAAACAAATGGCTCAGCTGGCAAGATAAGTTGTATGCTCAGCATTTTGGGCAGGACATTTCAACACTTCAAACCATAAAACAAGTACTATCATTTGAGAAAACACTACATGGAACCACGGAATGGTCTGGCTTGGAAGGGACCTTAAAGATCATCTAGTACCAAACCTCTGCCATGGGACTTTGGATTTATAAATGAATGCCACGAATACCTGGTTTTTCTACTGGGATTTTCCTATCCTACAAAGAAGTTTACAGTCAGTTACTGGGGACTTAATAAGGATGGACAGTTCTGACTCTGCTTTCCATTAGTGCCATACCTCCTGTGAGCCTTGGAATTCTACCATGGTCCAACATAACCAAGTCAAAGCTGTACCTGGACTACTTTGCGGATGATCCTGTTGAAGAGGCCCATCAGCTGACTGCTGGGAAGTTCCACCTCCTTTTCCAGTTGATCCAGAGATTTATGCTGTAGGCCAATCCCTAGAAAGAGGGCCTGAGGAAACAACATGTTATAGAGGCTTTTAGAGCAAATACCAATACATATTCCCCACTTCAGCCCATGTTTTCCCCAGTCCTGGCTCCACTCCAGCCATACACACCGACTGAGCAGCAGAGAGGGAGATATCCCCCAGCTGGTGGAGGAAAAACATCCTGGCAAGGGTAGGAACCATGTCCATGATGAGGTGATAGTCCACCATGTTGCGGGAGTACATCTCCAACCTCTTCAGGTCATAGGGGATGAAAAGTGACTCCAATTCAGCTCGGCTGATGGCTGAGGGGGACAGGGAAAAGGACAACAAAAGTAAGAAACAAAGACAACCCAGACTGTTCTTCAGAACTACCCAACATCTCCGTATTTAACACTATTACTGAGAAAGGCCAATTGCTACCCCACAGGTCTCCCATCCAAACACAATTCATAACTCAGTAGCACCACTATCCAGACTGGCTTGGGTATTCCTATAGTCTCTTCGTTTACATAAAAAACATTGAAAGTGTCAAAACAGACCAGCACATCAACTTGGATGTGCCAGAGACTGAAAACATTGAGGGCTGAGAAACAGTTTGCCCAGTCTAACTATTCACACTGGTTTTGCTGTAAAAGAGGTTTGTTCCCTTGTAGCAGCAGCAGCCAAAACTCTTCTCCAAAAGAGACACCAAAAACCTACAAGACACAGATTACCAAGTTCTCTCCAGGTGACTCTCCTCTGTTAAGGACACTGAGAAAACAGCAATTTGCTTTTAAGCTACAAGTGAGTGTGGGAAGTTCCTTGTCTCGCCCCTTTTGTTAAGTGCCTGCTCTTAGAAAAAGCATCACATTCCAACTCCCAAATTTCTGATGACAGTGTTCTTCCTGAGAAGCAAGTTGCTCTGCCTGCTGCTATTCAAGGCTTCTGATACAAAAAGACTTTAAGCTTCAATGTCACTGAATGCTGAGACCCAGGGTACTCACGTGGTTGTGGCTGCTGTTTGATATTTTTGTTCTGCAGAATATTCAGTGCCAGCGAGGGAGAGAATGTGCTGAACTGGTAGGAAAGCAGGGAAAGGAACCTCCTCCTGAAATCTACAGGACAAATAAATTATTCCTGTGGACCTCTAGAATAAATATCCCAGAGGATTCTTCTTAGCAAGATCAAAGTTACCCTTCCAGAATGCAGTAAGCCAAGGCTCCTGTTCAGCATCCTCCTCATTCAGCATCTTGAGCATGATGCAGGAATGCTCCCCAGTCAGGTCATTCTAATAAATACAATATGATTCTTTGAGATATTTCCCTTCATTCCCATGAACCTTTTGCAATCTGTGCTCAGCTGAAGGCAAATATCTTCTAAATGAACAACATATATACCAACTGCTACCGGTCACTGCTACCTAATGGAAAACCTAGAACTTCTAGGATTTGGTAAATCTTAGTTATTTTACCAATAACTACATTAATAACCCACATTTAATTAATAATTAAAAGGCTGCATCTATGTTCTGAATATTGAAGTGCAAACTACTTAAGAATCCCACATTCACAACTATAAAGCTGAACTCCTTCAGTTAACCAGACAGGCCCAAAGAACAAAAATGAACATAAACCCCAAAAGCAGCCTCAGAAAACTTTCCTGCCCCAATCTCGTCTCACAGAAGGTAATGGAAAGATTTCAATAGGGCTGGATTTTCACCCAGAAAATGTGGTACTTACTGGTGTCTGCCTCAGATAAACTGGCACAAATCCAGCACGTTTCCAAAACCTTAGGAAAGAGGAAACACACTGAGAGTTATGGAGCTGTTGATAGTACAGTGATACTTGTGATTAAATGCAATTTATCTACTTTATAAGGACAACTGCTGAGTCCCTAGAACACCTCACCAACTAGTGAATATGAACACTGAAAGCAGTAACAATCTGACTGAGGTTCTACCTCAGAGGAGTGAAAAATTATGACTGTGATATCAAAAAAACGGACAAACTTTCAAAGACAGATGTGATAGCAGAGCTACTGTATTTCACATGCTCCCAGGGCCTCTCTTAAAAGCAGGTTGATGGGTTTGGACCAATAATATTGTAGCAAAACATGGAATACACCACATTTTTTTTAAATTATGTTCTTTAATGTTTGATCTTTGTATACTTTCAAGCCTGATCAACAAGGGATATTTTACTGACACATTTAACATCTATCAGACTCCTCAGGGATACCCCAGGGAGAGGCTGAGAATTTACAGTTTATGTCAGAGACTCTGCCCTTCAGTGAAAGAAGATATTCCCTGGCAGCTTCCAAACAGTCATTTGTGCAAAGAGTGAGCAAAATCCTGCTGAAATCCTTTTCCATCCTCCTGGTCCTTCTTGAATCTTAGCTGTGAATTGATCTAACAATTCATTTTGCTCCTACTTCTTCTGTTAACTCAGTCATGTTAACTCATCTCACATGCCTCTGAGTTGAGGCAGGCCAGCAAGGAACCCAGGTTTTAGATGATAAATGACTTTTTTGTTTTTAGGCAAGCAACAGGAAGAATTCTGCATTATTTTGAAACTGTCTCCTGAATTATGGATTCACAATTCCCCACACTATGGCTCAGATTCTCAGAAACCTAGACGTTCTAAAAGTATTCATTTGCATTCAGTATAAAATTGTATTTTTTTATATAAAACTATGAGCTAAGATGGAGCTAAAACTTCAGAAAAATAAATATTTCCTTCTGCAGTAACTCAGTTCCTGCATGGTAAGAAAAGCAAGAAGCAGCTGCAGTTGCTGGTGGAAGCATTTATATTAGTCAGGAAACAAACAACTAACTTTGAAGTCAGCGGCACCTCAAGTTTCTGCAGGTCACAGGAATTAGTGTTAAACACTAATTACAGGCTGTTCTTACTTCTGTAGTCTGGATGTAACTAGGAAATAGAACCTTACTTGAGCAATCTTGGTGTTAGGCCATAAGACACCCCGAGATAGTCCAGGTTCTCAGCTTGTCTCTCACTCAGTTTGAGAAGCAAAGGAGGCAAATCTTTCCGAGGTGTTACAACCTCTTCCAATAAACCAACAGTCTGAAAAAGCAGAAAGGAGTTAGTAAAAATCCTTACAGAAACCTGCAATTTTAAGATCTTATTCTGTACAAAAAAATACTTCTTACAGAGAGGAATCATTGAGACTTAGTAGAAGCCAAAGAGCTTAAACACGACAAGAAAGAAAAAGAATGTACCAAGCTCCGTACCTCACTGCTTACAGTTGCAATTTCCTTTGGCTTTTGAATTGGTTTTTCTTCCAAACATGGGAATTTGCCTTCATAGTACATCTGCAGCAAGGCCAGAGCCCTGCTGCCATAGCCCATCTGTGAAGCAGGAACAAAACACTGTAAGCAAAGGGATGTCTCTAGTTTTCAAGACAGAGCAACAACATTCTCCCCTTAAAACCCATTAACAGTCAGTGCAGACATCACTCAGTCACTGCAAAAATGCCCTTTTTTGCTATATAGTAGTTCCATGGAGGACACGACAGAACCTGGGTGTCCAAAACCACAGTGAGAGCCCACTTGGTAGTTCAGGGCTGTGCAATAATTCTTGGAGCTTAACTCCAGCACTCAGAAAAAGCCAAACACCAGCGTGAACACTGGGAATCTCACACTAAACTTCCCTGGATCCTGCTGGTACCCTGCTGCTCGGGATGCTCCATGCTACAGCAGTGCCTAGCAATGACAGGAGTGCTGGTTTGCAACCCCAGGCTTACAACTGAGCCATTGGATGTTGGCCTTGTGGAATTCTGCCTGTACAGCCACTCCTGTGGTACCAGTGCTGATTATCCACAGTAACTTTAAAGTTCAAATATACAGTTATTTGAAGTTCAAAGTACTTTACCCCCTGATAATCCGGGTGAACCGCGATGCGAACAACGCGCCCGCCGGAGAGGCCCCCGAAATCCGGATCTTGGAACTACGTAACAGACAAAAAAAGCCAGTTTAAGGAACACACAAAGGCACTCAATAGTGCTGAAATACACCTTGGGTGTGAGGTCACAGCCAAATTACTCACCTGCTCTGAAACGGTCCAGGGAATAAGATCACCAGAGGCTTTCCTTCCCCTCGAGAGGCTGTTCATGATGGACTGCCGGGAGATCTCCCCCTCCAGGCAAACCTGCCAGGGAAGGCAAATAGAGAAAGAGGGTTTGCTTCCACAGCCACTTGACCAAATCAGAATCCAAACGTACACTTAGTCACTCTCTTACCTGAACAACAGCAAGTACTTCTGGTAATGAATTCTGGGTCGGCAGAACAGGCGGCAAAAGGCAGAAAAGATGGTGGGCAGGTGCATCAGAGAGCATCTGGAGGTCATTGGGTGAGTTCTGCAGGGTAAAGATATCAGAAAGCTGACAAAATATTCATAGAATCATAGAATACTCTGCAATGGAAGAGGCTCACAGGGATCAGAGTTCAGCTCCTGGCCCTGCATGGAAAACCCCAAAAATCACATCATGTGACTGAAAGCACTGTCCAAGCACTTGTACCATGAGAAGAGTTTCAAAGTCCAGTGTAATGTTAGCAGCCAACTTCTAAGCAATCCTCCATTTCCTGACTTTGGGGCTATTAAGAAACTTGGAAGTAATACAATACTGATGGATGGAGGAGCTCACAGGCCAATTCATGGCCACATTAACAGACAATCTCCTTTCCTGAAGTGAAACCTCTTATTCTAACATGCATGAGACTGAACTTCCCATTCTTACACAGCTCCTCACCTCTAACTACCAAATCTTTTTTTTTTTAAGCCTCAGATTTTTATTACTCAGTAATAAATATTACAGACTTCAACCCTCACATTTACTAGTCCCCCTTGGTCTTGAAACCTTGTGATGAATTATTCCTCTGTTAGTAGTGCTACTCTTTTTGGATACCTTGAAACTACCAGAACGTGGCAGAGAGAACTGCAAAAGAGGTTCATCACTGATACAGTTCCAATTAGGCCAAGCTCGTAGGCTCATCTGGAATTTAGTCTCCAGAACCTCAAGACAAAAATATTGCAGATAGCTGAACATATTGGATTTACAGCTGAGACCAAAGCAGACATACCAGAGAAAGGAGACTACTGCTCTGTATACAACAAGAAGCAACAGAAGCTGTTCAGAAATCCAAATGAGGACAGTTAAGTTAGGTTGGCATAACAAGTACTGCTCCCCACACAAAATTCCCAGCTGAAATTTCAGTAGAAAAAGCTGTACCTTGTAGTGTGAAGCCACATACAGGGCCATCAGTCTCTGCAGAAAAACCTCTGATGCTCTGTGATAACAAAAAAGGGTGTCTCTATTTACATAGTATCTAAGCACTGGGGTTAAGGAAACAACCTCCTTAGGGACAAAGAAAAAGCTTCTTGGTTTATTTTCAATATTTGGGCTACATGGTGGTTTGTGCTTTAGGATCTGCAGCTTTAACTACAAGAGTGAATGACATTGGGCAGTTTGTAGCTTTCACACCCTTCATCTGTAAAGCTAAACCTCTTATAACTCCAACAAGCACTTCCCTTCATGCAACCATTCCTTAGGATTGTCTCTGCAGTAAAACTGGAACTGGGGCATGTCCTGCTAACACACACCACCAGTCCCACAAGGCAGCAGCAAGAGCTTAACTCCACAAGAGTGGTCTTAATAAACACCTTATGTGCTGAGGTGATCACATTAGTTAGAGAACTAAGAAAAGCAGTGTCTTCTGACCAGGGCACAACACTTGAGTAAGGATACAGGTCACAGGTCTCGGGCAGTGGGCAGCCAGAGATGATCCTGGTGATGTTGAGACAGTCCAAACACAGCAGGTCATTCAGCCACTTCTCCACTGGGTCACCAGGGGCATATCTGATGGACTCGTGGAGGGAGACCTCATGTAAGGTACGAGCTGCAAACGGATGGCAGAGGACATTTAGTGCTGCCACTTACAGCTGGCAGGGAATCCAGTAGGATCCGTGTCCTTTGAAGGCCTCCTAGATTAGAAAATTAATAGTCACACAGTCTCTTAAAAGCTTTTAATCTGAAAATCATGAGGGGAAAACCAGAGGAGAGGTCCTTCATTTTCTGCTTTCCTTCAGCTGCAAAGCACATGGGTACATGGGATGGCCACAGGGCTTGCAGCAGACACCCTGGTCACACCCCACAGCCCTGGGAGTCCTACCTGAGGAGAGCTTGGCTGTGGCTGTGGCTTTGTTCTCTGCTGTCATGGTGAGCTGGCTCTGGGCACTCTGCTGCCGGAGCTGCTGGAGGAGCTTCAGCGACAGCGAGCGCCCTGTGCCCTCGTACCTGAAAAGCAGGACACACAGGCCTGAGGCAAGGAACCAAACAGCTCCTGCAGAGATCCATCCACAGCCATGGGCTGCTCTGGGGAGCATCAGGGCCCCAACCACCCGTGAGAATCGCTGCCTTTGGATGTTCTTGAGCATGTCACTGTATTAGCCTTGCCATACTGGGAGGAAAATGTCCCATTTCCCTCTTTCCTAACAGACTGCAGGACCTTATTTATGTATTTGCTCCTTGTAGCAGAGCAGAAGAGGTGCAAGTCCACAGGGGAAGCATCAAGTAGTGACTTTTGTTGTTTTAAAGAGCAGTACCACAACAGATCAAGAATCAGCATGACCCGGTGTAAGAGCATGTAATAAAGGTTCTGTCACAACTGCTTCCCCAGGCACACAGTTGCTATCCAAGCCTTACCCATTGATTGTAGAAGCCATGAAAACCAGGTAAGGGCCCAGCAGGTTTTTCACCAGGGGTAGAGGAATGGCAGCAGCTTCATCGATCACAACCAGCTCAGCCTGACCCAGTTTCACAGAGTCAGCAGGGTGTATGTACTGCAAGGAACGAGAGGACACCATCACTGTCAACAGCAGCATTCCCTGTCTGGGATCTGGGGAAAAGTTGGTAAAACTGCAGCCCTGAAAAGCTGTTTGGTGTCCCTTTCCTCCTCAACCACCAAGCCAGAGAGACTGAGACATGAAAACAGTCAGCAGAGAGTTCATGTTACCCTAAAAAGGACTGGGTCACACATCTTATTTTGCACATTTCCACACAAATCTGCAGAGATGATGAAAATTAAAAAAAAATCCAATCACTAGAAGCATATGCTCTTCCTTCACTGTTTCTTTCACTTTGTTTTTATTTCAGGAGAAATCCACAAGGGAGCTTTGTAATCTCCAAGTTATTGCCAGAAAGAAAGAAGCTGTTTTGTCAAAGTCGCTCACCAAAGGTTTGCCTTAAAGCAAAATCCATCAGGACACAGTGAACATGCTTAAAATCAAAACCTACAGCATTAGCAAAACCAACAGCTGGGGACAAAAAGAAAGGCAAGAAGTCTGTTACCTGGATGGTCTGTCTGTGCTCCTTGAACACGTTCACTCTGACAACTGCCTTGTTAAACTCTGGATTTAAAGACTGAACAATCTCATAGTCCAGATGTTCCTGAAAGAACACACTGTTAAACAGCATGAAAAAGCAGAGAGCTAAGAAAAATATCATTTACCATCAAAATAAGCTCACTAAGAGAACACTTCTTTCAAATTCTAGTTAAAAACTCTTATTAAAGCTTTAGAGGCCTGAGAACTGGGAAATTATTTCCTAATGTTAAAAACCGCTTCACAAAAACTGGTTTACCCTACTCAAAAACAGAAGGAAACATAACTCTACCACAATTCATTTTCTGTAGAACAAAAAAGGCTGGTAGCCAGTAAAAGTTAAAAAGTCACAAATAAGATGCAAAAGCTCCTGAGCAGGAGCCTTGTGAGAGCACTGCAAAGGCTGCCCCGCTTACCTGATACTGCAGTGCATCAAAACCTTTAAAGATGAACTCAAAGAGAGTGTGGAGGTTATCAGGGCTTGGAGACGTGACAAAGATATTGGAGTAACTGCAGAGAAAAATAAAACGAGGGGTCAACTATTTCCCCAACAAATTACATATATAAGCACTGAACAGGATGTTTTCTTTATCTGAGGAGCTCATTTTACCTAACAACCAAAACAGATTTCTTTAGGTGCTTATCTCAATTTCTGTGTGATTATTTTGAGTTTTAAAGACTTGATTTTCTTCTTACTATAAAATATAACAACTTGAACAACAGTGTATGCAGCCATGAAAATATAAAGGAATAGCAGTGAGGGATTTAGGACTGGAAATTACAAGTATATTCAGATCCTGTCATTTTTTTAAGTCACAGATGCAGATAAAGCCTGGGGGGGATCACTCACCCAAAAGCTACTGCTCCAGCAACAGCCAGCCCCAAAGCAGCAGATTTCCCACGTCCCCTGGCTGCTGTTAATGCCACAGTGCTCCTGAGGGTCTTCTCAGAAATGGCTTCAATAAATTTCAGAACTGCTTTTGCCTGATGGTTATTAAAAACCAGAAATCAGCCATGTTCAAATGGCATTACTTGCAATTAAATCGCGTTGCTGGCACCATGACCTGTCAATCACCACGTAGCTGGGACTGAACCCCCACACCAACCTGATCCAGGGTTTTACAGCCATCCACCAAAACCCCCACGGGCTGGGTATCCTGCAAACTCTCCTTCAGCTCCCTCAGCTCCAAGTCCTGTGGCTGGAGTCTGTCTTCCTGCAAGCACAGGATTGACCAGAACAAGATGAGGAAAGGACATTTCAGCACCTTTATACCTTTTTTGAGGTCATCAGGAAGAAAAATATCTGAAAGGAAATGTTACCGTGGCAAGAATACACTCCTCGGACCCACACAAATTTATGTGGACAGACATTTAACACTTGAATTTTCATGCATCTTCAGGAGAATGGTTACACAGAGGGGGTTATCCTGGCTTCCCCAAGCTTGGAGGCAGAAAGGAAAGGATTTTGCAGTAGATGCCAATTAGAGAATGGCATTGCTAAGAGGCCATGAAAAAACTGGCTGAATAATTTAATTCATTTTTCAGTCTGTACCACATCTGTACCTGTCATACAAGGTGTCCACATCACCAAGTAGGAGGAAAAAACTACTGCAGCAGCAATAGATCAGTTTTCAAACCATCATCAGGATTTTCAAAGCCAGACAAACTTGGACACAATTTTAGTGACAATAAATTCCAATTTTCCTTATTGTCACTTCAAATTCCAAAGGCACAAGTCTCTCCATCCAACAAACAGACATTTGTGCTGCTGTCAATATTGTCCTGTTGATAGAAGTGGGTTGTTTTGGTTTGTTAAAATCAGTCATAAAATGTTTCTACCATTTCTGCCAGAACCTACGATGGTATTTCTTGGGTCACACAACACAGTTCAAATGCTTAAGGATATCTGTTTAAATCTGGTTCCATTTCACTATGGTCTACAACTGAAAGTGATAAAAATACCTTTCCAACAATGTGTGGATTACGTTCCAGGAATGTTTCCCAAGATGTGCTGTGTAACTCAGAAATTGAAACTACCAGTTTTTAATTGTGTCCTGAGCTCGTAATGTGGTTATTTCCAAAGGGTTTTCCCACTCTCCAACTCACAAAAGCTCTTTTTAGTTGTCTCATCTCAACTGTCCATCAACTTGAAATCTCTCTATGTACTTCTGAAACAGCAGCCACAATTAATCTCCACCTCACAAGGCTAAATAGCAATACAGGAAAACCAATAAATATGGGCAAGCACAAAAAAAAAAGCTAGGACAACTGAAAAAACCAAGCAGGAAAAAAAAGATATCTCCCAGGGCTTCAGCCACACCACACCACAAATTACACCACATGTAATTTTTGCAGGACACTTCAATGAGGGTGAAAGAAAAAATTTCTGGTTTAAGTCTTGAACACACTGTGGCCAATTCCAGCCTGATGCCTCCCAAGGAAAAGAGGTGACAGCACTCACTGACCTGGGACTGAGGTGGGACAGGTGTGATGTTTGCAGCGTGGCTGGAGATGGGCAGGATGTTCAGCTGGTCATCAATCACAAGGCAGTTCTTGCAGGAGGCCAGAGACAGAATGAACCTGAGCAGGCAGAGGCAACTCAGTAAAAACACCAGCAACACTTGTTGGTAATTAATTGAGGCTCTTTTCTAAGCACAGGGTATTTAGAGCTGAGCTCCAAGTGCACCAGAGCAGCCAAAAAGCCCTATTGCAGGGCAGACTCTAGGAATACACAGCGTTGTTCCTGATGCCTTCCTGGGACAGACAGCCCACATCCTTTACACTCTCAGCAACTCACCTCTCATTGAACCTTCCCACCACGTCCTGATGTGCCTCCGTTCTGTATCGAGAGTGAACATCCTGAAACAAAGGAAACATCCATCTGCAGGGGGAGCAGCAGGGACAGGGACACTTACAAGACTGTGACTCGTGGCACAATCCATCTTTCCCACTCTTGTGGATCACAGCCTCCCCTTCCATCCAGAGCACATCCCAGACAGGATCCTGATTTCCTGTTTGTTATGAAACACCCACATTTTCCAAATACTTGCTAAGAATGTACTTTTCCCACTAATACTTTTACTTATTCTTGCCTGACTTCAAGGTCAGCTCTGCCAGAACATTTCAAGGATGCAGAGGAAAGATATTCTATCACTTAAATTTGCCTACTGCTTTCTAATAGAAACGGTTTCTGCTCCAGGTGCAAGGATACTAAGTGTGAATAGCTCCTAAAACACAGAAATATTTCTTTGTAATTATTGCTTCTTAGCAGCATTTCAAGGCACAGAGGTTGGCAGAAATGCCTAAGCATAAGACATTCAGTCATAGGTGAATGAAGGAGCAGGAAAGGTGATAAAGGAAGATCACAGCCAATAATAAAAGCAATAAATTACCACTTTGCATCATAATGCTTCTAGAAAACAGGCACTACATACCATGGTCATGGTATAGAGCTGCTTCAGCGAGTTCATTGTTCTCAGGAGAATCACCACAAGTCCACCACCTTCCACTGTTTCAACAGTCCTAGCTAACAGGTTTGGAGTCAGGGCCTCAAAATCCTAGGGAATAAATAACATTTCACAGTTGCCCAGAGTTCATCAGTCCTACTGAAAGGAACAGAAAGCCTAAAACCATCGTTTCTCAAAAATAACATAGTAATTACAACTTGTACCAACAAGGCCACTTCACCCTCACAAAGCACCTAAAAGGCAGACAAGGCCATCATAACTGATCTAACAGAGCAATAAATATGTTCCTGCAATCTTTAAATCCATCAATAAGCTCCTTACCTGAAGGACACACATGCCAAACGTGTTACCAAGAATCTTATGGGTTTCATTGTAGTAACAGTAGCGAATGTTTGTGGCTGCTATGAACAGCTCAAAGGGATCATCATCCTTTATGTTTAAAGTGCCACTCTTGATCTTCTTCTGTAGCTGTCTCATCCTCTTCTTCCGATGGCTGCAGGACAAAATCACACAGAAGTTTTCTTGGAAAAATGTTTGGGAGAAGTGTGTTCAGGCTAAGCTCAAGTCTAACTGAGTCCTAAATATTACTGAGGTTAAAAAGCTGAGGAATTAAAAGCTGTGGCCTCTTGAGGTTAAAATGGTGAGGCAGAGATTGGTCTGGGGCAACAAATTAGTGTTGGAGCTGCAGAAAGAAACCAGAGGTACCAAGTGCTGGTGTCAGCTGTATTTTGGAAGCCAAATTTAGTTTTGGATAGTGAAACACCCGAGGTTTCTCTTACCTGCTGAATCCCAGCTCCTTTTTGTAACACCACAGGACAGAGGGCCTGGCCCTCACCGTGGCTTTGGACAACATGTGGTGAAGGATAACCACCTGTCAGGGCACAGAAACACTCATGAACAGCTGTGCTCACCAGGTAACACCCAAAGAGCACAATATTTATCTATATTTCATTTTACTGCTATGTTCCTACAGTACAAAACAGAAGGATGTCTTGCCATGCAGTGAACAGACCTGTGTGTGTGCCTTGTCCAGGGCTGCATCACTCACTCACACCCAGCTTCCTCAGCTCTCTTCTCTGGCACAACTGCTAAAAGCTGCTCTGACAGAAAGTGATGATTCCAGGCTAAATGCAGCTCCTACTGTTTTCTCTCAGCATAGATTTTCCCCAGGGTATTTCTTGTGTTTCAGTGAAAACACTGAAGACACCCAGCCTTGGGATGTGCCCTGACAGAACCCCCCATCCACCTCAGCAGTAATTAATGACAACTCCCTTGTACTCCCACCTGGACAACCCCTTGTTTTCCAAGGTTTTCTTACAACCACGTTATTTTATTTCCCCAGAAACTGCAGGTAACTGAATTGTCAGAGCAGCACAGCAGCAGGACCAGGGCAGTGCTTGTCCCCCTGTCCCAGGAATTGGTGAGGACACACCTGAAAGTTCGGGAAGGACGTGGAGGGGCTGGAGTGAGTCCAGGGAAGGGAACGGAGCTGGGGAAGGGGCTGGAGCACCAGGAGCAGCTGGGGGGGCCCAGCTTAGATAAAAGGAGCCTCCGAGGGGACATTTGAACTCTGTACAACTGCCTGACAGGAGAGTGGAGCCAGGTGGGATCGTGCTCTGCTCCCAGGGAACAGGATGAGAGGAAACAGCCTCAAGCTGTGCCGGGGGGGGCAGGACATCAGGGAAAATTCCTTCCCCTAAAAGGGTTGTCAAGCACTGGAACAGGGGCAGTGGTGGAGTCCCCATCCCTGGAAGGACTTAAAAGCCGTGTGGATGTGGCACTTGGGGACGTGGTTTGGGGACAGACTGGGGAAGGGCTGGACTCAGTGACCTTGGAGACCTTTTCCAACCTGAACAAGTCTATGATTCTATGGATTGACAGCATGGGTTTGCCGTGCTGTTCTTCCCCTTCCCACTCGAAAATGAGTTTAGCGATTAATTTCTTCCTAACAACGATCCCAAGTAAATCCATCTGCAAGATGACTCCGCACACAAAGCACGTTTCGAGTGCAAACCCATCGCATCTCGCGGCAGAACAGACACAGGAAAAAGCTTCTACGGAACACAAAATGCAATATCCTTTGCCCCACTAAAAAAAAAAAAAGTTTTGCCTGTCCTGGGTTTTATTGGATGTTCATGAGCTTCACAGACAGAAGACGTCTAAGAGCAGGGTCTCAAAAGATATCCCTAATCACTGAGCCTCTCTACGCGGGTTTAACACCTCCTGTAGGGGGGGCGAAGCCGGTACCGGGGGATTACAGCCCCCCCGGGCCGGTGTCAGCTCCGGCACTGCGGTACCTGGTCCTTGCCGCGGTCTCCCACCACCACGAACAGGCTCCGCTGCCGCTCCGCCACGCCATTCTCGATCAGCACGCGAATGCGGTTGTCCACCTTGCGGCGCTGCATGGCTGGGGCCGCTCCGAGCTTCCCCTGCGGCTCCCGGTCCCGCTCCCGCCGCACCACGTGGGAATCACGTGGGGCAGAGCGCGGGCGCCGCTCACCGCCCTAGGACCCTGGGGCTGCCCGCGCTCTTTGCCTGTGTGACTCTTACATAGAAAAAGATAAATTATTGTACTTTAAATTAAAAAAGTTAAGATAGTTTTCTACCTGGGAAAGCCGTAGTGGAGTTGAGGAAGCGCACTCTGGAACTGCGCAGACTCCCGTGACCAACGAAGCCCACACAGACCAGCCCTCACGCCTCACAGGTATTTTAAATTTATTTCAGCGATTTGTGTCACTCGCTCTAAAAGCCAAACTAGAGCCGCAATGGCAACACTGATGTTATTTTTTAAATGCTTTGGTCTGAAGAAGTCCTGCCTGCAAATCCGGACCCTGTGGGCACAAAGACTGATTTTTATAACGATATTTCTTTTACACCCAGTGCAGTTCTACATGAACCATATATATACATGGTATATATATATATAT